>NSJW01000437.1:0-25373 GCA_019955255.1 Castanospermum australe | reverse complement strand
AAATGGCATAGGGAATGTCTGAGTGACCCCATTCACTCCTTAAAGCTTCAAGGTTTGAAAATATCTCTAGCTTCTTCGTTCTCATCTTTCATAGTAGTTAAGCTTGCTTCCTTTTGATCTATCTTTCACTTTAGTGTCAAATGGTCGAATTGGCAATGTATTTGCAATCCAAAAGGCTGCAATGTTTGAAAATATCTGTACGTTCTTCGTTCTCATCTAACTTAGACTGTAAGTCTGCTTCTATTTGATCTATCTTTAACTTTATAGTCAAATGGTCAAAGTTAACAAAGTTTGTGTGATCCGAATGATCTAGATAATGTTTGAGTGACCTTAATTACTCTTTAAAGCTTTAAGGTTTGAAAATATCTCTAGCTTCTTCATTTCGTCTTACATAGTGGTCAAGCTTACTTCCTTTTAATCTATCTTTGACTTTATGATCAAATGGTCAAACTTAACAAAGTTTCTGTGATCCGAATGGCCTAAGCAATGCTTGAGAGACCCATTCACTCTTTAAAGCTGGAAGGTTTTAAAATATCACTAGCTTCTTCATTCTCATCTAAGTTAGCAATTAAGCTTCCTTCCTTGTAATATATCTTTGACTTTATGGTCAAATGGTTAAACTTAGTAAAGTTTTTGTGATCCGAATAGCATAGACAATGTTTGAGTGACACCAATCACTCCTTAAAGCTTCATGGTTTGAAAATATCCCTTGCTTTTTCTTGTCTAACATTGACATTAAGTTTGCATCCATTTGACCAATCTTTGACTTTATGGACAAATGTTCAAACTTAACAAAGTTTTTGCCCTCCAAATGGCCTAAGTAGTATTTGAGTGACCCCAATCAGTACTTAAAACTTCAAGTTTTGAAAATATCTCTAACATCTTTGCTCTCATCTAACTTAGATGTTAAGTTTACTTTCATTTGATCTATCTTTAACTTTATGGTTAAATGGTCAAACATAACAAAGTTTTTGTGATCCGAATGGCATAGGAAATGTTTGAGTCACTCCAACCACTCCTTAATTCGTTAAGGTTTGAAAATATCTCTAGCTTCTTCGCTCTCATCCAACTTAGAGGTTAAGTTTGCTTCCTTTTGATCTATCTTTGTCTTTATGGCAAATGGTCAAACTTGGCAAAGTTTTTATCATCTGAATGGCCTAGGAAATCCTTGAGTGACCCCAATCACTTGTTAAAGCTTCAAGGTTTAAAAAATATATTTGGTTTCTTCACTCTCATCTAACTTAGACATTAACTTTGTTTTCTTTGGATGTATCTTTCACTTTATGGTCAAATGGTAAAACTTAGTAAAGTTTTTATGATCTGAATGGCTTAGGTAATGTTTGAGTGACCCCAATCACTCCTTAAAGCATTAAGGTTTTAAAAATATCTCTAGTTTCTTCGCTCTCGTCTAACTTAGACACAAACTTTGTTTCTTTCTTATCTATCTTTGACTTTATGGTCAAATGGTAAAGCTTACCAAAGTTTTTCAGATCCGAATAGCTCAGGCAATGTTTGAGTGACCCTAGTCACTCGTTAAAGCTTCATGGTTTTAAAAAATCTCTAGCTTCTTCGCTCTCGTTTGCTAGAGACGATAAGTTTACTTCTTTTTTATCTATATATGAAATTATGCTAAAATGGTCAAACTTAGCAAAGTTTTTGTGATCCGAATGGCCTACGCAATGTTTAGGTGGCCCCAATCTCTCTATAAAGCTTCAAGATTTGAAAATATCTCTAGCTTCTTTGCTTTCATCTAACATAGACGTTAGGTTCACTTTCTTTTGATCTATCATTAACTTAATGATCCAATGGTCAAACATAGCAAAGTTTTTGTGATCCGAATGGCATAGGCTATGTTTGAGTGACACTAATCACTCCTTAAAGTCTCAAGGTTTGAAAATATCTCTAGCTTCTATTCCCTTGTCTAACTTAGACATTAACTTTCTTTCTTTTTGATCTCTCATCTAGTATAGGCAATAAGTCTGCTTCTTTTTTTATCTATCTTTGACTTTATGGCCAAATGGTCAAACTTGACAATGTTTTTTTGATCCAAATGTACTAGGAAATGTTTGAGTGACTCCAATCACTGCTTAAAGCTTCAACGTTTGAAAATATCTATAACTTCTTCGCCTTCATCTAACGTAGAGGTTTTGCTTCCCGTTGGTCGATCTTTGTCTTTATGGTCAAACTTAGCAAAGTTTTTGTCATCCGAATGGCCTAGGCCATTTAGTGAGCCTAATCACTCCTTAAAGCTTCATGGTTTGAAAATACAGCTAGCTTCTTAGCTCTTGTCTAGTTTAGACGTTAAGTTCACTTCTTTTTATCTATCTTTGACTTTAAGGTCAAATGGTCAAACTTGGCAAAAGCTTTTGTGATCCAAATAGCGTTGGCAATTTTTGAGTGAGCCTAATCACTCCTTAAAGCACCATGGTTTCAGAATATCTCTTGCTTCTATGCTCTCTTCCAGCATAGACGTTAAGTTTGCTTCTTTTTTATTTATCTTTGAATTTATAGGCAAATGGTCAAACTTAGCAAAGTTTTTATGATCCGAATAGCCTAGACAATGTTTGAGTGACTCCAATCACTCCTTAAAGCGTAAAGGTTTGAAATTATCTCTACCATCTTTGTTCACATCTAACTTAGATGTTAAGTTCACTTCCTTTTGACCTATCTTTGACTTAATAGCCAAATGGTCAAACTTAGCATAGTTTTTTGATCCGAATGACCCAGGCAATGTTTGAGTGACCCCAATCACTTGTTAAAGCTTTATAGTTTGAAAGTATTTCTATCTTCTTCGCTCTCGTCTAACTTAGACATTAACTTTGCTTCTTTTTTATCTCTTTTTTGACTTTATGGTCAAATGGACAAACTTAGCAATGTTTTTGTGACCCGAATGGCTTTGGCAATGTTTGAGTGATTCCAATCACTCCTTAAAGCTTCAATGTTTTAAAATATCTCTAACTTCTTCGTTCTCATCAAACTTAGACATTAATTTTACTTCATTTTGACCTATCTTTGACTTTATGTGCAAATGTTCAAACTTTGCAAAGTTTTTGTGATCCAAATGGCCTAGGCAATGTTTGAGTGACTCCAATCACTCCTTAAAGCTTCAAGATTTGAAAATATCTCTAGCTTCTTCGCCCTCGTCTAACTTAAAGGTTTTGCTTCCTTTTGAACTATCATTGTCTTTATGGTCAAATGGTAAAACTTAGCAAAGTTTTTGTCTCCGAATGGCCTGGGCATTGTTTGAGTGACCCCAATGACTCCTTACAGCTTCACGGTTTGAAAATATTTTCTAACTTCTTTATTCTCGTCTAACTTAGACATTATGTTTGTTTCCTTTTGAACTATACTTGACTTTATGGCCAAATGGTCAAACTTCGCAAAGTTTTTATGATCAAAATGGCCAAGGCAATGTTTAGGTGACCCCAATCTCTCTTTAAAGCTTCAAGGTTTGAAAATAGCTCTAGCATCTTCGTTTTTATCCAACTTAGACATTATGTTTGCTTTCTTTTGATCTATCTTTATCTTGTTGGTCAAATGGTCAAACTTAGCAAAGTTTTTGTCATCAGAAAGGCTAGGCAATGTTTGAGTGACCTCTATCACTACTTAATGCTTCAAGCTTTCTAAATATCACTAGATTCCTCTTGCTCATCTAACTTAGACAATAAGTTTGCTTCCTTTTGATCTATCTTTGACTTTATGGTCGAATGGTGAAACATAGGAAAGTTTTTGTGATCCAAAAGGCCTAGTAAATGTTTGAGTAATCCTGATCACTCCTAATAGCATTAAGGGTTAACACTATATCTTGTTTCTTCATTCTCGTCTTATGTAGTATTTAAGCTTGATTCTTTTTGATCTATCGTTGACTTTATGGTCAAATGGTCAAACTTAGCAAAGTTTTGTGATCCTAATGGCTTAGGCAATGTTTGAGTTACCCCAATCACGCCTAAAAGCTCTAAAATTTGAAAATATATCTAGCTTCTTTGTCTCATCTGACATTAACGCTAGGTTCTCTTCCTTTTGATCTATCCTTTACTTTATGGCCAAATGTTCAAACTTAGCAAAGTTTTTGTGATCTGAATGGTGTAGGCAATGTATAAGTGACCCCAATCACTCCTTAAAGCTTCAAGGTTTGAAAATATCTCTAGCTTCTACTTTCTCATCTAACTTAGACGTTAACTTTGTTTCTTTTTTATCTATCTTTGACTTTATGGTCAAATGGTAAAACTTAGCAATGGTTGAGTGACCCCAATCACTACTTAAAGCTTCATGGTTTGAAAATATCCTGAGCTTCTTTGTTATCGTCTAGCTTAGACATTAAGTTCACTTCTTTTTTATCAATGTTTGACTTTAAGGTCAAGTGGTCAAACTTAGTAAAGTTTTTATGAACCGAATAGCCTAGGCATTGTTTGAGTATGCCAATGACTCCTTAAAGCTTCAAGGTTTGAAAATATCTTTGCCTTCTTCACTCTCGTCTAACTTAGACAATAACTTTATTTCTTTTTTATCTATCTTTGACTTTAAGTTTAGATGCTAAGAGTTAGTAAAGTTTTTTTGATCTGAATGGCCTAGGCAATATTTGAGTGACCCCAATCACTCCTTAAAGCTTAATGATTTCAAAATATCTCTAGCTTCTTCGCTCGTATCTAGTATAGATGTTAAGTTTGCTTCTTTGTTCTATCTTTGACTTTGCGGTCAAATGGTCAAACTTCACAAAATTTTTATGATCCAAATGACCTATGCAATGTTTGATTGACTCCAATCACTCCTTAAAGCTTCAAGGTTTGAAAATATCTCTAGTTTCTTCGTTCTCGTCTAACTTAGACATTAAGTTTACTTCCTTTTGACCTTTCTTTGACTTTATGGTCAGATGGTCAAACTTAGCAAAGTTTTTGTGATCCGAATGGCTAAGGCAACGTTTGGATGGCCCCAATCACTCTTGAAAGTTTCAAGGTTAGAAAATTTCCTTAGCTTCTACTCTCTTGTCTGGCGTAGACTTTAGGTTTGCTTTTTTTTTTTTATCTATCTTTGACTTTATGTTCAAATGGTCAAACCAACAAAAGTTCTAACTTAGACATTAAGTCTCTTTTCATTTGATTTACCGTTAACTTTATAGTCAAATCGTAAAACTTAGCAAAGTTTTTCTGATCTGAATGGTATAGGTAATGTTTGAGTGACCCCAATCACTCCTTAAAGCTTCAGGATTTGAAAATATCTCTAGTTTCTTCGTTCTCATCTAGCTTAGGCATTAGCTTTATTTCTTTTTGATCTATCTTTGACTTTATGGTCAAATGGTAAAACTTAGCAAAGTTTTTGTATTCTGAATGGCCTAGGCAATGCTTGAGTGACCACAATCACTCCTTAAAGCTTCAAGGTTTGAAAATATCCCGAGCTTCTTCGTTCTCGTCTAACTTAGACATTAAGTTTAATTCCTTTTGACCTTTCTTTGACTTTATAGTCAAATGATCAAACTTGGCTAAGATTTTTTGATTCGAATGGCCTAGGAAATGATTGAGTGACCCCAATCACTACTTAAAGCTTGAAGGTTTGAAAATATCTCTAGCTTTTTCACTCCCGTCTAACTTAGGCATTAACTTTGTTTCTTTTTATTTTATCTTTGACTTTATGGTCAAATGGTAAAACTTAGCAAAGTTTTTGTATTCCGAATGGCCTAGGCAATGTTTGAGTGACCCCAGTCACTCCTTAAAGTTTCATGGTTTGAAAATATCTATGGCTTCTTCGCTCTCGTATAACTTAGAGATTAAGTTTGCTTTCTGTTAATCTATCTTTGTCTTTATGGTCAAATGGTCAAGCATGGCAAAGTTTTTGTCACCTGAATGGCCTAGGCAATCTATGAGTGACCCCAATCATTTCTTAAAGCTTCAAGGTTTCAAAATATCTATAGTTTCTTCGCTCTCATCTAACTTAGTTGTTAACTTTGTTTCCATTTGATCTACCTTTGACCTTTGACCTTTCATTCAAATGGTAAAACTTAGCAATGTTTTTATGAAGCGAATGGCATAGACAATGTTTGAGTGACTCCAATCACTCTTGTAAGCTTCAAGGTTGTAAAATATCTCTAGCTTCTTCATTCTCATTTAACTTAGAGAATAAGTTTAGTTCCTTTTGGCCTATCTTTGACTTTATGGTCAAATAGTCAAACTTAACAAAGTGTTTGTGATCCAAATGGCCTACGCAATGATTGGGTGACCCCAATCACTCCTTAAAGTCTCAAGGTTTGAAAATATATCTATAGCTTCTTTGTACTTGTCTAGAATAGATGTTAGGTTTGCTTATTTTTGATCTATCTTTGACTTCATGCTCAAATGATCAGACCTAGAATAGTTTCTGTGATCCGATTGGCCTAGCAAGAGTTTGGGTGACTCTAATCATTGCTTAAAGGTTCAAGGTTTGAAAATATCTCTAGCTTGTTCGTTCTCGTCTAACTAAGATGTTAAGTTTACTATTTTTTTACCTATCTTTGACTTTTTGGTCAAATGGTCTAACTTAGCAATGTTTTTGTAATCCGAATGGCCTAGGAAATGTTTGAGCGACCCAAATCACTCCTTAAAGCTTCGAGGTTTAAAAATATGTTTAGCATCTTCGCTCTCGTCTAACTTAGACATTAACTTTTTTTTTTTTTATCTATCTTTGACTTTATGGGTTCACTGACACTTTTTCTAAGCCTTTTGGATCACAAAAACTTTGCTAAGTTTGGCCATTGTAAATCAAAAGGAAACAAACCTAACATCTAAATTAGACGGGAACGAAGAAGATAGCGATATTTTCAAACCTCGATCCTTTAAGGAGAGATTGGGGTCGCTCAAACATTGCCTAGGCTATTAAGATCCCAAAAAAATTTCTAAGTTTGACCATTTGACCAGAAAGTCAATGATAGATCAAAAGGAAGAAACTAGAGGTATTTTCATACCTTCATGCTTTAAAGAGTGATTGGAGTTAATCAAGCATTGTCTTGGCCTTTCGGATCATAAAAACTTGTAAAGTTTGACCATTTGACCATAAATTCTAAGATAGATCAGAAATGAAACAAACTAAAAGCCAATGTAAGATTACAACAAAGAAGTTAGAGATAAATTCCAACCTAGAAGAGTTAAAGACTGATTGGTATCACTCAAACATTGCCTGGGCCTTTCGGATTATAAAGGCTTTACTAAGTTTGACCATTTGACCATAAAGTTAAAGATAGGTCAAAAGGAAGTAAACTTAACGTCTAAGTTAGACGAGAATGAAGAAGCTAGAGATATTTTCAAAAATGAAGCTTTAAGTAGTGATTGGGGTCACTAAAACTTTTCCTAGCCTTTCGAATTATTAAAACTTTGCTAAATTTGACCACGTGCCCATAAAGTCAAAGATAGAATAAAAGGAACCAAACTTAGCGACTAAGTAAGACAAGACCGAAGAAACTAGAGTTATTTTCAATCGTTGATGCTTTAAGGAGTAATTAGCGTCACTCAAACATTGCCTAGACTATTCAGATCAGAAAAACTTTGCTATGATTGACTATTTGACCATAAAGTCAAAAATAGTCAAAAGGAAGCAAACTTAACATCTACATTAGATGAGAAGGAAGAAGTTAGAGATATTATCAAACCTTAAAGCTTTAAGGACTGATTGGGTCACTCAAACATTGCTTAGACCATTCAGATCACAAAATCTTTTCTAAGTTTTACCGTTTCACCTTAAAGTCAAAGATAAATCAAATGAAAGCAAGCTTAACCACTAAGTATGATGGGAAGGAAAAGCTAGAGATATTTTCAAATCATGAACCTTTATGGAGTGATTGAGGTCACTATAACATTTCCTAGGCCATTCGGATCACAAATACTTTGCTAAGTTTGACCATTTGTCCACATAGTTAATGGTAGATCAAAAGAAAGTAAACTTAATGTCTAAGTTAGATGGGAATGAAGAAGCTAGGAATATTTTCAGACCATCATGCTTTAAGGAGTGATTGAGGTCACTCAAACAGTTCGTAGACCTTTCGAATCACAAAACGTTCGCTAAGTTTGACCATTTGACCATAAAGTCGAAGACAGGTCTGAAAGAAGAAACCTAACATTTACGTTAGACGTGAATGAAGAAGTTTGAGATATTTCAATCGTCGAATCTTTAAGGAGCGATTGGGATTACTCAAATATTGCCTAGACAATTGGGTTCACAAAAGCTTTGCTAAGTTTGGCCATTTGCCCACAAAGTCAAAAATAGATCAAAATGAGGCAAATTTAATGTCTACGTTAGAGTAAAACAAAGAAGTTAGAGATATTTTCAAACTTTTAAGCTTTAAGGAGTGATTGGGGTCACTTAAACATTGCCTAGGCCATTCGAATTACAAAAGCTTTGCAAAGTTTGACCATTTAACCATAAAGTCAAAGATAGATTAAAAGGAAGCAAACTTAAAGCCTAAGTTGGACGACAACGAAGAAGCTAAAGATAGTTTCAAATCGCGAAGCTTTATAAAGTGACTAAGGTCACTCAAACATTTCCTAGACTTTTTGGTTCACAAAAACTTTACTAAGTTTTGACCCTTCGACCACAAAGTCAAAGATAGATTAAAAGGAAGCAAACTTAACGTCTACATTATACGAGGACAAAGAAGTTCGTGATATTTTCAAGCCATGAAGCTTTAAGGAGTGATTGGGATCAATCAAGCCTGACCAAGGCCTTTCAGATCACAAAACCTTTACTAAGCTTGACTGTTTGATCATAAAGTCAAAGACAGATCAAAAGGAAGCAAACTTAACGTTTAAGTTACATGAGAACGAAGAAGCTAAAGATATTTTTAAACCTTGAAGCTTTAAGGAGTGATTGGGGTCACTCAAGCATTGCCTAAGTAATTCCGTTGACAATAGCTATTCTAAATTTGACCATTCGAGCGTAAAGTCAACAATAGATCAAAAGGAAGCAAACTTAATGTCAAGGTTAGACGAGAACGAAGAAGCTAGTGATGTTTTCAAACCATGAAACGTTAAGGAGTGATTGGGGCTACCCAAACATTGCCTAGGCCATTCAGGGAAAACTTTGCTATGTTTGACCATTTGACCATAAAGTCAAAGATAGTTCAAAAGAAAGCGAACTTAACGTCTAAGCTAGATGAAAACGAAGAAACAAGAGAGATATTTTCAAACCATAAAGCTTTAAAGAGTGATTGGGATCACTCAAACATTGCCTAGACCAATTTGATCACAAAAACTTTGCTAAGTTTGACCATTTGATGAGTCTAAGACAGATCAAAAGGAAATAAACATAAAGTTTAAGTTAGACGGGAACGAAGAAGCTAAAGATATTTTCAAACTTAAAGCTTTAAGGAGTGATTGGGGTCACTCTAACATTTTCTAGACCTTTTGGATCACTAAAACATTGCTATGTTTAACCATTTCACCATAAAGTCAAAGATAGATTAAAAAGAAGCAAATATAATGTCTACATTAGACGAGAATGAAGAAGTTAGAGATATTTTGAAACCTTGAAGATTTAAAGAGTGATTGGTGTCACTCAAACTTTGCCTAGACCATTTGGATCACAAAAACTTTGCTAAGTTTCATCGTTTAACCTTAAAGACAAATATATATTAAAAAGAAGCAAGCTTAACCCCTAAGTAAGATAAGAACGAAGAGCTAGAGATATTTGCAAGCCTTAAACTTTTAAAGAGTGATTGGGATCTCTCAAACATTACGTAGGCCATTTGGATCACTAGTACTTTGCTAAGTTTGACCATTTGACCATACAATTAAAAGTAGATCGAAAGAAAGCAAACGTAATGTCTAAGTGAGACAGGAATGAAGAAGCTGGAGATACTTTCAAACCTTGATGCTTTAAGGAGTGATTGGGGTCACTCAAACATTTCCTAGACCTTTCGCATCATAAAAACTTTGCTAAGTTTGACGATTTGACCATAAAGTGAAGACAGATCTAAAGGAAGCAAACTTAACATTAAGTTAGATGAGAATGAAGAAGTTAGAGATATTGTCAAACCTTGAAGCTTTAAGAAGCAATTGGGATCACTGAAGCATTGCCGAGGCCATTTGGATTGCAAAAGCTTTGCTAAGTTTGACCGTTTGTCCATAAAGTCCAAGATAGATTAAAAGGAAGCAAACCTAATGTTTAAGTTAGATGAGAACGAAGAAGCTAGAGGTATTATCAAACATGAAGCTTTAAGGAGTGATTGGGGTCACTTAAACTTTTCCTAGGCCTTTCGAATCACAAAAATTTTGCTAAGTTTGACCATTATAAATCAAACGGAAGCAAACTTAATGTCTAAGTTAGACGGGAATGAAGAAGCTAGAGATATTTTCAAACCTTGAAGCTTTAGTACTGATTGGGGTCACTCAAACACTTAATAGGTTTTTTGGATCACAAAAACCTTGTTAAGTTAGACAATTTGACGATAAAGTCAAAGATAAATCAAAATGATGCAAACTTAACGTCTACATTAGAGGAGAAGGAAGAAGCTTGAGATATTTTCAAACCTTGAAGCTTTAAGGAGTGATTGGGGTTACTCATACATTGCCTAGAGCATTTGGATCACAAAAACTTTGTTAAGTTTGACTATTTGATCGTAGAGTCAAAGATAGATCAAAATGAAGCAAAGTAAACGTCTACGTTAGAGGAGAACGAAGAAGCTAGAGATATTTTCTAGCTTTGAAGCTTTAAGGAGTGATTAGGGTTACTCAAACATTGCCTAGGCCACTCCTATCATAAAAGCTTTACTAAGTTTAACCATTTGAGCATGAAGTTACAGATAGATCGAAAGGAAGTAAACTTAACGTCAAAGTTAGATGAGAACAAGGAAGCTAGAGATATTTTGAAACCTTGCAGCTTTATGGAGTGATTGGTGAGACTCAAATATTGCCTAGGCCTTTCAGATCACAAATCTTTGCAAAGTTTGACCATTTGACCATAAAGTCAATGATAGATCAAAAGGAAACAAACTTAACGTCTAAGTTGGACGACAACGAAAAAAGCTAGAGATATTTTCAAATCTCAAAGTATTATGGAGTGATTGGGGTCACTCAAACATTTCCTAGGTTTTTTGGTTCCGCAAAACTTTGCTAGGTTTGACCATTTGACCCTAAAGACAAAGATAGATCAAAATGAAGCAAACTTTACGTCTAAGTTTGATGAGAATGAAAAAGTGAGAGATATTTTCAAACCATGAAGCTTTAAGGAGTGATTAGGGTCACTCAAACATTGCTTAGGCCATTCGGATCACAAAAGCTTTGCTAAGTTTCACCATTTGACCATAAAGTCCAAGATAAACCAAAAGGAAGCAAACTTAATGTTTAAGCTAGGCGAGAACAAAGAAACTTGAGATATTTCTAAATCTTAAAGCTTTAAGAAGTGATTGGGATACTCAAATATTTCCTATACCTTTCGGATCACAAAAACATCGCTATGTTTGACCATTTTACCATAACATCAAAGATAGATAAAAAGGAAGCAAACTTAATGTCTAAGTTAGACAAGAATGAACAAGCTAAGGATATTTTCAAACCTTGAAGCTCTAAGGAGAGATTTAGGTCACTCAAACATTGCCCAGGACATTCCGATCACAAAAGCTTTGCTAAGTTTAACCACTTTAGCATAAAGTCAAAGTTAGATCAAAAGGAAACAAATTTAACATCTAAGTTAGATGAGAACGAAGAAGCAAAAGATATTTTTCAAACCATGATGCTTTAAGGAGTGATTGGGGTCATCAAAGATTTCCTAGGCCTTTCGGGTTAAAGAAACTTTGCTAAGTTTGACCATTTAACCATAAAGTTAAAGATATATCAAAATGAAGCAAACTTAATGCTAAGTTAGACGAGAATGAATAAGCTAGAGATATTTTCAAACCTTGATGCTTTGAGAAGTAATTAAGGTCATTCAACTAAGGCATAGGTCATTCGGGTTACAAAAACTTCAATAAGTTTGACCATTTGGCCATAAAATCAAAGATATATCAAAATAAAGCAAACTTAACGTCTATGTTAGACGAGAACAAAAAAATTAAGATATTTTTAAACCTTGAAGCTTTAAGGAGTAATTAGGGTCACTGAAATGTTTCCTAGGCCATTCAGATCACAAAAGCTTTGCTAAGTTTGACCATTTGACCATAAAGTCAAAGATATATCAAAAGCAAGCTACCTTAACCACTAAGTAACACGAGATTGAAGAAGCTGTAGATATTTTCAAATCATGAAGCTAGAAGGAGTGATTGGGGTCACTCAAATATTGCCTAGGCCTTTTGGCTCACAAAAAGTCTCCTATGTTTTACCCATCTGACCATAAAGTTAAAGGTAAATCAAAAGGAACCAAACTTAACGTCTAAGTTAGACGAGAACAAAGAAGCTAAAGATATTTTCATACCATGATGCTTTAATGAGTGATTGGAGCCACTCAAATATTTCTTAAGCTTTCTGGATTACAAAAACTTTGCTAAATTTGACCATTTAAGCATAAAGTCAAACATTGATTAACAAGAAGCAAACTTAACATCTAAGTTAGACGAGAACAAGGAGGCTAGTGATAGTTTCAAACCATAAAGATTTAAGGAGTGATTAGAGTCACTCAAACATTACGTAGGCCTTTCTAATCACAAAAACTTTGTTAAGTTTGACCATTTGACCGCAAAGTCAAAGGTAGATCAAACGGAAGCAAACTTAACATCTAAGATAGATGAGAACGTAGAAGCTACACATATTTTTAAACCGTGAAGCTTTAAGGAGTGAATAGGGTCACTCAACCACTGCATGGGAAATTCAGATCACAAAAACTCTATTAAGTTTGATCATTTGACCATAAAGTCAAAGATAAATCAAAAGGAAACAAACTTAACGTCAAAGTTGGATGAGAACAAAGAAACTAGAGATATTTTCAAAGGTTGATGCTTTTAAGAGTGATTAGGATCATTCATATATTATCTAGGCTATTCGGATTACAAAAACTTTGCTACGTTTGACCATTTGACCATAAAGTCAAATATAGATTAAAATGAAGCAAACTTAATGTCTGAGTTACACAAAAACGAAGAAGCAATAGATATTTAGAAACCATGAAGCTTTAAGGATTGATTAGAGACGCTCAAACATTTCCTATGCCTTTCAGATCACCAAAAGTTTGCTAAGTTTGACCATAAAGTCAAAGATAAATCAAAAGGAAGCGAGCTTATCCACTCAGTAAGATGAGTACAAAGAAGCTATAAATATTTTCAAACCTTGAAGCTTTAAAGAGTGATTGGGGTTACTCAAACATTACCTAGGACTTTTTGATCACAAAAACTTTGCAAAGTTTGACAATTTGACCATAAAGTGAAAGATAGATCAAAAGGAAGCAAACTTAATGTCTAAGTTAGATAAGAACGAAGAAGTTAGAGATATTTTTAAACATTGAAGCATTAAGGAGTGATTTGGGTTGCTCAAACATTTCCTAGGCCTTTCAGATCACAAAATCTACCCTAAGTTTGGCCATTTGACCTTAAAGTCAAACATAGGTTAAGAGGAAGCAAGCTTCACCAATAAGAAGAGAATGAAGAAGCTAGAGATATTTTCAAACCTTGAAACTTTAAGGAGTCATTAGGGTCACTTGAAGATTTCCCAGGCCATTCAGATCACAAAAACTTTTCTAAGTTTGAGCATTTGACCTTAAAGTCAAAGATATATTAAAAGGAATCAAGCTTAACCACTAAGTAAGATATGACTAGAGAAGCTAGAGATATTTTCAACCCTTGAAGCATTAATGAGTGATTGGGGTCACTTATACATTGCTTAGGACATTCACATCACAAAAACTTTCCTAATTTTGACCATATGGCTATAAAGTCAAAAATATAACAAAAGAAAACAAACTTAACAGATCTAAAGGAATCACGAAAGCTTTGCTAAGTTTAGCCATTTGACCATAAAGTCAAAGATAGATTAATAAGAAGCAAACTTAATGTCTAAATTAGACGAGAACGAATAAGCTAGAGATATTTTCAAACCTTGAAACTTTAAGGAGTGATTGGAGTCACTCAAGCATTGGCTAGGTTTTTTGGATGACAAAAACTTTGCTAAGTTTTGACCATTTGCCAATAAAGTCAAAGACAGATCTAAAGGAAGCAAACATAACATTGAACTTACATGAGAACGAAGAAGCTAGACATATTATCAAAGGTTGATGCTTTAAGGAGTGATTGAAGTCATTGAAACTTTGCCTAGGCCATCCGAATCAGAAAAACTTTACTAAGTTTGACCATTTGACATAAAGTCAAAGATAGATCAAAATAAAGCAAACTTAACCACAAAGTAAGATGATAACAAAGAAACTAGAAATATTTTCAAACCTTGATATTGAATGAGTGATTGGGGTCACTCATACATTGCCTAGGCCATTCAGACCACAAAAATTTTACTAAGTTTGGCCATTTGACCATAAAATCAAAGACAGATGAAAAGGAAGTAAACTTAACATCCAAATTAGAAGAGAACGAAGAAGTTAGAGATATTTTCAAACGTCGAAACGTTAAGGAGTGATTGGAGCTACTAAAATATTGCCTAGGCCTTTCGGATAACAAAAACTTTGCTAATTTTGACCATTTGACCATAAAGTCAAGGGTAGATCAAAAGGAAGCAACCTTAATGTCTAAGTTAGACGAGAATGAAGAAGCTAGAGATATTTTCAAACGTTGATGCTTTGAGGAGTGATTGGGGTCACTCTAACATTGCCTAAGGCATTTGGATCATATTAACTTTGCTAAGTTTGACCATATGACTGTAAAGTCAATGATAAATCAAAAGAAAGCAAACTTAATATCTAACTTTGGCGAGAACAAAGAAGATAGAGATATTTCCAAATCTTGCAGGTTTAAGGAGTGATTGGGGTCACTCAAAATTGCCTAGGCCTTTTGCATCACAAAAACTTTCCTAAGTTTGACCATTTGACTATAAAGTGAAAGATAAAAAAAATGAAGCAAGCTTAACCACAAAGTAAGATGAGAGCAAAGAAACTAGAAATGTTTTCGAACTTTGATGCTTGAAGGAGTGATTAGGGTCATTTATACATTGCCTAGGCTATTTGAATCACAAAAACTTTACTAAGTTTGACCATTTGACCTTAAAGTCAATGATAGATCAAAAGGAAGCAAGCTTAACACGTAAGTAAGATGAGAACGAAGAAACTTGTAATATTTTCAAATCTTGAAACTTTAAGGACTGATTGGGGTCCTTCAAACTTTACCTAGGCCATTCGGATAAAAAAAACTTTGTTAAGTTTGGCCATTTGACCATAAAGTCAAAGATACGTCAAAAGAAAGCAAACTTAACATCCAAGTTAGACGAGAAGGAGGAAGCTAGAGATATCTTCAAACCTTGATGCTTTAAGAAGTGATTGGTGTTCTTCAAACATTGCCTAGGCCACTTGGCTCAGAAAAACTTCGTTAAGTTTAACCATAAAGTCAAAGATAGATAAA
The DNA here is from genome assembly GCA_019955255.1 of Castanospermum australe. NCBI lineage: Eukaryota > Viridiplantae > Streptophyta > Magnoliopsida > Fabales > Fabaceae > Castanospermum > Castanospermum australe. The sequence continues at coordinate 9,928 of NSJW01000437.1, read as the reverse complement.
AGGAAGTAAACTTAACGTCTAAGTTAGATGAGAAATAAGAAGCTAGAGATATTTTAAAACATTGAAGTTTTAAGGAGTGATTGGAGTCACTCACGCAGTGAAAAGAAAATTAAATGTAGATGGACAGTATTTTCTAATGAAATGATAAGAATTGCAAATCAAGAGTTTCAAACACAACCTAAAGAAGATTATATAAAAATAACTTATAAAAGCATTTAATGGTTGATCAATCAAGCACTGATGTTTAACAAAGTGCAAACCATTACTCAAAACATGTTTTCACAAATCAATCTCAAGAATCCTCTTGCGTTTAGATAAGAATATGCACAATAGGCAGTCCTCTAATGCCTCTAATGAATTGACAGAACTAGTTTCTGAAAAATCTCAAAGGTGCAACCAATACCTTTATCTCCACTTTTGTAATGCAAATACTTTATTGAGGATCATTAGGACTTTATCAAACTTTCAAACATCCATGGTTTTTTCTTGTCTTTCTATTTTTTCTTAGCTTTTTTTTTAAGAGATATTGCGTTAGCGCGGCCTAAGCTTTTGACCGTGTGCCTAATTCACAGATCAAAAGCTCGAGCCAAATAATTCAAATTTGTGACCATGCGCCTAATTCACATATCACAAACTTTTGTCCGAGCCAAAGGATGCAAATTCTTGACTGTGCTCCTAATCCACATATCACAAAGTTTATCCACTCCAACACCTTGTTTTTCTTCTGTTTTTTTTTATTTGATAGACTTTCTATCCACCCCCACACTTATCACTTTTGTACTCTTGGGAGGAATACATGCAATTTTCTTGTAATCACCTAAATCATCTCCTTAACTTAGTGATGCCTATAATTTTGTCTTAAAAGGGGTAGAGGACTTGTTCTAGCGAGGCAATTAGTGATTACTTTCATGCACATATACCTTATCTAAGAACTCAAAAATTCAATGCGAAAATTTGATCAAAACCACTAAGTAAGATGAGAACGAAGAAGCTAAAGATATTTTCAAACCGTGAAGCTTTAAGGAGTGATTACGGTCGCCGAAATATTTCCTAGGCCTTTCGGATCATCAAACTTTTCTTAGTTTGTTCATTTGACCATAAAGTCCAAGATAAATTAAAAGGAAGCATGCTAAACCATTAAGTAAGACGAGAACGAAGAAACTAGAGATATTTTCAAACCTTGAAGCTTTAAGAGTGATTAGGGTCACTCAGACATTCTCTAGGACTTTCGAATCACAAAAACTTTGCAAAGTTTGACCATTTGAACACAAAGTCAAAGATAGATCAAAATAAAGCAAACTTAATGTCTATGTTAGACGAGAAAGAAAATGCCAAAAATATTTTCAAATCTTGAAGCTTTTAGGAGATATTGGAGTCACTCAAACATTGCCTGGGCCTTTCGGAACACAAATACTTAGCTAAGTTTGACCAATTGACTATAAAGTCAACAATAAATCAAAATGAAGCAAGCTTAACTGCTATGTAAGACTAATGAAGAAGCTAAAGATATTTTCAAACCTTGAGGCATTAAGGAGTGATTAGGGTCACTTAAACATTTCCTAGGCTTTTCGGATCATAAAACTTTGCTTAGTTTGTCCATTTGACCATTAAGTCAAAGATAGATCAAAAGGATGCAAGCTAAAGAATTAAGTAAGACAAGAACAAAGAAACTAGAGATATTTTCAAACCTTGAAGCTTTAAGGAGTGACTGGGGCCACTTAAACATTGTCTAGGGCTTTCAAATCACAAAAACTTTGCTAAATTTGACCATTTGAACACAAAGTCAAAGATAGATAAAAATGAAGCAAACTTCACGTCTATGTTAGACGAGAATGAGGAAGCTAGAGATATTTTCAAACCTTGAGGCTTGGAGAAGTGATTGGGATCACTCAACCATTGCATAGGCGATTCAGATGACAACAGCTTTGCTAAGCTTGACCGTTTGGCCCACAAAGTGAAAGATAGATAAAAAAGAAGCAAACTTAAAATGAGAAAGAAGATGCTAAAGATATTTTCAAAGTTTGATGTTTTAAGGAGTGATTGGGGCCATTCAAACATTGCCAAGGCATTTCATAACACAAACACATTGCTAAGTCTGACCATTTGACCATAAAGCCAAAGATAAATCAAAACGAAGCAAGCTTAACCACTAAGTAAGACGAGAACAAAGAAGTTAGGGATATTTTCAAACCTTGAAGCTTTAAGGAGTGATTGGGGTCACTCAAACATTTCGTAGGCCATTTGGATCATACAAACTTTGCTAAGTTTGTCCATTTGATCTTAAAGTCAATGATAGATCAAATGGAAGCAAGCTAAACCATTAAGTAAGAAAAAAAACAAAGAAACTACAGACATTTTCAAACTTTGAAGCTTTAAGGAGTGAGTGTAGTCTCTCAAACATTGTCTAGGACTTTCATATCATAAAAATTTTGCAAAGTTTGTCCATTTGACAATAAAGTCAAAGATAGATCAAAATAAAGCAAACTTCACGTCTAAGTTAGACAAGAACGAGAAACCTAGAGATATTTTCAAACCTTGAAGTTTTGGGAAGTGATTGGGATCTCTCAACCATTGCATAGGCCATATGGATGACAAAAACTTTACTATGTTTGACAGTTTGACCACAAAGTCAAAGATAGATAAAAAAGAAGCAAACTTAACTTTCTATGTTAAAGCAAACTTAATGTCTATGGTAGATGAGAAAGAAGATGCTAGAGATATTTTCAAACCTTGAAGCTTTAAAGAGCGATTAGGGTCACTCAAACATTTCCTAGGCTATTTGAATCACAAAAACTTTGCTAAGTTTGACCATTTGACTACAAAGTCAAAGATAAATAAAAAAGGAGCAAAGTTAAATGAAAACGATGAAGCTAGAGATATTTTCAAATTTTGATGCTTTAGGGAGTGACTAGCGCCACTCAAACCTTGCCTAGGCCTTTCGGAATACAAATAGTTTGCTGACTTTGATCAATTGACCATAAAGTCAAAGATATATATCAAAAAGAAACAAGTTTAACCACTAAGTAAGATGAGAACGAAGAAGCTAGAGATATATTCAAATCATAAAACTTTAAGAAGTGATTAGGTTCACATAACCATTGCCTAGCCCTTTCGATGACAAAAACTATGCTAAGTTTGACCATTTGACCATGAAGTCAAAGATAGATTAAGAGGAAGCACACACTTAACGTCTAAGTTATGTGAGAACAAAGAAGCTAGAGATATTTTCAAAGCATGAATCTTTAAGGAGTGATTGGCGTCACTCAAACATTGTCTAGGTATTTCGGATCATAAAAACTTTGCTAGGTTTGAATATTTGACCATAAACTTAAAGATAGATCAAATGGAATCAACCTAAACCACAAAGTAAGACAAGTTCGAAGCAGCAAGAGATATGTTCAAGCCCTGAAGCTTGAAGGAGTGATTGGGGTCACTCATACATTTCCTAGGCCATTTAGATCACAAAAACTTTGCTAAGTTTGACCCCTTGACCATAAAGCCTAAGATAGATAAAAACGATGCAAACTTAACGTCTAAGTTAATCGAAAACGAAAAAATTAGAGATATTATCAAACCTTAATGGTTTAAAGAGCGATTAGGGTCACTCAAACATTACCTACGCCTTTCGAATCTCAAAACTTTGCTTAGTTTGTCCAATTGACCAATTAAGTCAAATAGATAGATCAAATGGAAGCAAGCTAAATAATTAACTAAGACGAGAACAAAGAAACTAGATATTTTTTCAAACCTCGAAGCTTTAAGTAGTGATTGGGGTCAATTAAACATGCTCTAGAACTTTCAGATCACAAAAATTTTACTAAGTTTGACCATTTGAACACAAAGTCTAATATAGATCAAAATGAAGCAAACTTAACATCTATATTAGACAAGAAATAAGATGTTAGAGATATTTTCAAACCTAAAAAGCTTTAAGGAGTGACTAGAGTTACTTAGACATTGCCTAGGACTTTCAAAACAAAAAAACTTTGCTAAGTTTGACCATTTGGCCACAAAGTCAAAGATAAATCAAAATAAAGCAAACTTCACGTCTATGTTAGACAAGAAAGAAGATGATGCTAAAGATATTTTCAATGTTTGATGCTTTAAGAAGTGACTGGGACCACTCAAACATTGCCAAGGTGTTTCAAAGCACAAACACTTTGCTAAGTTTGACCAATTGACCATAAAATCAAAGATAGATCAAAACGAAGCAAGCTTAACTACTAAGTAAGATTCAACAAAAGAAGTTTGGGATATTTTCAAACCTTGAAGCTTTAAGGAATGATTGGGGTCACTCAAACATTTCATAAGCCATTTGGATCACACAAACTTCACTAAGTTTGTCCATTTGATCATAAAGTCAAAGATAGATAAAATGGAAGCAAGCTAAACCATTAAGAAAGACCAGAACGAAGAAACTAGAGATATTTTCAAACCTTCAAGCTTTAAGTAGTGATTGGGGTCACTCAAACATTCTCTAGGACTTTTGAATCATAAAAACTTTGCTAAGTTTGACAATTTGAACACAAAGTCAAAGATAGATCCAAATGAAGTAAACTTAACGTCTATGTTAGACGAGAAAGAAGATGCAAAAGATATTTTCAAACCTTGAAGCTTTAAGGAGATATTGGGGTCACTTAAATATTGGCTAGGCCTTTCAGAACACAAATACTTAGCTAAGTTTGACCAATTACTAGAAAGTCAAAGATAGGTTAAAACGAAGTAAGCATAATCGCTAAGTAGGATGAGAACGAAGAAGCTAGAGATATTTTCAAACCTTGAAGCTTTAAGGAGTGATTGGGCTCCCTTAAACATTTCCTAGGCCTTTCGGATCATAAAACTTTGCTTAGTTTTTCCATTTGACCATAAAGTCAAAGATAGATGAAAAGGAAGCAAGCTAAAACAGTTAAGTAAGACAAAAATGAAGAAACTAGAGATATTAAATCAAAGCTTTAAGGAGTGATTGGGTTTACTAAACATTGGCCTTTGTGATCCAAAAACTTTGCGAAGTTTGACCATTTGACCATAAAGTGAAAGATAGATCAAAATGAAGCAAGCTTAGCGACTGAGTAAGATGAGAACGAAGAAACTAGAAATATGTTCAATGCTGAAGCTTTTAGGTGCGACTAGTGCCACTCAGACATTGTCTAGGCCATTTGGATCGTAAAAACTATGCTAAGTTTGACCAAGTGACCAAAATGTCAGCGATAGATCAAATCGGCCATTCAAACACTGATCAAATGTCAGCGTAAAAACTATGAAGTTTGACCATTTGGCCATAAAGTGAAAGATAGATCAAAATGAAGCAGGCTTAGTGACTAAGTAAGATGAGAACGAAGAATCTAGAAATATGTTCAATCCTGAAGTTTTTAGGAGCGACTAGTGTCACTCAGACTTTGTCTAGGCCATTTGGATTGTAAAAACTATGCTAAGTTTGACCAAGTGACCAAAATGTCAGCGATAGATCAAATCGGCCATTCAAACACTGAAGCTTTATGGAGTGGTTGTGGTCACTCAGCCTTAAACCTTGAAGTTTTGAGAAGTGATTAGGATCACTCAGCCATTGCATAGTCTTTTCGGATGACAAAAACTTTACTAAGTTTGACTGTTTGACCACAAGTCAGAGATAGATCAAAATGAAGCAAAATTAACGTTTATTTTAGACGAGAAAGATGCTAGAGATATTTTCAAACATTAAAGCTTTAACGTGTGATTGGGGTCCATCAAACAATGCCTAGGCCTTTTGGATCAAAAAAACTTTGCAAAATTTGACTATTTGACCGTAAAGTCAATTATTGATCAAAACGAAGCAAGTTTGACCACTATGTAAGACGAGAATGAAGAAGCTTGAGATATTTTCAAACCTTGATGGTTTAAAAGAGCGATTCAGGTCACTCAAGCATTTCCTAGAACATTCGGATCACAAAACGTTTGCTAAGTTTGAACATTTGACCATAAGGTCAAAGATAAATAAAAAAGAAGTGAACTTAACGTCTAAGTTTGACAAGAAGAAGCTAGAGATATTTTCAATCCTCAATGCCTAGACCTTTCAAAAGACAAAAAATTTGCTAAGTTTGACTATTTGACCAAAAGTCAATGATAGATCAAAACAAAAAAAGTATAACCAGTAAGAAAGACAAGGACGAAAAAGCTAGAGAGATTTTCAAACCTTGAAGCTTTAAGGAGTGATTGGGGTCGCTCAAACATTTTCTTCGCCTTTTAGATCATAAAAACTTTGCTAAGTTTGTCCATTTGCCCGTAAAGCCAAAGATAAATCAAAAGCATGCAGGCTGAACCACTAAGTAAAAAGAAAACGAAGAAACAAGAGATATTTTTAAACCTTGAAGCTTTAGGGAGTGATTGGAGTCACTCAAACATTGTCTAGGACTTTCAGAATACAAGACCTTTGCTAAGTTTGATCACTTGACTATAAAGTCAAAGATAGATCAAGAGAAAGTAAACTTAACCACTAAGTAAGTTGTGAACAAAGAAGCTAGAGATATTTTCAAACCTTAAAGCTTTAGGGCGTGATTGGAGTCACTCAAACATTGCCTAGGACTTTCGGATCACAAGAACTTTGCTAATTTAACCATTTGACCATAAAGTGAAAGATAGATCAAGAGAAAGCAAACTTAACCACTAAGTAAGATGTAAACAAAGAAGCTAGAGATATTTTCAAACTTTGAAGCTTTAAGGAGTGATTGGGGTCACTCAAACATTGCCTAGACATTTCGGATCACAAAAACTTTGTTATGTTTGGCCATTTGGCAATAATGTCAAAGATAGTTCAAAATGAAGCAAACTTCACTTCTAACTTAGATGAGAATAAGGAAGATAGGTATATTTTCAAACCTTGAAGCTCTTCGAAGTGATTGGGATCACTCAACCATTGCATAGGCCATTCGGATGACAACAATTTCTACTAAGTTTGACCGTTTGACAACAAAGTCAAAGGTAGATCAAAATAAAGCAAACTTAACGTCTATGTTAGACGAGAAAGATGATGTTAGAGAAATTTTCAAGCCTTGAAGCTTTAAGGAGTAACTGGGGCCATTAAACATTGTCTAGGCCTTTTGAAACACAAGCACTTTGCTAAGTTTGACCATTTGACCATAAAGTCAAACATTGATGAAAATGAAGCAAGCTTAACCACTAAGTAAATTGTGAACAACGAAGCTAGAGATATTTTCAAACCTTAAAGCTTTAAGGAGTGATTGGGGTTACACAAACAGTTCTTAGGCCTTTCGGATCATAAAAACTTTACTAAGTTTGTCCACTTGACTATAAAATCAAAGATAGATCAAAAGAAAACAAGCTAAACCATTAAGTAAGACGAGAACGAAGATACTAGAGATATTTTCAAACCTTGATGCTTTAAGGAGTGACTGGGGCCACTCAAACCCTGCTTGGGCCTTTCAGAACCCAAAAACTTTGCTAAGTTTGACCACTTAACCATAAAGTAAGACCAGAACGAAGAATCTAGAGACATTTTCAAACCGTGAAGCTTTAAGGAGCAATTGGGGTTAGTCAAAGATTGCCTAGACTATTCGGATAACAAAAACTTTGCTATATTTGACCATTTGGCCATAAAAGTCAAAGATAGATCAAAATAAAGCAAACTCCACGTCTAAAGTTAGACGAGAATGAGAAAGCTTGAGATATTTTCAAACCTTGAAGTTTTCAGAAGTAATTGGGACCACTCAATCATTGCATAGGCCATTCGGATGACAAAAATTTCACTAAGTTTGACTGTTTGACAGCAAGTCAAAGATACATCAAAATGAAATAAACTTAACGTTTATGTTAGATGAGAAAGAAGATGCTAGAGATATTTTCAAACCTTGATACTTTAAGGAGTGACTGGGGCCACTCAAACCTTGCTTGGGCCTTTCAGAACCCAAAAACTTTGCTAAGTTTGACCACTTAACCATAAAGTAAGACCAGAACGAAGAAGCTAGAGACATTTTCAAACCATGAAGCTTTAAGGAGCAATTGGGGTTAGTCAAAGATTGCCTAGACTATTCGGATAACAAAAACTTTGCTATATTTGACCATTTGGCCATAAAGTCAAAGATAGATCAAAATGAAGCAAACTCCACGTCTAAGTTAGACGAGAATGAGAAAGCTTGAGATATTTTCAAACCTTGAAGTTTTCAGAAGTAATTGGGACCACTCAATCATTGCATAGGCCATTCGGATGACAAAAATTTCACTAAGTTTGACTGTTTGACAGCAAGTCAAAGATACATCAAAATGAAATAAACTTAACGTTTATGTTAGATGAGAAAGAAGATGCTAGAGATATTTTCAAACCTTGATACTTTAAGGAGTGACTGGGGCCACTCAAACCTTGCTTGGGCCTTTCAGAACCCAAAAACTTTGCTAAGTTTGACCACTTAACCATAAAGTAAGACCAGAACGAAGAAGCTGGAGACATTTTCAAACCATGAAGCTTTAAGGAGCAATTGGGGTTAGTCAAAGATTGCCTAGACTATTTGGATAACAAAAAAACTTTATGTTTGACCATTAGGCCATAAAGTCAAAGATAAATAAAAAGGAAGCAAACTTAACGTCTAACATTGCATAGGCCATTCAGATGATGAAAACTATACTAAGTTTGATCGTTAGGCCACAAAGTCAAAGATAAATTAAAATGAAGAAAACTTAACGCCTATGTTAGACGAGAAAGACGATCCTTGGGATCTTTTCAAGCCTTGAAACTTTAGGGATTGATTGGGGTCACTCAAACATTGTGTAGGTCTTTTGGATCACAAAAACGTTGCTAAGTTTGGCCATTTGACCGTAAAGTCAAAGACAGATCAAAAAAAAGCAAACTTAACATCTAAGTTAGACGAGAATGAAGAAACTAGAGATATTTTGAAACCTTAAAGCTTTAAGGAGTGATTGGGGTTACTCAAACATTTCCTAGGCCTTTCGAATCATAAAAACTGTGCTAAGTTTGACCATTAAGCCATAAAGCCAACGATAGATCAAAAGGAAGCAATCTTAACGTCTAAGTTAGATAAGAATGAGGAAGCTAGAGATATTTCGAAACAATGATGGTTTAAGGAGCAATTGGGGTAACTGAAACTTTTCCTAGGTCATTTGGATCACAAAAAATTTAGTTAATTTGACCATTTGACCATATAGTTAAAGATAGATCAAAAGGAAGTAATCTTAACCACTAAGTAAGACGAAAATGAATAAGCTATATATATTTTCAAACCCTGAAGTTTGACTAGGCATTTTGAATCACAAAAACTTTGCAAAGTTTGACCATTTGATCAAAAAGTCAAAGATAGTACAAAAAGAAGCAAGCTTAACCACTAAGTAAGACGAGAATGAAGAAGCTAGAGATATGTTCAAACCCTGAAGCTTTAAGAAGTGATTGGAGACTCTCAAACATTGTCTAGGCCATTTGGATGACAAAAACTATGCTAAATTAGATCATTTAACCAAAAAGTCAAAGATATATCAAAAGAAAGCAAACTTAATATCTAAGTTAGATGAGAACGAAGAAGCTAGAAATATTTTCAAACCTTGATGGTTCAAATAATGATTGGAGTTACTCAAACATTTCTTAGGCCATTTGGATCCCAAAAAGTTTGATAAGTTAGGTCATTTGACCAAAAAGTCAAAGATACATTTGAATAGAAGCATACTTAAAGTCTAAGCTAGACGAGAATGAAAAAGTTAGAGATATTTTGAAACCTTGAAGCTTTAAGGAGTGACTGGGTCACACAAACATTGTCTAGGCCTTTCAGAACATAAAAACTTTGTTAAGTTTGACTATTGGACCATAAAGTCAAAGATAGATAAAAAGGAAGCAAGCAGAACCACTATGTAAGATGAGAACAAAGAAAATAGGAATATTTTCAAACCTGGAAAAGCTTTAAAGTGTGATTGGGGGGAATCCTTTTCCTTTTTT
>NSJW01000435.1:1200000-1705040 GCA_019955255.1 Castanospermum australe | reverse complement strand
AATTTGGAGGACATTATTTTCAACGAAAGGGAAACCCATCCTTCAAATGAAAATCGATATAGATATCATACTAGTGTCTTCCAGTTATTTCAACTTCCAAGCGTGATATACTGATATGGAGTGGGGAAAAAATCTATCCAAAATGTTGAATTTCAACTGTTATGCCACTTTTTTTTTTGCATGCCGGTCCAAATTAAGGGTCAGTGACTGTGACCGTGACTGTGGATTGATTCCAAGCAACTGTAGTTCGTTTTTTTCCCCCTCTTGATCATTATAAAAATCCATGACTATTGAAATTCAAATCTTCTTTGTTTTTTTGCAATTGAAACCGTTATTTTTAAATTCGCAAGTCCTGGTCGATGGAGTATTGAAGAGAAGGATTATTGAATGGCCACCCTTGCAATGAAGCTGACCCCTCTTTAAATAATTTTTTAGTCTTTTATTAAGATATTTTTATAGGTATTATTATGGAATTAACTTCTCATGTACCTATAAAACTAATATTTCAGATACTGTCGTAAGTAGGAGACCATTTTAATAAATACTTCTTTTAAAATTTAAATTTTGATCATTTTTTTAGGAGTGTAATTCAATTATTACTGTACTCAACACTTATTAATAATCTCTTTTTCTTTAAATAATGCATTCAATTTAGGTAAAGATAGAAAAAAATAAAATAAAATATGATTTTGAATTAAATATTTTTATTTTTTATGTTTTGTAGAAAAGTCAAATAAAAAATATTTAATCTTTAAATAATATCATTCTTTTCATATTTAAAACACTTATTTTATTTTTATTTTCACTCCCACTCTCATTTCTTTTCAAATTTGGAGTGTTTGATTCTTATTAACTTATTTGAGCAGTCCATGATCCTTACCTTGATGTTGTTTTGATATTTGAGAGAGGAGGGCAGTGACACAATGTTGGAGTATCGGAGAGTTTACGTTGCCGCCCGATTCGGACCGTGTGAGACGGGTTAGGTTCGGGAATCATCGAATCAGGAAGAGAAGGGTCTGAGACTCTGAGACTCTGAGTCATTCAGCCTCTGACTCCCTCCGAAGTTCCAAGATAAAAATAGAATGTGGGTGGGCACATGAGCCCCTTGTGCTCCCTTCCCCGTCTCATGCTGCTAGGGATTCATTATAATTTCTCTTTTTTAAATTTAAATTTCAAAAACAAAATGTATAATAAATTATTTTCTCTTTATATTTTACATGTAATACACACATCTCTTTTATTATTATCTTTTTTAATTTATAAAAGACGATACTACTAATTCCAAAATACCGTTGAACTTAACAAATCTAAAATTTGAGCATATATGTTTTATTATTTGGAGTAATTTTTTAATCTTTTAAATATATAATCATAATTATAATTATTTTATTTTTTAAAAAATTTAACATTAATTTAATTATTTAATTATATAAATTACATAATAAATTTTTATCTATATACAAAAAAAATAATTTTAATATAACTTTCTTATATTATATCGTTTGTTTGGATTAAATATCGATTGAAGTTGTTCTCTTTCCTTAGTTGGTGAGATTGAGATAACATTGCTTGTATAAACAATTTGAAAAAAAAAGTAAATAAATAAATTTAATATAATAAATAATAAATCATCATGAGTGTGACTGAAATATTTAAAATCAAAAGAAAATATGTACAATTGAGAGAAAATTGAAGAGATATTTATAAATTTATGATTTTTTGTAGTGATGTTATTCGTACAATTAAAAAACTATAAAAGTAAGATACAATTTATATATTTACTATTAATTTGATTAACAATTAGTCAATCAATGGCACTTACAAATGATTGTCATTGCTTGCATCTATTTTAATGGTCTGATTAGCAATTCTTTTAAGACCAAAGAAAGAGCATAACTTTCATTTCAAAGAATTTAAATTCAGAATTAAAAATAATATAAATAAATCAAGTGACTTAAAATTTTAAAAGATTATTTTGGTATTTATGTCTTTTTCGGATATCAATATTATACTAAATTATTAAATATTTGTTAAAGAACTTACAAGTCAATTTGACCTCAATTTTTGTCTTTAAAATAATGTTAGAAGTTCGATTTTTGTATATTCCTCTCCTCACCTCTTACATACAAAAAAATAAAATAAAATATTTTAATTATGATATGTTTAATAAATTTTAAATATTTATTATAAGAATTAATATCTATTAAATATGGAACAACTTATTAAAAGTATCTGTACTTAAAAAAAAAAAGAGAAGAGAAGAATAGCATGGCAATCCCCCAACATTCATGAGATGTTAAAATGTAATTTATAGCACCAATGAATTTGAATGGTACGCTTTGTGCATATTGTTTCAGGCAGCAGAGCAGGTGTCCAAAATTCGAAGTTGGAACTTGAAAAGTTGAATCCCGCGGGGGTGGGCTCGCAGGGGGAGGAAGGAACGAGGGAGGGTGCAATCCAAAGGGTGGATTCGTACGAGGCATCGCTTGGTGAAGTGCCACGCTGCCAGCTAACACATTTTGACTGGATTTTCGATTCTTTAGAATTGTTTTTGTTCGTACTTTGTAGCCATCCCTTTGCCTTTCTGATCTTTGGTTTTGACCACTTTTGTCTTTTGATTTTCTTTTTTTTTTATGGAAAGAGAAAGAGGGGCATGTCCTCGTGCACTTGCTTGCTCTTTTTTGGTGGCGCCACTGATTAAGGTGCATGCTCTCTTCCTATCGGCTCTGCCTCCATTCGTGGTCCTCCTCTGATTTTGTGCTCCACAAAGAATATATTATAGACCTAGCGGAAAGGATCCAGCAAATCATTTACTAACACTATATTAAGCTTTCATTAGTTTTAAGCTGAAGTGAATCACTAACATTAACATATTTTTAGAAGTTTTTAAATCATAATTTAGATAAAAAAAATTATCTCTTATTATTTTTATTCAAATTATAATTTTAAAATTTTAAAAATCAATTCAAACACAATATAAATCCAGTAACAACACAAAAGTAATTAATTACAGAAGAGTTAAACTTTAAATAAATTTTATTTATAATATTTAAAATTTGAATCTGAAAATTATTATTTTAAAAAGTATTTTACTTAATTATTATTTTTGACTCAAAAATTAATTTTATAATAATATTTATAATAATATTTTAATAAAAAAATTATTATATTTTTTTTTTGATGAGACAACTAAAATAAATAATATTAATTACACCCACGTACACAAGCATTATAAAACTGAAATTGTTGACCGTTGTCTGAATACTAGTATGCGACTGTACGTTTCTTAAAAGGCGTGAGCAACATGTGAAATGTGAAATGTGAAATGTGAAATGAACGAGCAATAAGTTTTTTATTTTTTTCAATAATTTTTAGTAGTCGAGTTTAATTTTACTTTAAATTAGAGTGAAAGTTATTTTTTAGAACATAAAAAAAAAAGTTATGCTCTGTCATAGTACCTATAAAATTAAGGATTGAATTTTTAAAAAGAAATACAAAATTTAAATTTTTTAATAAAAAGTTAATTTTAATAAAATATATATTTATGTATAATTATAAATATTTGAGATTTGCTTATTTATTATTATATAGAATAAATTTTATCATATAATATTTAAAGGATTCAACTCAAAGCTTCCTTAATTAGTATTAGAAAAGGCCGCTAATTATATTTATTTAAAAGATAGATTTTTTAATAACACAAGCTTTATTTATTGAAAAAAAAATATTTTGAATGATGTAACTTTTGATTGTAATTTATATTTTTATGAATAATGGCAGTATATTGAAAAAAGGGTCTCATTTTATTCAAATAATTATATTTGAAATAATTTCGGATAAGTAAAAGAAAGGAAAACTTTATACCATTCTAGTCAATTTTTTTAAAAAGTAAATTATATATTGAATAATCTCAAACATAAAGTAAGTAAAAAGAGAAAGAAAAATCTTTTAATTTTATTTCATTTATTTATTTATTCATTCAAAATACAGAATCCTGAAAGAAAGAGAGTGAATTTCAAATTTAAATAATTGCCATCTTGGAGCGGTAATTTAATTTTTTTTTTGGTTTGGTGGCATCTATTGAACTTTTTGACTATCTGTCCCAGGTTGCGTCTTCAAGTTCAAGATTGTCCCTTCTCAGGCCCACAACTCATCGATAGAGAATCAAACTTTTTTTATCAGATAAAAATAAAAGATCTACCGCACTGTGTCTCTGTCACTGACCACAACTTTGACTACACGTGTGTTGCAGGGTCGCTTTAGACAACGTTTGAAAGTTTAAAAAGAATAACAAAAATTTAAAAAAAATAAAAAAGTAAGAGAATAGAAAATTTATTAACAAATATTTTTTTATTTATGTTTTAAAATTTTTAAAATTAATTTTTTTAAAAAATATTTATAAAAATTAATCTAAAATTTTTTTAAAATTTTTTTAAAATTTTTTATTTCTTTTAAATTTTTTAAACAAGAAAGTATATAATAAATATTTCTCTTTTTTTTTTTTCCTCAATCTCTCGTTGCAAGTTGAAACATAGCGTTAGCGGGAGAAAGTAAGAAAGCTCCACGGTGAACCGGTGGCCAGTCACTCTGTGAAAATAATACTAAATTAATTTAAAAAAAACCACACATTTTCTACCCACAAAGAGGCCACTGGAGCACCAATGCACAGTTCAGCTTCTTCTTCTTTCGGGGTCTCTCGGGTTCTTAGCACTGTTTGTGTTTCTTTTGGTAAATTGAGCTGTTACAAGTAGGAACTGTTTCTTGTACGAGTCATTCTTTCTTCTCCTCAAACCTTTTTGTTCTGTGCTTTTAGTTTACCACATGATGATATGGGGTTGATGATCTCTTACTTTTTTGGGAGCTTGAAGAGGAAGAGAGCTTTGGTGTTAGGGAAGAAAATCAAGACTCAATCATGTCCTTGATGATGAATAAGCAAGGCGATACTTTTTGACCATAGAAAAGACATCAGTTGAAGAGGGAGAAAGCAACTGTGGAGAAAAGGTTGTTCCTTTGACAGCCATTCGTTTCTCTCTAGCTTTTTTCATTGCTTCCTTCTTCCTTTCTATCTTTACCACACGCTTCTTATCCTCGCGGATTAGGGTGTCTTCGACTCAAATTTCGTTTTTTTTTTTCTCGTTCTATTGGAAGTTTCTTTTTTTGAGCTTCCACTTCTACTCAAGTCTACTGTATCAATAGAAGGGTATGCAATAATGCCTCTGTATCAGCCATCTAACGGGGGAAGAAATAAGGGTATGAAGCTTGATGCACGCGGCGGTGGCGCCGAGGTGCTTGATCTAGAAACCGCCGTGAAAGGCGGGGTTTTGGACGGCGGAGCTGCGGTTGCAGCAGGCTGCGGCGGCGCCACTGACAAGTTGGGTCTGAAGGTGTTGATTGAGGAGCTGGAGTCAATTGATGTGCCCTCGGTGTTTATCTGCCCAATCTCGCTGGAGCCAATGCAAGACCCCGTGACCCTTTGCACGGGTCAGACCTATGACAGATCCAATATTCTCAAATGGTTCTCGCTGGGTCACAACACTTGCCCCACAACAATGCAGGAGCTTTGGGATGATTCAGTCACCCCAAACAGGACCCTCAACCAGTTAATTCTTAGCTGGTTCTCGCAGAAGTATTCGGCGATGAGGAAGAAGTTCGAGGACGTGCAAGGAAGAGCTTTGGAGCTCTTGGAGACGCTCAAGAAGGTGAAGGGTCAGGCTAGAGTTCGAGCACTTAAGGATCTTCGGCAGCTCGTTGCTGCCCATGTGTCCACGAGGAAGACAGTTGCAGAAAACGGTGGGCTTGCTTTGATTTCTTCTTTGTTGGGTCCTTTCACTTCCCATGCCGTTGGGTCGGAAGCGATTGGGATCATTGTGAATTTGGACTTGAATTCAGAGGGGAAGAAAAATCTTATGCATCCGGCGAAGGTATCATTGTTGGTGGATATAATGAACGAGGGAACGATTGAGACAAAGATGAATTGTGCCAAATTGATTGAAATGTTGTTGATGGAAGGGAATGGCTCCAAGACAGAGATTGTCTCAAGCTTGAGTCTTTTGGTTGGACTATTGAGGTTAGTGAGGGATAAGAAGCACCCAACTGGGGTCTTAACTGGCCTTATATTACTGAAGGCTATATGTTCCCACGAATCAGTTAGAAGCTCCGTTGTAAGCATAGGAGCAGTTCCTCAATTGATTGAGCTTTTGCCCTCTTTGAATAATGAGTGCTTGGAGATTGCCCTCTATATTCTAGAGGTCTTGTCAGCCCTTCCAGAGGGAAGACTGGCTTTGAAAGAATGTCCAAACATTATACCCAATGTGGTCAAGTTACTGATGAGAGTCTCAGAGAGCTGCACGCAATTCGCATTGTCAATCTTGTGGGCCATCTACAAGCTTGCCCCTGAAGAATGCGCCTCACAGGCTGTGGAGGCCGGGTTGGCGGCGAAGCTGCTGCTAGTAATTCAGAGTGGCTGCAATCCAGTGTTGAAGCAGATGTCTGCTGAGTTTTTAAAAATTTGCAGTGTGAATTACTCTACTAGTATCTTGATTTCCAAGTGTATGCTCACCACAACAATACAATGAAAACCAAGGGAAATTTGTTCATAGGCTCATATACTTTTTCAATTCAGCAAACTCTCTTTTCTCTGGTGCCCATTTTCGGGCGTATGCTACTAAAGAAATTACTATCTTTTATGAAATACAATTTTCTTTTTCTTCTTTTAACCTAGAGGCATAGACAACTTCAAATCCACGACATATAATATAACTAGTTGGTGATTCAAATCAACAAACCGGATGTCTTTGAAATCGAAGTTGTTGGAAGCTGAGTAGTGAGATCATAGAAATGGATATTTTCATGGCCCACTTTCTACTGGTCCATACTATTTACCCTCTGTTTAGGATTTGGCGGAGTTATTACTTATTTTCAATGTTTTTGAATTTTTGTTATAACAATAGTAAAAAGTTTCTACTCAAATTTCCTGCATACTATTTATATTTTAGACTCTCAACAGAGTGTTTAGTGTTTTGCAGATTCCCTGTTTGTTCTTCCCTGTGAACGTACTTTGTTATTATAGTTGGAAGAAGCAGAAGCAGATATTGTTTTGACAGAACATAATATAAAGGTGCCGGTGGTGCCAATTCTGTCTCAACAAAATAATAAAGAAAACAATGACAGTTGCTGGCTTGCTGTATTGAATTATCAATCAATTAATAAATGTTTGTTTGTCCAAAAAAGCTAATGGGTCAAGATTCAAGAGGAAGAAAGGATCTGGATCAGGTGGGTTAGGTTTGGTCAAGATCTGGAGACTGTATGTCTCTATTTATTTGTAAGTTTGAACAGAAAGAAGACATAATTTATGACATGCCCATTGTTCAGTATTTCATATTTCAAATTTGAAACCAACCGTGCCCTTCCCTTCCATGGTGTGGGCGGGCCCCTGAAGAACCATCTCAAAATTTTCAGCCGACTGGAAAGCCCCTCGCGCTCAGATTCAATCATCCAGTTATTTTTGTTATGACTTGTTTGGATTAAATTTTTTAACTTGATTTTGAATGGATTTAAATTTTATAAATTTAATTTTAAATAAATTTTATTTTAATTAAAAGTAAGTTAAAGTAAAATAATTTATATTTAAAAAAAATAACATTCAACATAAAAATAAAAAATAATTATTTCAAATTAAACAGATTTTTAAAATTAAAATTATATTTAAAAAATAATACAAGTACTTATCCAAACACACTTTTAATTGGATTTTTTTAATGTAAGATTTATATATTAATTTAATATTTATAAAAAAAAAATTATGTTTATAGTTTGTGTACTACAATCAATTCATATATAAGAAAAGTGATATAAATAGGCAATATAAAATATATATATGTCAGTATTCATTTACAAAAGAGTTACTTCATTTAAAATTTGGGTCCTGTAAACATGTGTGTTTTATTTTTAGGGGTAAACATGGTATGAAACGAAAAAAAAGTATACTAGCACCTACTCTATTTCAAGGAGATGTAACATTATTATTGTTACGAAAGAGAAAAAATTCCATTTTGAATCATCGTTTCATTTCAGAATAGTGAAATGATGATATTTTGTTTTATTCAATTTCAAGCACCGAACAAGCTTGCTGGTCTATCTTTCATTGCCACCATTCATTGATCAATAAAACAACATAAAAAAAAAAGCAATATAATTAAAACGACCTATGGACAAGTGAGGATTATTAAGAGAGATGCTTTAGTGTCACCTTGTATTATATTATAATTTATATGCTTCAAGTTCGATAACCAAAAAATGGAAAGCTATAAAATTATATATCTTTTGGGCCCTCTTCTCACTTTGCTCATTGAAAATGTCAAATAAATGATTTTTGGGTATAAAAATATATAAATTTATTAAATTCAATGTAAATTTTATGTGAAAAAAAATTGATATAAACCCAAATCTAAATCTAAATATAATGATAAAAAAAATTTTATAAGAAAATTTTACAATTCTTTTAAAAATTTGATACCTCCTCTCAGTATCATTAGACACCGGAAAAATGTAGCATATGGCTAACATTATTCTTACTAGTGCTCTGGAATGAAAAGGAAGTGTACTTACAAAAGATATTTTAACATTTAAGTTAGAAGTAATACTAGTTTATAAGTTTATAATGGAAATTATGTTTATTTGAAGATATTACTCTATATTTATAAGTAAGGAGTTTGAGTCTTTTAGAAGACTTTATTATTAGTGATAAGCTTTTAATAGGAAATTTATTTCATAATTTGTAAGTTTCCAAATTTAACTTATTTTTTATATTTCTTTTAAGTTATTTGATATGGTGTTGTCACATTACCTTAATGGCTCATCGGTAAAACCTTTTTATAACCGTACCGATCAATGGGATGCTGAAGATTTGACATTCAATAATAAAGTTACAAAGAAGGGTCTACATTCGAATATATCTCCATGTAAAGGAGGGTCAAGAGCTAAATCGGTGCAATGGAAAAGGAGAAACACCAATCACCTGGTGAGTTAGTGACTTATGAATTATGATGTCTAAACTTTTTTTTCCCATTTACGTCCTGGGAATTATTTGCCGTATATGCATGCTTTGTTAAAAGGTGCAACTAAAATTACTGGTAACTTCATTTATAGCTTGACACCATGCCTCAAATGGTTGGTCGTACTTACATCCTCAATATCAATTTTAGATATATTGTGTTAGTAGTTGAGATTTAGTGTCTTCGAATTAATTTATTTTATATCAAAATTTTATTAAAAAAATTTATTAAAAAATAATCTTTTTTAAAAAAATAAACTCTTACGTAACATACACTTACTGATGACAATTGATTTGGTGGAATAAGAAGCCTAAGTTCTGGCCCAATCATGTTTCAAGATAGGCCAGTTTCTTGGTAGCAGTTCCCAGCCTTCTTCAGTTTTGCCCAGAAAGAAGCCTAACTTCGGGCCCAGATTTATTATAGCTCAATGCTGAAGCATGTATCCAAAAATTTTACTAGCAGGCATGTGGTTAAATGGTAAAAGTCTATATTTTGCAGCATTGGCACCTGGAATTGAATTTAATGGGATCCATCCCCTCGAAATTCTCCCTCCTGACCAAAAAAAATCCAAAAATTAAAAAAAAAAAACTCAAGAAGCTGCCAAAAAAAAAAAAAAATGCATTATGCATGTGCCGTGATTTCAGTTGGGATCTATGGATGCATCCGTTCGTTGTCTGTTTCCCAGTCTTTTGTATTTTGTTTACGTGGCGACAAATGAGAGTGATGTGTCTAAAAGTGGAGACGACTACAATAACCACTGATGCGTGAACCACCTGATTCCCACCCTGTTTGGGACGCCCCCCGTTCTCTTTAACCTCATCAACGATATCATAAACCTGTCGACGGTCACGTTCTACGGAAGCTCGGAATTTTAAAAAAGAAAACAAACATGTCGTGGCTGGCCCGCTCCCTCACTAACTCCCTCCGGGTCGACGACGACGGCCACCGCGACGGAGACGGTGACGATGACGAAGAAAACGACGTCGTACCCAACCGTCCTCACGACCCCCCAACAACCTCATCGAGAAATTATGAACTTCATTCCCTACAACAGCAACATCAGCATCGTCAACAACCACCAGAAAATGCAGTTGATCCGGAAGAACAAGCGCACGGTCGTGGAGTCAAAGAGGACCTTAACGAAATCAAGCAAACCCTAACACGCCAATTCTGGGGAATGGCCTCCTTCTTGGCTCCGCACTCTACAATTTCTCACCGTTCCTCTCCCGAGCACCGCGCCCGATCTGATCCCGATGCATTCGTTTCGAATCAATCGGAGCCGTCCGATCAGTGTGTCTCTGGGAATGAACACGAAGTGGATGCGCTCGATGATCCTGCCATTCCCAGGATCCCGAGACACTTTTCGGACATCGATGAAGGGAGCATCAGGAGGGACGACCCGGAAATCTCGGGTGCGGACCCGAATTTGATTTCGTTAGTGGGAAATCAGGAACCGCAGATGGAAGAGTGCGATATTGAACGCGCGGTTGGAATTACAGAGGAGGTGTTCGCATTCGCGACGAATATCGCTATGCATCCCGAGACGTGGTTGGATTTTCCTATCGACGAGGAAGAAGACACGGACGGTAAGTATTCGTTGGAAGTAAACCTGACCTCGTCTTTTTATTGGATCAGAGGATGGGTATAACACATTTTAATCTTGAACTTTATGATGACTTCAACATTATAGTATCCATAATCCATCTTCTGCCTCATTTTAAGAAGTATTATATAAGTACTGCTGTGGAATACCGGCATTGTATTTCAGAATATGACTGGTAATGAAAACTTTGGCAGCCCAGCCTTATTCTATCTTCTAGCTTTACTAAAGAAAAGTTTCCAATGATTGATCTTTCTGCCTATGCAATTATTTATTACTGTTGGGTATATCTGGATACTTAGTTTTATGTTTCCCTAGCAAAGTGGCTAGGAATCTGTAACTTATCTGTTACTCGGTGTTGAACTTTAATCTTATGAACAATGCAGTTAGCAGTAGTTTTCAAATTTGAGATACTGAATGGTAAACAACTGTTAAAAAATTATTTGGAATTATATCAGAAAGGGTTAACATTTTATATCCTATTATGTGCTTCAATTGTTCTGATGATTAATTTGGCTGTCTGCCTGCAACTCATGATACTTCTACTTCTAGATTTTGACATGTCTGATGCCCAACAAGAGCACGCTTTGGCCATTGAAAGACTTGCTCCTAGATTAGCTGCGCTCAGAATTGAGCTGTGTCCTTGCCATATGAGTGAAAGTTACTTTTGGAAAGTCTATTTTGTACTTTTGCATTCAAGGCTTAATAAACAAGATGCGGAAACCTTGTCTACACCCCAGGTCAGTTAATTATGCTTTTGCTTTGGCTTTCATGTTTCTCTTACAATGGCCATATTTTGCAGTCTCTTTAAGGATGCTGTTGATGAAGTGAGTTTATATTGTTTTCACCATGTGTTTACATAATTATAGTTGCTTGACCCTTTGGACTAGAAATGAACGTTCCAGGATCTTTACTGGATGGAAGAGCAGGCTCACAGTTTGGAAATAGGTTTTAGTTGTCATATCTTGGGAATTAATGTGACCAGTCATCCTTTATGATTCACTGTGGAATGTATTACAGAGTACAATATAGTAGGGGAATAGTTGTAAAATATAAACAACCAGCGTAAATAAAAAAACAAACAGACTATATGGACTGCAAAACTTACCTCACTGTTGTGTTCTCCTTTGCTTCATGCTACTTGGTGCTCATCCTTGCAATATGTGTAATTTGATTATTTGAGCTGAGAAGGCTTATATATATATATATATATATATATATTATTTATTTATTTATTTATAATATATAAATTCTGAAACACGAAATGTAGAGAGGCCATTTGCCCATATCAGTAAATTTTCAAGATTTACACTTTGTGATTGAGTGTCTTCTCATCTCCCTTTGTATCTCTGTCTAATCTCTACATCAGCTTCTCCTCAATTCTCAATGTAATAATAGATAACTTAAATTGAATTCTCCTCATATTTCACCAAAAAAAAAATTAAGTATCAACAATTTGAAAAACTTTTGTCCTTCATTCAGTTCACCAAATAGGCAAATACTGAAACATATTCCTGGATTTATTGCAATACAAATGGTTGTCAATCAGAATTAATCTCAGTTACATTAAGGCCTCCTCATCTTTTTCCGAAAAAACTCATACAATTAAATCTCCACAATTTCATAAACTTTTCATATCATTCATTCAGTTTACCAAAA
Organism: Castanospermum australe; assembly: GCA_019955255.1. Lineage (NCBI taxonomy): Eukaryota > Viridiplantae > Streptophyta > Magnoliopsida > Fabales > Fabaceae > Castanospermum > Castanospermum australe. The sequence goes on along the minus strand of NSJW01000435.1, from coordinate 1,692,728 downwards.
ATCATTCACTTTTCCTTTGAAATGTTCAAGGCATCAGCTCAACACTCATTTTAATAACTAGTTTAAATAAAATTGAAACTTCTCCTCAATGGTTCAGATTTGCATCATTCCAGAATTTCTAGATTCTAAAAACTTTAGATAATATGTTTGTCTTTTCTTGGCTCCTAGAGGGGACTGTGCACTGTATGACATGTTCTGCAAGATGAAACCATGCTGTCTCATTCTCCTAATGATTTTGTTATTTGTTAATGGTTATTAAGAGAATTTTATACAGCTATGCCAGTTAGGAGATTAATTTGGGCTTCATAGAGATGTTCTCATTCCCATCCATCTTTGTCTTCTGTCTCTTTGATGATTTTTATCTTCAATAAGCTCATATGTGATTCTTTTTATGCATATGTGATTCTCTATCATGAAGAGGATGTAATCACTGATATCTTAATTCTTTTGATATTTGTGAATTCAGATGGCTCGTATTAGTTAGTATTACCAATGAAAGTGCTTAGAAATGTGCACTCCTCATATATTAGATCTGTTTCTTGAAAGATTGAAAAATAATAAACCTCAGTCACGAAGAAGTAAAGTCTGCTATTATATATGTTAGGTGACTATATGTTTTGTTCTGAATCATTATAAGTATGCATCATGATTGGATGGTTAATAATTGAATTGGTAACTATGAAGATATAGAACAGTAGGTTTTATGATAAAAAATTGTTTCTTATTTTAAATTGAAATGTTTGTGACTATTTCAAAAGGATTAAAAGTTTGAGATTGGAAAGAGTTGGCTCTGTTATAGTTTAGCCATGAAGCTTTGCTTTTGTGAAGAGGTTTATTGCAGTGTTCCTCTGTTTAGATTGGTTCAGTGATCGTCGCCAATATCTGTCTCTATTGTTCGTGTCTGAATTTTGTCAGACACTTCTACATTGAGCTAGTATTTTACATGTTCCTTCAATGGGTAGATGGAACTTTTCCAATGTCTTAAGTTTTAATGTTTGCAGGTTATGGCAGCCAGAGCAATGTGGATGCAGGAGTTGCAGAAACAAATGAAGCCTGAATTTGAATTGTTTGGAAGAAGCTCTGCCTACTCAAGAGACACTGCTCTGCATGATAACTTTGCTCCCAGCTTACTAGATGATGCTTATTCTGATGGCAAGCCTCATGTGACACGTGGATATGAAACGACCACTTTGTCTATGATGGCAGATTATGAGACTGAGAAGCACACAGTTGAAAGTTCTGAAACCCATTTTATTGATAAGTCTGTTATTGAGGAAAAACTAATGATTAAAACTGAGGACAAGGATCTAAAACCTGGTCGAGCCTCTCAAATTATTCTTCAGGACTATGAAGATGACGATGATGACTGGCCAGAGGAAGATTCTGAGTTAGGTGGATATGTTGGAACCACCATCCCTGTGATGAATGAAGAAGACATATCTTTCAGTGATCTTGAGGATGATGATTATGGCATTAAACCTGTTAGTTCCAATACAGGTTCAAATGTGTTATGAAACTTCAATTCAAACGACATGATTGTGGTGATTTAGTGCCATTAGATCCTCACTCAGAACTAAGAATGGCAAAGAGCTCCCATATGTCCGGAAAAAATGGGTGCTGGTGTCTTGAGCATTCTTTTGTACATAACGAATGATCAACGAAGTTGCAGAAGTGCTGTGAATCGAACATTTTACATTTATTTTTCCCTACTTTTTTCGCCGCAAGGCTAGGTATGGGTTTTTGGAGTGGATGTATTTGGACACTACTCAAATGAAAAGGAAAGAGTGGAGCTAAGATATGCTGTTTGTTCCCTGTTTTTTAAGAGATCCAAAAAAAGCGAATGTGGGATGAACTATATGCATCAATTCGAGGGACAACAAAGTTTCAGAAGATACATCATACATGTGTCAGAGTGTACACAAATTTGTCTTGTTTGTCGTCAAATATAGACTTTGAATTTTTCTCATTTATTTGATGGCGGTTGACGGTTGTAGGGTTTAGGGTGCTCTTCTATGTTGTGTTGTTCGCCTCATTGCCTTGCTGTCAAGCGTCAACTACAAAGAACTATAACTCTGAGTGATCGAATGTAATAATATTCCTCTATGATCATACCCAATGAGGATTCTCTTATTGGTGTAATTATTTTAGATGAGTAGGTAAGTAATTTATGAGGAACTGAGGTTATTAATCTAACAGAAGGAGCTCCTTCAATTTTTACAATGACCTAATCCTAAGTATTTTCATCATGAAAAGAAACTAATTTTTCAACTTAATTAGCCTTTTTTATTTCAACGAGGAGATATTAGTTTGTTGTAATATTAGTTTACGTTTTCTAAATATAAAAAAGGCTAATTAATGGAGCTGTTCGGTTCATTCACAATTGTTGGGAGCAGTCTTCCAGCCCTCAACATTATCAATGGAGTTCTTGATTTTGTTTGCAGGGAGTGGCATGTGCGTGTCCTTTATACTCTCAATGAAGATAACTGCGCGGCTGACAGTATTGCCAAACTTTCGCTTAATAAAGGATTGGGTTTTTAAGTCTTTACTTGCTGTGTTGAGTGTGTTCGGAGTCTCCAGTTATGGTGTTTACAAGCTCTATCATTTCCCCTCTCTGGCTCGCAAGAGGAACCACTTCATCAAGCTCTATCTTTTTCTTGACTAAACTATGGATGTCAATACATACAATGAAATATTTACTGGATTGACCAATCCCAAACTTAAGGACAAGGTTAGGGACATTCTGGTTTCTCCATGTAATGGTGCTGTAGAAACATTTGTTACAACGTCTCATCTAGTATTGACAAATCCAAGTTCATCCATGTCTTCCATAGTTAATAAGAACGCAGGTCCAACTACAACTGAAGGTGGATGCCTGAAACCAGAAGCTTTTCTTCAGCAATTCAACCTTGGAAGCTCAATTAGAGAGGGGTAAGGTCAGGATGCTGGGTGGCTTGAACAGATTTCACCAACATTGTCAGTGCCGGCCAACCAAAGGTTTGTGCTTGATGTGATAGTGAGAGTGACATTCGAATGGGAGATCATTTTTTGGAGTTTTTGTTATGGAGAATATCAGACTGCTTGAAAAGAAGTCTGAGTAAAGTTCATGATGAGCTCGTGGACAAAGGACTGAAAGTTATTGGATATGTTGGGGCTAAGTCATTAGCTATTCTTACCATGTATCTTGTTTTGTATTTTAATTTTACATATTCTGGGTGGTAGTAGGATTCTCTTGCCTGCTTAGTTTGATGATTAACCCAACCCCATACTTCTAATGCATTGGAATATAATGGCAGCAATTAGATATTGTACTCTATATATATTATCTCCAAATATTAGATACTGCTTAAAAAAAAGCATTGCTTCAGTGCAATTTGATGCGTATGCATAACATGTCCGAAAATTGAAATAATTTTTTATACTGTTTTCAGGAAAGAAACCAAAGCAAGCAGCTCTCTTTGTAATTTATTTTAATTATTATCCATATCTTTGCGTTACAGCAGTCTATGAAAACTAGTGGTCTTCCAATTTTACCTTGCCTCCTCGCAATTTTATTCCTACTCCAAAAAGAAACTCAGATTTGAGTATATTTGCTTGTTATTTTTACATGGCATTCATCCATTACCGAAATTGATTGACTAAGTTGTTTTTCCTTTCTCTAAATTTGAGATTATCTAGCAACTGCAGCTTGCTGCTGGTATATATCTTACTAATGTTTAGATTTTTGATGTAGTTTGGTGAGTTCAGCTCCTCTCATCACCTCATTAACCATCAACCGTGGCGGTCGAGAATTCCTTATTTTTATGCATGAGACTTGGGTTTTGTCAATATTTCTTGAGCATCAAATTACACTTAGTGCGCCCTGATACATTCACTAATAAGAATATCAGATGTATATGCATGATTGAAATTCTTTTCATCATGGTTAATATATGATTACATGTTAATCATTATTATTCTTATTTCATGCATTATTTTGTCTGCTATGGCTTTCTGCGGAGATTACAGTAACGTGTCAATATCCTGACTTCCTGAGTAATCTTATATTTGATCACTTCTATGTTCTGTTGAATCAGTGATACAATTGCTGAGCGACTAAACCATGCTTAACCACTTTAGTGCCACTGATTACAATCAGAGTGTTTTCTGCTATGATGCCTCAGTACACTTATAAATGGACCAGTGACCTACTCTTCATGGCAGTGATTCCAGTCTAGGGTTAAGAGGGTTAGAAGTTTACTTGAATGATTTTACTTTCAATCTCCCATGGTGCTTGGAACTTGGAAGGTGAGGGCAAGGATGGATCGGGTTGCAGTGTGTAGACCTTGTCCACAGACGCCCCTGAATAATCCTAGCTATTGACCTGTGTTTCAGTTTATCAGAGTATCAGTCCACCAGGCCAGTTGTGCTTGCCCCATCTCAATTAAAAAGCATCTTTTTTTTTTTTTTCCAAAAAAGATGGTACATGTGGAAGAATTCTTCAACATTTGAATAGACAGATCAAATATTCTTGTATTTTTTTAGAGTAAATATTTTTTTTAATTCGATGATATTAAATATTAGATAAATATATAAAAATAATATTAAATATAATATTATATACTTATTTATTTTACATTCACTCACTTTTATTGAAATAAGAAAAGCAACTTACCCATAAAATAAGAAAAAGCACTGAGAGGATATAAGAATTTCTCTCAGATGGATTCATGTATTGTTTAGCATAGCATCTGTGATAACACGCATTTCCACAAGTTAGGCAGCATTCACTGGTCAAGGACGTTCAATAGAAATCCACTCGCGAAACATGATTATCCAAGCTCTGAAACACTAGTCATCAGAGTCGTCACATTTTGTAGGGACTTTGATTTTTCTTCTATGGTCGGAGCATGGAACGCACTGGGACAACATTTGTGGATGATGACAAACAAGCACAGCCGTGTTTGACAATCTTGCCTTTACTTTTGAGCAGCAGATTTCTTAGGCGTTGGACAAATGGATACTACAGTGGGGGGACCTGGAGGGTGATAATTACACCAAAGGTTGGATTTGGGTGGAAAATCATATGATGTTACATGTCGGAATTCTATATCTGTAATAGTAAACATATTGCCATAATATTCTTAATCATGAGGATCATCAGCTGCTGTCTATGACTTTGTTTGACTCAAAAGCATGGTATTTAGTGCCTTCTCTCTCCTCAGGTCACCCACTAGAGTCTTATCACTAGGTTGAGGACATTTTTTAATCTCGAAATGCCCTGCAGATTGGCTTTCTTTTCTTTTTCCTTTTTTATTTTTTGGAAAAAAGAAAAAAGTTTCCCTTTTGTTAAGTAAAACTTACGAGTACTATCAATTGAGAGGGACACTGGCTGTTGACATCGGAAGACTTTTATGCGTGTATAAGGCTCTAAAAATTAATAAATAAGTGATTAGTATGAGTTGCTTTAGTATTGTATCTATCATTCAATCCTTAATTTTTGAAGACATATCAAACACTATAATTCTTTCACTTATTATTTTCAAGAGGTGTAGCCATATCTTATTATGTTGATAAGAGTGATTATTTATATTATGGTATAGGGCCTATTCCAGTTGCAGTGAAACGTAGGGACAATGATGATTCAGATCCACATTATTGTTGCCGGGCCTGTGGTTTCCTAGCAGCAGTTCATGTAAGTGGAGAAAAACCAAGAAAGTTTGTGTTCTTTGAACATGCCTGATAAAAAGAACATTTGTTGTTTGGTATGAAAGACAAGTTTAAACCCGCAAGTTTACTAGAAGAGGAGGTAGAAATTTTGCCTGCTAAGGCTCATGTTCATGTTCCTAAAACCATCTTCCACTAATTCTGGTTAATCTGAAACAGAGAGTCGAGAGAACCAGAGGCTTATGGAGTATTCAAAAGTTTTACTCACACTTGCCTCTAATAATTGTGAGAACATATGCGAACTATCCAACCAGAGACATATTCATCAACAAAATTAGAATATTTATATAATTAAGAAAATAAGTAACAAGAATATTTATATATATATTTGTTTGATTTATTGTGTTGCTATTTGGTCCCTGATCGATGGCATGGGATTCCACTACTGACAGATCTAGTTCCTGGGTTTATGCTTCTGAGTGTAGATATAATCGACATGAGCAGCTAGCGTCCTTCTCATCAAACATTCCTCTCTCCCTTCTTCGCAATCCTCATCATCCAATGACTCTGCCCTCGATGCCTCGTTTCCCGCAGCATCCTTCAATCGAAAAACGGCAATTCCCAAAACATCAACAACATCAAACATCACGTTTCATTTCACGACGAGGTTAAATACCTGGGACTTGTTCGTGTCTCCACCAAAACAAGAACCAATTTAAACCAAAAAAAAAAAAACACATATAATACTTTCCAGGATCAGAATTTGAGGAGGAAACGTACCCATTCTCCTTGTGCATGCAGAGAAGAGGCGCCGTTGGATGCAAAGGTAGGACGAGAGGCGTGGATTAAGCCGAAGCTAAGGAGAAGAAGCAAGGTGAAGAAGACTGTGGCGAGTTTGGACATGATGAGTTCTCTATTTTATTTTATTTTGATCACTCAGATTCTTTGCGTTGAGGGGAAGACAGAAAGTAGAGCCTTCAATATATTGACAGAGATTCAGTGTCAGTGAGTCTACCAGTAACTGGCATCTTTAATAGCAAAAAGTACGTAATCCAAACGTCATTTTTAGAATAAATCCTCGTTTTCATGTTTTAAACATATACGCAATAACACGCTAAATTTTTTACTTAGTGGATGTTTAAGGATAGATTTTTTTTAAAAAAAATTATTTTTTTAAAATCTTTTTAATAAAATTTTAATTAAAATTTATTTTCACCACACAAAAATTAATTTAAATATATACTTACATGCAACATTAAATTAATCATTTAATAATTTATGTCATTAAAGTAATTCTTATTTATTTTAAAAGTGATATCAAATTATACCTTAAAAAATTAGAAATTAATAATGTTAATTATCATTAAAAAATTAATTTACTATCACATATAAATAAAAAATAAATATAATGTTGAATATATTTTTAAAAAATTAAAATAAACATTTACTAGTGATAAAAACTTATGCTTTTATATTTCATTACGTCAGTAGTTTACAAAGGAAATTAATGAAAATATTATCAAAGATTAGAGGGGATCAAATTACCTCGTATATTTCTAGCAACCTAATAGGATTTGAAGTGACGCTAAAGGAGAAAATTAATAACGAAATCAAGAGTATCATATTCTAAATTCATTATTTCCAATTATTCGGTTGGTGAATGAACTATTTAGGCGTGATGTGTGAAAGGAATCAAAGAATTTGCAGCGTTTTGGAAGGCTTTTTTTTATTAAAAAAAAAACAGAGCGTTTTGGAAGGTTTTACAGCATTGCTTGTTGGACACTTCTTTGCATTTTTCCCTAATCCTTTTTATGTGACTAGTGCTACGACTGCTTTTTATATTTCATACCCATTTTTTTCTTGGATTGAAAACGATATTTAATCGATTTCTGTATTAATGTTTTAAGATATATGTTAATGATTAAAAAAATATAATTAATATTATGTTAAAATATTTTCTACTTGTCTATTACGAAGAAAAACTTACTACAGTATATAAAACGTTTAAAAAATATATATCAATAATTAATAAAATAATATAATAATTATCAATTTATTATGATTTTTCTGTGCTGTCCCATAAATTCATTATGGAATGTGGAAATGTATAGTATGTCATCTTCTATACTATTATAAAGGAGATTCTTTTATTTGATTTTAAAATTTTAGTTTTTTAAAAAATTATTAATAATTAATTGAACAAAAATTAAAAAAAAGTAAAATTATAAATATAAATATTTTTTAATAATAATCATCATATATTCTATGGTTACAATTGAAAAAACAAAAAATTTACACTACTACCAAAAAAAACTAGATGATCTTACTCTCTCTAATCACACATAATCATATGCTTATATAAAAAATACATAATCATATGATTGGTATAAAAATTATTATGTAGGATAAATTTAGAAGTTTCGAAAAGTAATAAAACATAAAATAAAAAAGGAAAATATGCTATTTAAGTGGGTAGGTGCAGGGATGGCAAAAATTGCCATTTAAACTACTATCCAAGGAGATTTTCGTGCAATGGACAAATATGAGGACAAAATTTTCTCTATTGTTGTTCTCATTTAATAAACGGGAGGCAAGGGATGGGGATCCTGCAAGTACCCACTAAGTGAAAATACAAAAATATTTTTACTAACCCTTCACCACTAACTCTCTCATAGGCTTTTAAAACAACTCTAGTTTAAAGACACAAAACATGTAATATATACGCACATGTTAGTAGTTTTAATCATGTAAGTATATGAGTAATTGTAATATGTGTGTTTGTTTTTAAAACACAAATATGTAATATGTAATAAATATGTAAGATATATGATATTAGTTGAGTATTAATTTTGATTTCAATTTATTAAATAATATTATTTAATTTTAAAATTTTATTTTGTTGTCTATCGGACAAAATTATATAATTTTAAAATTTCATGTTGCTGAACAAGATTTTGATTTGCTTATTGGTTAGTTTAGTTTTAGGGTAAAAATGAAAATGAAAAATTTATGAATAAATTTTGTATATAATTTTATACATAAAATTCATTAATAAATTTTTCACCCTCATTCCTATACGAAACGTACACATAATATTAGAATTTTTCCATTCTAGTGAGTTTTAGAATTTGTTCTTAATTTATTTAGATCCTTGTGGATATTTGTTTCCTCCTCATTCCTCAATGGAAATCAAGAATGAGAACCCATGATAGAAACAAGAAGAAAAAAGAAAGAGTGGCCAAAGGGGCAGGGGAACACTCCACATTATTGCCCGCTTGACATCCCTAACTCGGGACATAGAAATAATATATGACATGTACTTGCGTTGACCCGGTTTACAAATAACATCATCATTTCATATACACTTGTCACTACAAAAAACACGCTAAATAACAGCGGCTATATTGCGGCAGTTTTTATAAACCGCCCTAATATAAAATATAAAACGGGGCTTTGGAAGGGCGGTTAAACCGCCACAACATGATGGTAAACCTTTGTTTCTCTTCCTCTGTCTAGTTTTTTTTTTCTTGTATTCCTTTGTGGTTTATTTCCTGGTGTGCTCGAGTTGCTTTCGTAGTTTATTTCGTTGTAATTGATGTTGATCTATTTGGGAAGTACCAATATTCTTTGTTCCTGGATATATTCTAAATACTGAATAGTTAGTTGGAAACTTCTGTGAAAGTGTATTGAATAGAAGTTGCACATATGTTTCTTAGTCTAATGCAAGAGAAGGAAGCGTTTGAGTTTTTACCAGATAGATTTCTAGTTTTACCATTTTTTCCTTCACCTAATCCAAAATAGTATATTAGTTGAAATATGAACTATTATGTCATGCACCCCCTCACAAAAAAGCACACACAAGCACTTGCATAAAAGATAAGGTTATAAAAATTGAACTGGTCACTGAACTAGTCGAGGTACTGATTCAAAGTTTAATGGTTTAATCGTGGTTGAACCGGAATATAATTAAATATATATTTATATTTAAATATAAGTATATATATATATAATTATTTATATACTAATAAAATAAATAAAAATTATAAAAATACAATACAAATCAATAATAAAATTAGTTGAAACATAAAAAAATAGTGTCATAAAGTAAAAAAATATTACATTCATACAAACAACACAACATTAATTCACATAACATATAAATTAACTAAAATAAACACAATACACATAGTTTACAACTTATAGTCTTACACTAACACAACATTAATCTACCATTATAGTTAATCATACTCACAATAACAATCTTAAACAAGTAAACAACACAAGTTCAACAACAATATTCCATCAAAAGTAGTAATAAAAAAGTTCACAAATTAAACAGGATTATCATAATTAGCATTAACTTGTTGAATATCTCTATCAAAAATATCATCTTCTTGTCCATCTCCACCATCACGATCATCATCAAATGAATCCAAATTTGTTGCTTCAGACATACTAAATTCAGTATCAATATCTCCACCTTCTAACAAAATAAAAGCCTTAGTTAATACAATATAAAAGAATTTATACATAATGCCAATACTTTTATATAGAATTATAAGAATAAAACTCACCAACATGATAAGAAGGAATGACATTGTTTTGATAGATTAAACTTTCAATCTCTTAATTAGCAAACTCTGGCTTGAGATCTTCTTCCATTACCTAAAAGTCAACTATGTTAATACTTTCATGATCAATTGGTTATAGGTCCTTTTCTTTCGATGCAACCTAGAACAAAAAAATAAAATATTATAATAATTTTTCAGCTTACTAACCTAAAGTTTTAAACATAATAAATGACACCGTTAATATAAAAATGTTAAATACTTAAATTATTAATATACCTGGATTTAAGACACAAGTTATAAGTCACATACACAACATCACTGAATCTTTAATGCTCTAGCCTATTATTCCTTTTAATATGAATTTGTTCAAAATGACTCCAATTTTGCTCACATTCGGAGGAAGAAGCTCTTTGACTAAGGATACGATATGCTATCTTTTTTCAAATATGGAGCACTAGTGCCAAACAATGTCCACAATTGATCTACATAGATATGAATATGATTCTCAACATCAACCATCAATTATATATTATAGGTTTTAAAGTATTAAAACAAATCAACATATAAAATTGCTTACTCGGTTGAAGCTCTTTGGCTGCTTTCAAAACATTTGGCCTATCAAAATTTTTCTTACGTTCCCAATACACCTGTATCTCCTTCATTGCTTTAATTGAATCACTGCAAAGGCTTTTTATATCAAGTAAGTTAAGTAAACCTTGTATGACTCTATGCTTCTCAGTGAATTTCTCATCATAAAAGAAAGTAGGATTTAAAAAGTAAAATGCTGCATGGAGATTTTGATGTAAGTACTTATCCCATCGAGCTTTAATGATTTCTGTATAAGGCTTGTATAATTTTTTTCTATTCTTAAACATTTGCTTGATAGTATTTTTAGCCTTTTACATACCTTCATATACATATTCCAATGAAAGTTTTTTATCAGCATCTACAATTCTCTACAATCTAATTAAAGGGCTTACAAGCTTTACCATAATAAAGCAATCACGCCAAAACTTATTATCCAAGATAATAGCACTAACAGTTTCCCACTAACACTTTTTCCTAACTTGTGTCTAGTGAAGTGTTTGTCTACAACCAAAGCTTGCAAGTCTTCCTTGTGTTCATAAATACTTTTTAAAGTAATAAAAACAATAGCAAAACTGGTAGCTCCTGGACGAATAACTTCCTTTTAACCTGGCCTTTTTTTAAGCCAAGACAAAAATACTATATGGTTGTAAACAAATATAGTTATCCTTGAAGTACAGGATGCAAGGTTAGCTACATGGAGCATGCTGCCAATATCTTTCAAAATGAAATTCATGAAATGGGCAGCATAAGGAGACCAAAAAATATATTCATACTTATCATGAGTAAGCCTCCTAGCTGCCACATAATTGGCTGCATTGTCAGTCACCACATGCACAACATTACTAGGCCCAACCCATTCAATAACATTAACAAACAAGTTAAATAATGTTGTGGCATTTTTTATTATATCTGAAGCATCAACAGATTTCAGAAATGACATACCAACAGGACAATACATCAAAAAATTGATTAGTATTCGTTGCCTTTGATCAGTCCAACCATCAGTCATAAGTGTACAATCAGTTTCTTTTCATGAGGTCTGATAACTATCAACAAGTAGCTGACACTTAAGATCTCCTAACAAGTGAATCCTCATTTGATCATAAGATAGACCCTTAAAATCAGGTCCAATAGCAGCAACATCATCCAATGCAGCTTGAAAATAAGGTGATTGAATTGCATTAAATGGAATACCTACATCAACAATCCATTTGCTATTCCTAATTTAGCCTTATGTATGACCTCTTTGCTAGCAAAAACACTTTTTAAACTTGGTTGGGCTCCTGGAGTTGTCCTTGGTGCAAAATAGTTACCAATTCGTTGGGAAGCACTTTGCTTTTCTATTATCTTTGTCTCCAATACGTTACATCTTAGTTGGTGGAGGTGGAGGAGTAATCTCTTATTTTTTTTGTTCCTCTGCTTCATCATAATCATCACCAAAGCTCACTTTATCATCTTTATGTTTTTTTATTTGTTCCAAATGTACTAACATTTGACATTTAACATCATGAGAAACTTTTTTGCATGAAGCTATTTGTCCTTATTTTCCTGTAAGATGCTGCTTCATCCAATTAATCCATCCTCCTTTATAACGAGTCAAACAAAACATACATGTGTACACTGATTTTCTATTTTTATGAACTAAACTAACATGTTTTCATACTGGATCACTTTTCCCACGACTAGAAGCTGAGGAGGATTGCTGGTCAATATTGGCATTGCTCTCTCTTGTCTGATTATTAGAATTATCCATATTTGAAAAAAGTAAAATTACAAAAATCCACAACTCTAACTGATTTAAGCATGGGCATTTAACAATTAGCATACAAATCAAAATGTAACAAATCTAAATCAATGCTCTAGAAGAATAACTAATAAGCTTATGAGCCAAAATGGGTGATTTACTAATTTTGTGGATTGTTATCTAAAACCTCTATATTGATCAGCTGTCTTTCTTTTCTTTATCGCCAACTGCTTTATATGAAGTCTGTCAATGATTATATTATTAAGGCTAACACTAAAATTATGACCAAATCATCCATTTTTGGACAATAGTTGGAACTGTAGCAGTTACTTTTAGTATTTTTTTTAGCATATAATTTATGACCAAGCAATTATTGCAGCATGATATGTGAGGAACTACATGGCAATATATGTAAGATGCATTCTTTCACTATATCCGCTAATATAGTATAAACCATTGATGCCAGAATTGTGTTTCGCTGCTTTGGTATTGTTTTTAAATACAATTACCACAGATATTAAATTTGAATTAACCACATCTACTAGAAGTTAAAGAAATCTAAAACATAGCACATGCATTCCTTAGTTTCTACTGAAATCTAGTTGTATTAGCAACTTTATTTATAATCATGATAACGAGAAAATTGTTTAGCTCTTTCCCATTCTCAACAATTCCACCGAGGTATATCAGAGATAATTTAATTTCTGAAGTAATCAACAAAATAGAAAATGGATAAGAAAATAGCAAGACAAGAATGAGAAAGAAAATAAAACAAAACAAAGGAGAAAATGCCAGCAATGGAGTTCATTTCTTACAAGCAATGGAGATAATATCAAGTAGAGGTTGGCGTAGCATCGGTAGCGGCAGGTAGAAGTTAGCGTGGCATTGGTGGTGGCAAGTGGTGGCTGGCACTACGACACGCACGGTCAAAGGTCGCAGGCATGGAGGCTGCTTGCACGGTGGCTAGCGGTGGAAGCCCGTTGGAAGGAAGTTTCGGAAGGAAGCTTGTCGCAGTAGAGGCTGCTGACAAGGGTGGCATTGCTTTCACTCTCACAACTCACAAGGTGATAGAGGAGGATGGCACGACATTTGCTCCGTTCCTCGTTGCTCCTCGATGACGAAGGGGCTGCTGGGCGGCTAGGGTTTTTCAACCTCTAGCCCCAAAGCGATGTTGTTCTTATCTTTTTTTTTTGGTGAAAAAAAGAACAAAACGATGTCATTTTATGGAGCAGCAGTTCAAAAAAAATAAAAGAATAGAACCGTCACTCGCATCTAGGTTGATCGGTTCTGCTGGTTTGGAACCGAATCAACGATTTTTGACCAGTTTTTGACCTTAGCGATTTTGGGAGGTTGTCCGAACTGGCAAGGTGACCAATTCTCGGTCCGACCAGTTGAACCGGCCGATCTGGTCTGGTTTTCAAAACCTAGGGTATAATAGATTCCTCACTAGCAACTCCAACTCAGCCTTGTGATTCAAGTGTCGTATCGAGACAATGTGTTGGACGTGAGTCTACACAGTATTGGAGTGTAGAGGCAAAAAGTATATATGCATTATATTTATTTTTACTTAACTTAATGAAGTTTTTAATTTTTTCTTTTGGTTGAGTAATTTGTTCCTAATTAATTTTGAGAGGTGGTCAGGGCCGTCTGGTATACCTAAAGAATATTTTGAGGAATGCTTTGAAACAATCCTAAAGGTATAAGCATTGTTACATATATATCACTTTATTGCTTTTGGATTTCATAGTTGCATGTAATTGCATAACAGACTAACTGTGTTTGGGACTACTGAAGTCATTGCAAAATGATATTCCAAAATGAGTACTGGGAAGAAGTAGACTACAAGTAGGCAAAAATTGTGGAATGAGTTCTATGACCCAACCAAGAGTAGAAATGAAATCATAAGCAATGTGCCAACAGGTATTAGGAGAGATCAGTGGGCTACTTTTATTGATTACCGTTTGAAACCATCAACACTGGTAAGTTTCTAATTACTTTAATTAGTTTAGTGTCATTATAATTAAATATTTCATTGTTGTTTGAAGTCATAATTATTTTGTTGATAAGAACTATGTAGAAAAAATAGAGAAATTCGAAGCAAGCAAATAACTCCACACACTGGTGGTTCTAAACCAAATTCAAGAAGGTGGCAAGAGATGGTAGTCACACTAACATAATAATTTTTACTATTTTGCAAAGTTAAATGTTTATTTTGATTTATTTAATTGTCTTCTTTCTTAGTTTTTGGCAACTGGATAGCAAGTTGGTCGGGGAACAATGTATCTTAAAACTCATAAGAGAAAAGATGGATCATTTGTAAATGATGAGGCAAGGGATTTAGGGGTAACGTTATTAATTACCTTGTAGATTGGGTGTCTTTCTAATATTAAGTTCATTACCTTGTTATCTAACAATATGCATTTCAGTATTGACAATTTTGTAATTACTAATTAATAATGTTGTACATTTGTAGGAACAAATTGAAGTTGCTATGACTCAAAGCACTATTAATGAATTTGAAGTATCCCCTCATGATGTTGTTGGTAGAGTGTTAGGGCCAGAGCACTCTGGGAGAGTCTGATGCATGGGTTTAGGAGCAGTTCTTACTAATTCATTCAGGAATACTAGACTCCGACTTAGTGATTTGAGCCTTTCTTCTTCTAGTGCTGGCGCATCATCATCATCTTCTATTCACTTGCAAGAGAAGGTCATCCATTTGGAGTTTCAATTACAAGGCATCTTGAATACACTTAAGGCTTACATGATAGTGAAGGAAGGAAGGTTTCTTGAAGAATTTGTTGGCTTGTTTACTCCTCAACCACAAGTAAAGTATTTTAATTTTCAACTTTAACATTCAAATTATTAATATTTTGAAAAGATTATTTGGTCGTTTAACTACTTTTTGTCTTAATTATCTGGACTGAGGTTGTATGTATTGGCTTAGTTGAATAACATCTTCATCCTTTTGTATGCATATGTCAAACTTTTATCTTCTAATAGATCATCTTACATACCATTTTGTAAAGAAGTGGCAATCTGCAATCATAGTGCGGCACTTTTTCATATAGGCTTTTGGTAGATTTTTCATGTTGTTGGTACATCTTTCATCCAGAGAAAAGTAAAAATAAAATAAAAAAAGTGATTTAATAATCGACAAGCACTTGAGATATGTATAACTTATCCTCTAAGTATTTATTTTGCAAAAGGACTAATAGTAGCATTTATTTACTGAAGTGATATTAAATTTGAAAGAATAGCTTGAGGACTCCGACAAATGATGTGGATTTGCTTTGTTCATTTGAATTCATTAGTATCACATGTGTGGAGTTGCACTTGCAGCCGAAGGATATGCTGTCTTTTTTTGTCTTCCCAGTGGCCTTTTTTATTGGTCCTAGTCACAGTTACTAACCTATAAATTTCTTCATTGAAAAACACACTCGTTTTGTTTCAATGGGTATTAGGAGAAGCACATAGATGCCTGAAGACGTAAGTGCAATCTAATTCTAGGTTAACTACTGGTAAATGCAAAGGTCCCATGAACCTTTAGATGTTATTGCTTCTTTTCTCTAATTCTTTTATCTCTCCTATGGCTTGTGTGCTTTGTTTGTATGTATTGTTCTAAAAAAGTGCTGGTTATTGCAACCATACATCGATTTAAATAACATATTGATTATTGCTTAGTTGATGAATTGCCTTAGTTGAGTAACATCTTGATCTTCATTCTGTATTGACTCTTTATTATTATTTAGTTAATTAGGATTACTTTTCCTCTATCCTATTGCACTAGTGCTTACCAATTTTTATTATTATTATTTCAAGCAAGTGATGCTGCTAGTGAGCCTACTTCACCATTAGATACAAGAAGATCATCGGGTGGCAGCAACATGAATCACCAATCAAATAATTAGGATTGTGTTTTATGTTTATGTATTGTGAGACTACTTTAGTTTATTTTGAATTTTAAGTGTAATGCCTAAACTACTAGGAATAAATTAATGTACTTTATTTTATTATGAATTTTAAGTAGAGATGTTTATATTATTATGGATACTTTTTAATAAAATTTGATTCATATTAAAAGGATTGTTGTTCAAATAATTTATAATTATGACTGCATAGGATAAATATATATAGAAATTGATGTGAGTTTCAAGTAATTTTAAAATAATTATTTTTAATAAATTAATTATGGCAGTTTTAAATCTCCGTAAATTAATATCAATTGATTTAAAAAATAAATTTGTAGCGATTTCTAAAACCCCCCCGCAACATGATTTTACAAAATTCTCGGGCAGGATAACGATTAATTGAGAAGGTTTAAAACTCTCGCAATATGTAAAAAACCGCCACAATTTACAGAGGACAAAAACCCCCCACAATAAAATCGCCGCAATATGCAACAGCAGGGGTTAGTAAAAACTGCTGCAAAATGATTGCGGCGCACATAACTGCGGCATTATTTTAACTAAATTGTGACGTTTTACTAAAATGCCACAATTTTTTTTAACAGATGTCAAAAACTGCCGCAAATTGAAAAAAAAAAATCCTGCAAATGAGTTTTTTTTTTGTAGTGTGCCTCAATTTAGATGAAAAATAATAATTGTAAATTATGATAACCATAAAAAAAAATTATGCTTTTTTGTCAATATAATCTTAATTTGTAAGGCATGCTGTATGTATACAGTCCAGGTATTATTTTATATACGTACATAAATAAGAAAATGACACCTATTTACATGTGAATGAAGTCCCATTTCTCTACTTTTAATTCTCTCACTTCATTCTTCCGCCAATTAAAATGTCAAAGTGAAGACATTTGGTTAAAAGACATGGATATCCACATTTACACCTCAGGTCAAAAAATAAAAAGTGCATGGTTGCTTGGGATTTAAATTCCGTGAGCCAAGGACAAAACTAAACTTTGCTATTATGAAGAGTTAAAACTATTGATAAAAAAAATAAAAAAACAAATTTTAATAATTTTATAATATTATATATATATATATATATATATATATTAATTTTAATTATTAATTTTTTTATTAACAGTTATAACTCTTTATTTTTTCTTTTAAAATAAATTAACTTTAAAAAAGTAAAATCCGATAAAATCATTTTCTTTTCCCCCTCTTTCACTTGCAAAATTCAAAAGCAGTCGCCATCTTGCATAGGCACGTGTAGATGCATTGCATTGTGTTAAGCAACAAAGTTGCATGAGTTAAAACATCAAACCCGAATGGGACACAAAATCCTTCTGGATATTTGAACATGCGGTGATGTTATGTTGAATCATTATAACGCCAATATGAAAAAGGCTTGTTAATGAATTTAAATAAATCACAAATTATTAAATTTGGCTTGCCACCATCCATCCATTTCAGTTGTTTATTAATATTAGATTCGTTTAATATCAATTGTGCACGCTTGATAAAAAAATACTTTTTTTAAAAAAAAATTAATTAATATTTTAATTATAAATTATTTTAAATATAAAATAAATTAATATAAACATGCTGAGACTTTAAAATTAATTTAACTTAACTTGTAAACAATTATGTTAAAAATAAAATAAAATACATTTTCGAGACGGTGGTAGTACAATTCGTCAACCGGATAAGTCACAAGACAGAGCCAATTGAAGTGCAGATGTAATGGACCCAGAGATTATTGGATAACATTTTAAAATAGGAACTGGTCCAGATGAGAAAGTGTTTACTAAAGAAAATTAACTAGGATATCTCTATCTGCATTATTATAAAATTAATTATTTAAATATTAATTAATGAACTTTTCCTACAAGTGTCTTTTTTAAAATTTTAATTTTAATTCTATTTTTAAAAGCGTAAAATTCTAGATTAACAGTGCAATGTGAACGTAGGATTTGTGTTCAAATTCTACTGGAATTGGTACAGGAACTGGAGCGAGAGGTTTAAGTCATGGGCCTGTAACAAACATATAAAAACTCCTTTCTAACAGAAAAGGCTAGGTCCAAATCCGACATGGTCACTTAGAAAATCAAATCTTGCAACCCATTCATTTGATGACAAGTAAACGAGCCCATTTATTCACACAAGTGTTCGACTGAAAAAATCAAATTAATGGAAAGTATCCTTTCAAATTTTACTCATCCATATCGTAGATATAAAATTATTTATATATTTTTATTTAATTATTTAAATTTTTAAAATTTCATAAAATTATATCATAATTTTTTATTTTTTATATTTAAGTTAAATTTTAACAAAAAATAAAGTAAATTATATGTATTATTTACATTTCAAGTTCAAAATAATTGTATCAATTTAAATTTTTTTAATTTTTTATTTATTAATAGTAAAAACACTCTTATGAAAATAGACATATTAAAAATATAAAATTATTTATATATTTTTATTTAAAAATATAAATTTTTAAAAGAATTAATCCATAATAATCTATTTTTTTTCTTTTTCAGAGTAGTAAGTGATGGGTTAAGATTATATTATTATGAGTAGGGTATTAGTTAATAAATATTTAATATATTTTATGTAATACTTTTTATTTCTTATTCTTTAAGCAGTGCTGGCACTCATTAACTAATTTTATTTTTTCTCAACAATTATTATTATTATTTTTATAATGCAAGATGAGTTCAAAATCCGGCGGGTGGCACAGTGGGTAACCCATGATTACACGCACTTCCACATATCATTATTTCCTTCCTCGCTCATTACATTCATCAATCTATTCATGTTTATGTTTCTAAATTATGATATTGATTGATACACATCCATTCTCATGTAATATGAATATGCTTTCTTGCAGGACTGTTGCAATAACAGCTGTAGATAACAATTTTCTATGTGTTTAATATACAAATATCTAAGTGAGATCATTTTACGCGTATAATTGTATACAATCTCTTTGTGCTTTATATTTATTACACATATCTCCTCCCTCCTCCATATAATGCAAATTTATACAAAATTCTATTGTGTTTCTGCAAAATATCTCAACTAACTGCAATACTGTAAAAAAATTGTTAAATCTCACGTGCTCATTAATTGATATGTTAATTCATGAATGTTTTTTGTTAAATTCCTACATTTATTTAGTTTTATAGATTCAAAAAGAGGAATATCATATTCATTGGACGTAAATTAATTGAATGTCTAAATATTTGGCCATTACAATAAACACTCAATTCAATAATACCAAATTAATAAGTGGGTTATTTAAAATCTTTTGGTTATATTTGAAGTTTAAAAAAATTTAATATATTTCAAGATAAAGTAATTCTAAAAAAGATTTTATGCTACGTAAACTATAACTCTTGGATTTATTCAATTTTTTTAATATATAAAATTTAAAAGACAACATTTTTATAATTAAACAAAATCTATTGACAGTCAATCAAGACCATTGATTTTAGCATTTTACATATTTTGTGATTTTATATAAAATTTATTTTGAAATTAAAAAGTTGATTTGAAATATTCAAGTAGTTTTGAAAATAATCATCATATAATGTCAATTTGTTCGAAATAAAATAAAAACTTTAAATTACTTACGTGATATACCATTTTCTACACTAAATAATTACTCATATTCTACATTTTGTCCTGCACCAATCCGGATTTAGGTGATGTACAGGGACCCAATCCTCACCCATAAAATTATGCATCTACTGTTAAAATGATATATCATCTCCAGTTTGAAGTATCTAACATTCAATTGTAATAAATTTATATATACCCGTATATTGATTCTCAATTATATGCCTGTTAAAAAATTATTTTTAATATATTATTTAAATGTGTTTAAATAAAATTAATAGCAATCGTAAATAATGTAAAAAGTTAGTGTTTGACAGAGATACGAAACTCAAATTTTATAAGATTTGTTTATTTGATATAATATTTAATTTTAATCAATTATTGTTATCGTAATTAAATTATTTTAATTATATGATATGATAGTTAAACTTTTTAATAAATTATTATATATATGCACGTCTATTATTGCAACGTTCTTAACTTCTTATAAGGAAAACTACTATAATACCCTCACTTTACCCATTGGAATGCCCACTTAATTATGATAAAAGAATTAAATCATAAAGCATGAACTAATCCAGAAGGAAAGGCAACGCAATCATGAATAATCTTGCAGAAAGTATAGCTAGTTCCTTCACATCCACATCTTGTTCTATACACATGATTATCAGTTCTTCAGAAAATCCACAGTGATCAATGTTTCATGAGAGTGTGATCGATTTTATATTTTAAAGTGAACTCTCAGTTTTGATATTTTAAAAATTAAGTTAATATTATTTTAATTTTTTAAAAATTATCGATATTAATTTTATTATTAAATTTTATAAAATAATATTATTTTAATTTTTTAAAAAAATTTATATTAATTTTACTTTTTAATAGTTAAAAAATATTATTAATTTAATTTTTAAATTATATAAAATTAATATTAATTTAATTTTTTAATTATAAAAATTATATTTAATCCTGTCAATATATTAAAAAATAATTTTAATATTATTTTTTATAATTTAATAATTAATTAATATTAATATTTTTTAAAAAATTAAAGTGATACTGACTTAATTTTTAAAAAATCAAATTAAAAATTTACTCTGTAATCTAACACAAAAATCTTAATCTAGAACCTTTGAGAATTTATATTTTGTATCAGCAAAGCTTTTTTTTTTCAAAATTATCTAGATCTTTTTTTTAATTTTTTGTGGTAAACAGTTATCCAAATCTTTCGAATTAAGAAAGCTGCACAGAGATAAGTAATATGCTCCAGACAATGATAACCGGGCCCTTCCCGTGCTTCGTAGGCCCATTATTATTAATTACCACAATAGATTGTTTTTATTTTAATATCAATCTTTTTTTTTATGCAATATACATGTACGTATATCTTTATCAAAAAAATATATGTACATATATCAACATATATAATATATAGTAATAATTAAACCTAGCTAGCTAGAGTCCATTAATTAGTTACGAAGCCTGAAGCTTCTTAAGCTCTTCTTCCTATTGTTTTGGCTGTGGCCATTTCAACGTGGACGGCAATTCCATGGCTGCCACTACCTCTTCTAGTTTCAGTGGCTTCTTCAGTCTCCGATCATCGAATCCTGTTGAGTCCAGGGTCCGGGACTCCTCGCCGTCGAGCCAGGGCTCCCCCGGTTGCGGAAAGCTTGATGGGGTGGCCATGTGGCTCATCCACGGCGTCACAACGGCTTTCTTTGCATCCTTGGAACGCTGCTCTTGCATCCGCATCGCCACCGAAGAAGAAGACGGGGAAGAAGCCAACGACTTGCCGTTGATCCTCAACGATGGCAATCTCCGCCACGATGGTGGCGCTGCCACCACCAGCCGGAGAAGGACGGTTAAAGGAAAGAAGAGTGCTGGAGCAATACTTGTTGACGAAGAGTATCACTGAACAGTGAAAGTTGAAACAAAAATAACCCTGAGGCCTTCAGCAAAATCAAATCAACGTCTCTTTTCTTGGTAAGTGATGTATTCTAATATATATGGAATGGGGGGTTAATTGAATTGTGGGTTTAAAGCTTATGTTTTGGAATGATTTTGGAGGATCATGAAATTATAATGTCGATTGCCTTTGAATATATACAGATTATCGAGAATGATCAATCTGTAATGAAATAAATTATACTGAGCTCTATTGCCGTACGTTTAATAATTTTTGCACAATAGTCATCAATTTGGTTGATTTGCACGAGCTTTTGTTCATAATATATATAAGATGTTCATCATTCTCAATGGTCATTGGTCAATGGACATAGATAACTATAAACCAGAACTCAGCTAGAAATTAGAATAGGAGGGAATTATGATTTGTCATCTATGAAACCCAGACCTGTACCAAGTTATGAATCTGCTGAATTGAGCTTCAACTTGAGCTGAACCTGTTCCTCTTGGTCGCATAAACAACCCTGTGGTTGCTAACCATTGACATACTGAATTGAAGATGACTTGATATATACTACTCATGAAAGCCTGTGAAGATATCAAAATGTATAAATTTATTACCAATTTTAATATTTCGCTTAATTAACAAGTTTCCTGGGAATTCCCCTGCTTGATCCTTTATATATATTCCCGAAATGAGGTGTGCTCATGATATTCCATCCGAATCAGATTCTCAGGGGCATTGGTAGATTATAAAATCTGATATTTATTGCATAGTGTTTCGGGTAGAATTACTAGTATGGGTTATATCGATCTTTTTTTTAAAGTTAGCAATGCCAATGCTTAATTTTCATCTGAATTTCCGTTTCTTATCAGACAATAAAAAAAAAAAAGGAAAAAAGGGGGAGGGTTTGAGGAGGAAGCTGGACATGCAAGAGTGTGGGGTTAGGAACATTATTGGTGGGATCACTAGTACAGTGATCATGTCCGTTTGTAAGCCTTTTGATTTGTATAACTTTTTAGAACAACGTAGCAGTTATTATGATTATAGATTGGGCGTGTTCTCTGTAGTATGAATTATAATGTGAAAGAAAAACTTGAATAAAAAGTTAATGGGTAGCAGCGAGGACTAAAGTTGCTTTGAAATAATCAAAAAAGCGCTCTGTCACTCTCTCTCTCTCTCTCTCTCTTCCCCCTCCCTTGTCCATGGTACAGAATGATGTTGTCGTTTGGGTCATGATCATGGCGTTGTTTCAATGGGCAAAGTTTCTTTTACTTTTTTAACTTTTTCGCTTAACATCAACAAGAAGGAATCCAAGAAATAGTAGAAGCGCTTGCATTCAAAGGATAGCAGTATACTTGTATACTATCTTTCTATATGTGTCATTGCTCGGTCCCACGCTTGGAGGGAGGGAGAGACAGAGTAAAATAGAGTAAAGTATAAATGAATTATATTCCTTTTTTATTTTTTTTGACAAATAAATATTGAATACTTTTTTATAATTTTTTCTTTTTTCATTTTTCACTTAAATCAGTTAAATGGAGATTTAACATTCACACAAAAACTAATGATAAAGATATAAAATATCCCATAAAAATCGAACTTTGCACGCTTACTGGGTTGCCGATTACCTGAAAAGTGAGAGGAGAGAGAGAGAGATACAGCGGTATTATAATATGTTTGCTTGTGATCCGGTATAAGTGCCATTTTTTTAAAGTGATAATAATCACTTTCCTTATACATTAATACTCGCTTGTTTATACCCACGATTGGTCGTTATACCGGAAGCGTTCAATTCTAGAGTTGCATTTTATGGGATTCGGTATCATTTCTGAATTTAACTCTTTTAAAATAAAAAATTTATTTTAAAAAATAAAGTAAAAGATATTAATTATTAATAAAAAAATTAATAAATAAAGTTATAATAAAATATATGTATATATATAATAAATGATGATATTATTAAAATTTATTTATTAATTTTTTTATTAATAATTAATATTTATTATTTTATTTTTTAAAATAAATTTTTTATTTTAAAAAAATTAAATTTAGTATTTTTAATAACTTAAGTCTATGATACAATTTAAATGAATTAAATTATATAATAATATTTCTTATTATGAACAAAAGAAAATTCGCTTGTTTAGCTGCTTGAAGACTAGCCCATTCAAAAGTGTTTGGCACTTACATTACAAATTTGGATATTTCATAAATCATCCGAATTAGGGATGGTCACGGTGGTTATGAATTATAAATTCAAATTGTAATAACTTTTTACATGATAAAAACTGAATCTAAAAAAGATATTTTTTTGATCCCGTTAACCTATAATTCTTTTTATTCGATTTGGTTCAGTGAACTGAACTAAAGAAAAGTCAACAACATTTTATATATAATATTTTGTTTGTATTATTATTATTAAATTTTTTACTAAAAACTTTTCTTTAATTAAAGCAAATTGGTTCTGTGAACCATAGTTAATCGGATACAGCAAGTCAATAACTAAATTGCTTTTTCTTAAAATAATCGCATTAAAAAAGAATCAGTTCGAGAAGTTTGAATTTTTTTATTCCATTCGATGGTTCGGTTGGATTTTTTGTTTTATTTTGCCCACCCATAATTCGAATACTTTCAGTAAAAAGTTAAAAACGGCAATAGGACAACGCCACTAGAAACTCTGGTGAACTGCTTTTCTTAATGTTCATTTGAGCCCATGCATGTTTTATTTTGTTCAATAAAAGATATGGGTTTACTACCATATTAGATCTTAAGTGGTGGGCTTCTATTGCGAATCTCCACCAAAGGTAAGGAATCAGTTCGAATTTCCTTCACTTAGTAAATAATAATTTTTAAGAATGTGTTTAACATCAATAATTTTATGATTTGATTTAATTTATAAATAAAGTTTTTTATTTAAAAATTATAAAATATAAATTGATAAGATTTAAAAATATTTAAAAATTTTATGAATTTTAATTAAGTTATTTATGAAATTCTATTAAAAATAAAAGAATCTGAATAGATTTGAGTAGAATTTATTTAAATTTACTCTTTTACTCTTAATTATTTATTTAAAAATAGAAGAGAAAGTTTCTTAAAAGAAATGATTAAAATATAATTTTTTTAAAATAAAATAAATTTAATTTTTTATTCCAAACATAAAATTTAATTTATAAATTAATTTAAATTATAATTTTTATAATAAATTATAAACACAAGAAATAATTTTTAATTTAATATAATTCAAATCAATTAAATTCAATTCTAATTTTTATGATTCTAAATGCATTAAAAAAATTAAAATTAATTTTACTTCTTCTTTTTTTTTTTTTGTTTTGCTACTACAACCTTTGGTTCCAATTAATTTTTTCTTTTTTTGTCATCAAAGTGAAAGAACAAAGGCAACAGAACTAACATAGCCCAACAAGGCCCCAAACGACACAGCATGAAAGCTACAGAACAAGCAAAGAAGCCTAATTCAGCTCGTTTGGACATGCTAGAAGTGCAACAGCCTAGCTAAACATCTGCATCAAGCCCAGAGTGGCTCCGGCTCAGATCAGAAAGCACAATGTCAGCGACACTTTGGGGAGGCTGAGAAACCCAGAAATGCGGCAATGAATTAGTGGAAGCTAAGCTAGCAACCCAATGAGCAAGGGAGTTAGCCTGTCTTTTGCACCAGAGAAAATCGCATTTGTTGAACAGAGACCTCAGTTGGAGGATGTCATCCACTATAGCTTGGATGGACCAGACTGGAACGCTCCCCCTGCAAGCTTCTATGAGTTCAAGGCAGTCAGATTCAATTACAATATCCATCCACCCCATGTTGAGTGCCAATATCAATCCTTCTTTCAATGCCAATGCCTCAGCCGCTAAACTAGAGCTAGCTGCTGTTTTTCTAGTCAATGAAAGCATCTTCTGCCGTTGTTCTTCATATAGCCGAAAGGCGATTTCAGCTGCATTTTTCTTGGGCTCCGATATTGGGCCGTTATTTAAACCCAAGGGAGGATATGACCCAGAAGAAAAATCCAAAGGAGAACTAAAAGTTAAGATTGCTCAAAACAAAACCAAAACTTTTCGCCGTTACCGGAGATCGAACCCGGGTGGCCCGCGTCACGGGCAGGAATACTCACCACTATACAACGACATGGTTGTTGAGTTCCGTACAAAATTATATTTGAACTCTCCCAACGTGACCATAAAGCATCAACACACGGAATAACTGTTCCATTCTAATTTCTAAAGTTGTCGTCTTGATCCTTCTGCTCAGGTCTTCCCTCTTATCAAGCACTGTTTTGCTGTGTCAGGAGAAGCTACGTACGTAGACATAGGCAAGCACTCGCGCCAACAAAATGTGGCCATAAATTAACCCTAGGTTCCTTCTGGAACCCGATGTCGTAACGTGAAAGATACAAGCAACTTTATAATTTTACAGTGTGAACAAGCAGCTCAGAAGCTAAACTGCAGGCAGCGATTGCCACAATAAAAGCGGATTATTTTTAGAAGGAACCAGTAGGTAAATTTATTTATGAAGGACTCATCAGCTTCTTTATAGCAAAGTGGTTTATATATATATATATATATATGGTATTATATAATTTTGGTTTCTGTACCTCATATTTCAAGTGTAATATATTTAAGAGTTTATTTTTTTTAAGAGTAAACCTATAATTTGGTCTTCTAAAAATTGTGTCGATATCATTTTAATCCTTTAAAAAATATCGACATTAATTTAGTTATTGAATCATGAAAGTGATATTAAAATCGTCATTTGGTGTATGGATAGGGACTAAATTTATATAATTTTTATGATTAAGGAATTAAATTGATGTCAATTTTATAAAATTAAAGGATTAAATTAATGATATTTTTTAATAATTGAGAGACTAAATTTATGTCAATTTTTTTAAAGGATCAAAATGATATCACATTCTATAATTTAAGGACTAAATTAATGTCAACGTTTTTTAGAAGACTAATGTGATGTTGACATAATATTTCGATGACCAAATTGAATGTTTAGTTTTTTTTTATTTAATTTTTGTATTACATGTTATATTATTATTGCTTTCGTGCATTACATAGAATATATACAATGCTTTGCTTTTGTCATGTGTACGTTACAGCTACAACGTATACTTATCTTAAGTATTAGTGCTGTGGATGGTTCTCCTTTTCTGGACCAAATAATCAAATTTCCATCCTTAAGCAAATATATTTAACTCTTTCAATTCCCTGAGCTAGCTGGTCATGCTTGTAAATAGTAATGAATTGAGAAGAAAGGACACCAAACAAAAGACGATCAATTGGAAGACAATGATAACTTTATATGACGGAATGACACTTTGCTTCTCATCTCATCACTGCCCTACCCTACCCATGTGTTGGAGCTTTGCTTGCTTATGAGAATGACAGCGCCCAATATTCCCAAGCCCATTATTGTGAACTAGCTTAAGGAAAATATTGATTACACATCATTATTTTACATCATTCTCATTCACTTTTTCGTTTAAAAAAGTAAAATAGAGCAAATATATTAGAATGTGTGTTTTTATTATTTTATTATATAAAAAAAGTAAAGTAGAGATTGTGTAATAAAAATAATGTATAAATAACATTATTACTATCTTAGCTGCATGAGATGAGATGCGGTGGTCACAGGTTATGTTATCGCCACCTCAAGGCCAAGGGGGTTTAGGAAGGTAAAATTAAAGCAAAGGAAAGAGGGCAGTAGCTAAAGGGACATGCTCTGCATATTCTTTCCATTAAAATTTACTTGGAGCACATGCAAACTACTTTGGCGTGCTAAAAGAAGCGTTTGCTAAATTCTCTTTTTTGCTTCAATAAATTAATCAAGGTTCACTAAAACGGCAACACAGAAGGGATTGCATGTTATCCTCCACTCACAGCCGCTTTAATATTTTGGCTAATAGTCCAAGTGAACCAACTGCCAGCCAAAGCAAAACTGCCCCTATAGAATGCTCAACTAAGAAAACTACCCAAGAATATTCCTTTCAATTTTTTTACTAAATATAAATAGTGAAGATCATATATAGGATATAACAATGTCTATGCCATCTTTAGAGCTAGTTCACATCAATTACTAACAAACTAGTAGGAAAAGCAATTACGTTCTTCAAGAACATAGATGCTTGATATATATATTTGAGTATAAAACCAACAGAAAAATAATGGAAAGATTGAAAATAAATAAATTTCGCAAATAAACATATTTGACAGCTTGATATATCACGAACTTTGCTTTCTGTTTCTGTACTGTTTCTATTTTCATCTCCACGGACGCTTTGAATTAGATAATAACTTCGCATATTTGTCAATATTCCCTTCTATATATATATATATATATATATAGTATAAAAATTTCCATCAGTCGTTTAGATAATTCATGCACGGAAGTTAAACTACAGCGCTCACGAGCCTTTTCTTGTAATTGTTAACTAAAAGTTTCATATTATCAAGATAACTAATATTTTCTTTTACTTATAAAATTTTTTTATACGTACGATACTATATGACTTTTTTGATAGTGTGTAAAATATTTTCATTGTCAACAGATCAAAATTAAATCTAGTTATACTGTCAATTAATCAAAATTAAGTCCTTTAATAGTTTCATATATTCATCAAGAATATACTTCATAGAAGCAATTAAAATGCAGAGAAAGAAAGAATGAAAGTAAGAAATGCATGTTAGCGTATCTGGCAATGGTGGTATAGCTTGATATAATACGAATTATGATTATTCTTTCTCTGCTTGTTTCATTTTCATCTCCATATATACACTTTCAAATCAGTAACTAATTTTGTGTAGGTAGGAAGCATGAAATTGTTTAAATTGTTATAGTATGGTTAAGGCAAGAAATTAATATGCATGCATGTGAGTCCTTATTTTCTCTGCGCTTCGACCCAAACAAAAATCACTAGTACAACCCAAAAATTAAGGAAAAAAATATTATATAATTAAAATTTTTTTATTAGAATTTTTGATAGAATGATTTGACATGTTTAATTTGTTGACTCTTAAACATGTGAGTATCCCTATCTTTTAATTTTATCTAACAACTTTCTTTAATTTTGATTGAATTCTATAAAAAAAATTGACTTTTTTTTATGGGATGTGTTTTACTCTTAAGAAAAATGCTTAGTTGTGCGTCAGGTGACCATCAAAAGATTTTCTGGATTTTATTTCTGTTTGTGTAAAACATTCAAAGTGATCGAAGCCTTTAATTAGCGACGTGGGTGCATGGGGGTGGGAGAGGAAATGAATTAATTTGTAGCCACAAAGGCATGGGGCTGACGAGGTATGATTTTCCACGTACTAAACATTCATTAGTCCACCTTCACCATAATGAATTTTTCTGTAATGTCTGTTTGAAATTTTTTTACGTAATTCTAGAGTTTTACATCAAATTTACTAAAATTATAATACATAGGTAACATTATTATACATGTCATTTAAATATAAAATATTACATAACAAAATTTAAATCAAAATTCAGTTGTTAAGTGTAACACAATGAGAATATTTAAAAACATTTCTGACTCTTAGGGCAACTTTCACTGCCTTTTTCTGCCCTTATATGTGCGTATCCAAAATGACTTCGGCGCACAATATTTTAGTTGTGGTGTCCGGTAACTTTCTAATCCAATTTGTTTTGTATATGAGTTTTTGTTTTTGATCCTTCGTCATTAAGCTAAAGCCAATCTTCTCAAAGAAACCCCATTCTCTTACCACAACGAAAAAAGCTCACCATATCTGAATTCCCCACCACCATGCCACCTGCAATTAAAGTTTGCATGGAATGGAATAGTTGGTGTGCAGCATTTGTTTTTGTTAAAGGAACCCACCCATACGTACATCTGAATCCCACTTTCACTTTTCTTTTGGACAAATGTGCCGTTGGCTTTCCAAAATCTTTTGCTCTGGTCGACCCCACGTGTCGCCCCTCCTCTCCTCCCCCCTTTAAATACCCATCCCCTATTCTTCGGTCCTTCCCTTTTCCCCTCCTTTCCTCCCTCCGGTTTACTCTTTTGAACATAGCGGTTTTTTTCCTTTGCTAATTGCTGCTGCAGCAATGTTCTTCCACGACGACGAAGCGGTCCAGTTCCCTTGCCCTTCGGTTCTCGAAACCATGCTTACGTCAAGTGAAATACAGGAGCTCTTTTCACTCCTTAACCAACCGGGAGACCCGGCCAGCCCGAGTTCCGGTTCACAAGAATCAAACCGGGCGGTTTACTCGACGGAGGAAAGAAAGCTCAGGCGCATGCAGTCGAACCGGGAGTCGGCCCGACGGTCCCGCTGGAGAAAGAAGAGGCATTTAGAGAACCTGACGAGCGAAGTGAACCGGTTGAGAACCGAAAACCGAGAACTGAAAAACCGACTAGGCTTGGCCATGCACCAGCATCTCCCACTATCCATAGAGAATGACCGGCTAAGATCCGAATCCGGGGCCCTTCTGGCCACACTTTCGGATCTATATCGGATTTTGGGCACCATGCTTTCACAATAGAAGCATTGAAGCAAGCGTTGAGCAGTCGTTTATAACTACACAGTAACAACGAAAGAAAGACTATCATATGTATATGGATATCACATTAAGTACGTAGTACGTTTGTACCAAAAAAAAAAAAGTACGTAGTACGTAGTTTCTTTTGCTAGCTATAGCTGTAAAATACTTATATCTGAATGAAGTAGCTAGATGAAGAATTTAGAGCTCTCCATCGCCCCTCTCCTTCACGTACTGAACCACAGGAACTAGCTGGGTTGGTGCATGAGGTTCATTTAGGGAGGGAAAATTAATGCTAGGAGCTATATATGGTTCTTTCTGTTCTTAATTATTGGGAGAGGAGAGAACATGGTTACCTGCATGCGCTAGTTTGGAGAAGCCCCACGTTGTTGGAAGTACAATGTAGAGATTTGAGCTTCTGCTTTTCGATGCTGTTGTCACTGTTGTGTTTTGGTTAGCTTTTGTAAAAGATCAATTAGTGAATGGTTAGAAGCAAAGGAGAGCTGGCGAGCAATCTAATAATTATTTTGAGGCTCGATCGGCATCTTCGTGGAATATGTTGTTGGTGCCGAGGTAGTCACAATTCCATGTAGATACGCTAGCTTTGGGCCAAACATGGAATGCCGTATTGTTTCTTCTTTTAATGTCTTTCGGATAATCTTAAACCATAGATATAGACTTGACTGAGACCTGATGGACAATTGGCTGATGCTTTCTGTCGTCTGTCCAAATAAAATAATTTAGAATAGCAACGAAGCACAAGAAAATGACATGTGTAAAAGAAGGAAAAGAAAGTGTGGCCAAAATTGCAATAGTGAGGTCACAGAGGACCCACACATGTGAATAACTTTTTGCTAATCATGTAATGGAAATTACTTTTCTTTTTTTTTTCTTCACTTGAGGCATGATAAAAAAAATATAAATACATAAGTAAATAATCATATATATATATATATATATATATATATATAGAAACTTTTGGTTAAACTGTTAATTGTATTATACTTAGCTATTATTGAAGATTTTCTTTAGATAATCTCTTTTGGATAATTCTGATAGGGAAAGATATATATATATAAGTTTTATTGTGTAAATTAGCTAGTTATATTTTTAAAAAAATTTAACAGAATACTTTTATGCCATTTTATTAAGACGAGGGAATCCATATTCACATTTTTATATGAGTTATGTGATTTTTACTATAGACCATATATACTCTCATTCTTAAATATGTTATTTTTTTAGACAAATTACGACACTAAAATTCTTTTCTAAAATAAATATTTAATATCTAAATTATTTAAGACAGTGGTCAATTTCTTATAATAAAAATAAGTTTTCAAAATAATTTAGGTAATTTGTAGTTTTACTCTTTGGGTATTATGTATTCAAATTTTTTAACTAATTTAAAAATATCTGTACTTGATGTTCATAGATGTTCGCATACTTATTACTTTATTTTGGATGTTTTGAATATGTCAGATATCCAATTATGTTCAATTTTTGGTTCTATAAAATTATAAATTTTTTTGTTGGCTTCTGCTCCATTACAAATAGTGGATGTAGTTTTAATTTCTATGTATTTGGATGGTGGAAATTGACGGAATATCCAAACGGTTGTCATCTCTGATCATTCTCTGTTTAAATTCTTTTCTCCTTTTTTTTTATGTATGTATTTATTTCTACTTTTGCATATATATGTACCCTCTCACTTTCGCTCATTTTCTAATTTTTATTCCCTTATCTTTTTTTTTTTTCTCTGTGTCACTCTTTGCAACTTTTGCATGCACAAATATAAGTGGATTAGTTTTTGGAGTTGATTTCCATTACTTTTATACGCATTTTAAAACGTTTTTTTTTCCATAAATATTTTGAAAAGAACCCATTAAAACTGGCATACTTATTTTACTCATATTCACATGTTAATGTGTAACACATCTTGCTGTGTTTTTGTCTATTTATGTTTAATATAATAATTCATTTGAAACACACATAAATATATTTAAGAATGTAGAGATGTTAAATTTTCAAATATTCTACTATTTCATAATATCAAAATTTTAATTGTAAACAAGCAAGGTGTGCGTATTAACTATATACCGATATGAAGCATGCAGCCATACTTGATTTCGTTTTAGGATTGATTGGTATTTGTATTGTTAAGTTCAACTTTTACCTTGAGGTTAGGTTCCAATAAGTTTTTAACAAAAAATTTTATTTATAAGTGTATGTTTAGTATATGGATAAAAATGAGTATAAATTTTCATATAAAAAACTTATTCAAAAAAATTTACCATTTATTTTTATTTACATATCCAACTAACTCTAAACATGATTGATTCTTGATCAAATATGAACGGTGAATTAGTCATGCAAGCTTGTTCAACTATTACCGAAGTCTCCTTTGGATAAATAAATCAAATAAGTATTTGTTTGAATATAGCTTGTTAAATGAATTATACTGTTATAAATTCAGTTTAAAATAAGCTGAATAATATTTAGATAGATATTTCAAGAAGTGTTTATGTAAGAATATATTTTTGATAACTTATTAAAGTTAATTAGTTAAAAATTATTATAAAACTACATTTTAGACTATCACTTAAGATAATTAAATATTTTAAATGCATCAAGATAAAAAATTAGGTTTTTTTTCTTATAAATAGATATTTATTTTTGTTTCACATAAAAACGGACTCAAAAGGATTATATTATCTGCACAAATTATATGATGCACGTTTTTTACATTGGCTGTTGGACCATTTTTCTACCATTTATTATAATTCTTCTCTTTTAATTGAGAAGCATGATGGTGGATATAGTTGTTAATTTCTTTCTTTTTTTTTATTTCATTCTGTTTTTGGCGCTAGATCTTTATATTAAATATAATTAATAAATTAATAACATCAAAATTTACTGCACTCAATGTTTTTAAAATATAAAATTTATATCTTTAAAAAATAATATATTATAATCAATAATTTTTAAAATATTTTAAATAAAAATATACGTATACGGGAAAGACGTAATATATTGAAAGGAATCAATAATTGAAATGTTCACAATAATAATTTTGCTTTTAATTTAAATTTTCATCGACAAATAATGTAAATTTTTCAGCTGAAAGTACGCAGTATATGAAACAAATATCTATGATCTAAACCACTAACGTTATCTTTGTTGTAAATAATGAAATTTCATGCAATAAAAATATAAATAAAAATGCAAATTGATAAATTGGAATCATAATCTAATTTTGATTTCACAATACGATAAAATATAATATGAAATGAAAAGTAATTTTATAATTTGATGTATATAATAAAATATGAAATAGAATTTAAATTAATTGAAATGACATAATTATTTTAATAAAGAAAATGAAAAACTAATAACCCCATTCTAATAATATTATTTGTTCATATTCTTTCTCATATTACATTTGTTAATTATTATACTTTCACATTCTATATGCAGATTAATATATGTGCATTTTTGCATATATCTATACGTTAGTGTAAAAAATTTTCTTTTTCTCCAACTCTTCTCCTTTTCTTTCGTTATTTATTTGTTTACTCATTTTTTATTTTTCATTTTACAAATAGAGTAAAAATTGTGCCGTGTTTGCTTGTTGTATGGCATAAAAGCTTTGGTTGGGATTAAATTAAATTATTATATTAAGGTTACTTAAATTATACAAAGATAAGACTTGTCATTTTATAAATTGAATAAAAGTATAATAAGTTAATAAATAAAAATGTAAAATCCTATTCCACAATAATATAAAATTCTAATCTTACTTTTTTTCTTTTAAGGAATGAAATTTTATAAATTTGTGAAATATAACAATCTAAAACATAATTTAAAATAATACTTTATTCTTTCACACCAAACCTAAAATAAAATTTTTGTTGACTGCAATAGCAACTTAATTAACAATTGTAAAAGCTATTAAAATAGTGTGTGTCGTAAAAAGAACAAATAACTTATTCTAAGACATTATCTCCAAGAATCGTCCATATATATATATATAAAATCTGAAAATTGGTTTCCAAACTTTCATAATTCGGCAGTTACCCTTCCGAAGTCCGAACAAGCAGCAAAGAATATTCGACAATATTCAAAAAACGCAATATATATTTAAAAATATTTATATTTGTGTTTCCTATGTACATGTTTAATATTATGAAAAAGAATATAATAAAATAAAAGTGAGAGTGAGAATAAAAATAAAATAAAAATAATATTTTTTTAAAAATAAATATTTATTCTTTAATTTTTTTAATTAAATAAGAGAATGAAAATATTTAATTTTTATTTATATTTTATTTTTTTTATCATACCAAACGAATCTAAGATAAATCGTTGATGAGATAAATAAATAAAAAAAGTCATTGACGAGATAAACAAAAGAAGAGCATGCACATTAATTGGAGTCATGCACCATATGCCTCACAAAGTTACAATCTCTTTTGGATGATTGGGTTGTGTTTTTATCCAAATGCAAGGAATTGGATTTGAATTTCAGATTTGTAGTCCCCATGAAATCCACAAAGAATCATTCTCGAGAAATTAAAAAAAGGAAAACAAATTGATAAAAATGAGAATCAGATAATCCAATTCACCATAAGTGTTATTCTCCGATTGGTTCCTTTTAGTTGCTTGTTGACCACAATTTTTGTTCGTAGTTGCCTCCTATTTTTTTCATCTTTCTTCGTAAGCAAGTTCTTATAACTTACCCAGAAATCTTTGTTGTTGGAGAGTTTTATTAGAGAAAGAGGTGTTATCTTTTGACCTAGTCACTCAGATTAGACACATTGACAATGATTTGTAAGATAAATTTAATTCTAGAAAAAGGATAATCATGACAACAATAATCAATCCATGATTGTGCATTATTTATTAGTGGTGTAGCCTTCCTTTTTCTTTACAGTGGATAAGACAAGACTTTTCGTTCTTGGTTACTATTCATATAATGAATTTCTCTCTCATTTTTTCAAAATTGCTAATTTATACCCAGGAAAATAAAATTCCCATATGTTATGATTTGGTAGAGATGCACTGATTATTGTTTGTGTGCCCAATTTGATGCCATTAAACTTAAAATAAAAAACTTAAAAGTTTCTAAGCTCATATTCCACATCTCACATTCTCTGAAACAATGGATTAGTTAGACAATTAATTTGCACTCAAATGTATAACTAATTCCTGTACCAAAAAATATGTATAACTAATTCAGAAACTTTGTATAATTTGAATTTTATCAAACATAAAATCATAAAATTTAAGCCATTTATTTTTCAACCAGCTTGTCACAAACAATAATTCTAATCAGTCATCATGCATTGCCATCAAAATTCATTTATCATCCTTTTTGGTCACATGTTACAAGACTGCTAGGCTTTTTTTTTTTTTTTTCCTGAGAGTCGTAGACTCCGGTTACGTAAGCAGGCCTAGTTGCAATTGTGTGGGCCCATATGTACCCTGTCATGTGTCAATGATTAGCGTTTTTAACAGGCCCATGCATGGTAAGGCACAAAAAGCCGAGCTACCTGGCAAATTAAATCCGTAGGGCCCGGGCCCAGGTCCAGGAGGAAAAAGAACAACGAACGAAGGGCGTTTCCGTCAACCGGGAAAAATTTAAAACCTGAAAAAAGGTTGCACCGTTCCACCAAAGCCCGCCTTTCCACCAAATCAGATCGGAGAAGAGACGAAGAAGAAGCAGATGGAGAAGATCTGCGTCGCTGTCCGACTTCGCCCTCCAGTTTCCCAAGACTCCTTCAATGGAACCTACTGGAAGGTTGAGGAGAATCGCATCTCTCTTCACAGGATTCATGGCACCCCTCTCTCTGGCTGTTCTCATGCTTTTGGTATATTATCTCCAATCCATGTCGAGTGCCAATGGTTTTCGCAAGTTTTCTTTTAAGTTTCACTGTGTTTTCCCATTTTCCTCAATTGCAGATCATATATTCGACGAAAGTAGCACAAATGCTAGTGTCTACGAGCTCCTCACCAAGGATATCATTCATGCTGCGGTGGATGGGTTCAATGGTATGCTTCTAATCCGGATGATACAAGTGGTCTGTTCCAAATGATGTGAGGTCCGGATTCCAAGAATTAGGACTTTGAGTTTTAGATGTCACTCTTACGGGGGAAGAGGGCACTGGAAGCACATTATTGAAATTCTATTCCTTTTCTTGCGCATTAGTTGATAATTAATCAAGTTTATGAGCAAACAAAGTTTTCAACTTTGATATGGCTGAAAGCAAGATTCATATATTTTAATATATATTAGAAGGTAAAGAAAAGTAAACAGTGCTACTTGGGCTTAGCTTAAGTGGTAAGGGTGAAGTGTGGGGTGTTCAATCTCTTGCAAACCAAAAAAGAAAAAAGAGAATACTAAATTACTCAACTGTGCTAAACACAAGCTCGCAGATTCCTAATGGCGGTGAATATTTAAATTTATGGTATGCTTTGGCAGCATTTTGCTTAAACCCATATTTCATATCCTTCGAAAATCACAAAGTATTTAACTTGGACAGCATGTCATGAATAAATGAATAATTGAATGACAACCGTTATTTTTAGAATATATTTCTAAGGCGCCCTGCCACTTGGATATAAGTGTTGATTACTGAGATATGCTCAGGAACTGCATTTGCTTATGGGCAGACCAGTAGTGGCAAGACCTTCACCATGAATGGTTCTGAAACAGATCCAGGAGTAATTCCTCGGGCAGTTAAAGATATATTTGAAAAAATTGAGACGGTGGGTACTGTTAGTTGAGTTGTTTAAGAAGAGTCCTGCCTATTCTTGCAATGCTGATGTTTGGTTCGACCAATATGATACTCAGATGGCTGATCGAGAGTTTTTAATTAGAGTTTCCTACATGGAAATCTATAATGAAGAAATTAATGATCTTCTTGTGGTTGAAAATCAGAAATTGCAAATTCACGAGAGTTTGGAGGTTGGCTACCTGCGACTTGAATTCTTATTGACGGCTAATGTGTGTATATATACATTTACTGATTTTCCTCTTTTTTTTTTTCAGCGTGGAATATTTGTTGCAGGGCTCCGAGAGGAAATTGTCAATAATGCTGAACAAGTGTTAAATCTCATTAAGGCAGGGGCAGGTTTGTAGTTCTACATTTTAATAATTTTCTTTGAACATAATGCTATATTTGCGTTGGAAATTATTCTTTCATATTTTTTTTTTAACAGTTAACAGGCACTTTGGTGAGACAAATATGAATGTTAGGAGTAGCAGATCGCATACAATATTTAGAATGGTATGCCTTAAGCATATTTTTTGATTTACAGTGCATATGTTGTACAGAATGCCTTTCCTTATGAAAATACTCCTAAATCATATGCTCAATCAAATATGCAGGTGATTGAAAGCAAAGGGAAGGATGCCAATTCTTCTAGTGATTGTTCAATTAATGATTATGTTCGAGTTTCAGTCTTGGTTTGTATTTTTCTCACCTTCGTTTCAAGAATTCTTGCAAGTTAGTTGCATACTTATTGCTGAGTTTGTGGAATTAGAATTTAGTAGATCTAGCTGGCTCTGAAAGGATTGCTAAGACTGGAGCTGATGGAGTACGTTTAAAAGAAGGAAAATATATTAACAAGAGCTTGATGGTTTTGGGAAATGTTATTAACAAACTAAGTGATGGTTCAAAGCAAAGGTATGTTTCTTCTTTCCCGCCCTTGATGCTCTATTTTAATAGCTTTAGAAGATAATAATGTTTGACCTTTTTCTCTTTTCTGAGCAGGGGGCATATCCCGTATCGCGATAGTAAATTAACCCGTATACTCCAACCTGCTCTTGGCGGTAATGCCAAAACGTCCATTATTTGCACCATAGCACCGGAAGAGGTAGAGGCCGTCATTTATCCCTCTGTTTCGGTTTTGTGTTACTCTTTTCATCTTTGGTGATTAATATTTAATTTTAATTACAATATTTTGTCAATCCATTTAGATTCACATTGAAGAAACGAAGGGAACTCTTCAGTTTGCTAGTAGAGCCAAACGCATTACAAATTGTGTTCAAGTGAATGAGGTCTGTGTGTTTCAACTTTTAAGTTCATCAAATTCACAATTTTGTAACCTTATTTAATTTTATTTTCTCATGTTATGCACCCACTATTTTTATGTTTCATATTGCTTCTGTTGTTTTTTCCCTTGATTTTCACTACGCCAGCTGTACTTGGTCTAGGTTTTATGTTTATTTGTGTTGCCATTCTTGGGTTCTATGAATTGTGAAATGTTTATAGTGACCTGTCATTTTTGCCCATGCAGATCTTGCAGAGCATGCGTATTAGCTTTTAAGACAGTAATTTGTTTTCTTAAATCTGCACAAATTTGAAGAAATTTTAAAGCAATTCGTACATATTGATAAGAATTGCCCAGTTCCTGTCACAATATATGCAGTCTAAAGTACTCTTCTGCCTAGTATCAGATACTTCACTTGAATATATTATGTTACTGACAATTAGAGGAGAAAATATTGGACTTTGAATGTTGAGAATCATATTACGAGGCTTACTCAGGCCAAAAAGTATTTAATAAAAGATCAAGAAAATGGATTAAGCCTGGTATTCTCTCTTGATTTTACTTGTTTTTGTCAGGAAATAGTTAATACAGATTTTTGAATAATGAACCTTCAATTTCTTCGCTGCTTTATGCGTATTGCATGCTGGTACCTCGTTTCTGTCACTCTTTTCCCAAACCTGTTTCTTGATGGTAGGAATTTTACAGATTTTGACAGATGCAGCCTTGTTAAAGCGACAACAGTTAGAGATAGAGGAGCTACGTAAGAAGCTTCAGGTAATCGTCTTCTGATGGTCATTTTTACATTCGAATCATAGAATCTAACATAATAGAAATTTTTATTTAGGGATCCCACGCTGAGGTGCTCGAGCAAGAGATTCTTAAACTCAGGAATGATTTGCTCAAGGCAGGTTTTATCTTTCGAGTTTGTTTGCACTCTGCAGCGTTAGCCATTATATTCAAGCTAAAGCATTACATGCACTATATTTTATCTTTTTGTATTAATTATCTGTTCATATTCTACTGTTTAGTATGAACTGGAGCGTGGGAAGCTTGAAATGGAACTGGAAGAGGAGAGGAAATCACGTGATCAATGGATTAGGGAGCAACAGATGAAAATTGAAAATTTCAGTTCTATTTCTTTCTCAGACCGTGAGACGAACGACAGTCAGGTACACCTCATGAAGCAATGAAATAATATGGCCCGAAAAAACCTGTTAAATGCTAATTACTTCTCAGATAGCCATAAGCCTGTACAACGAGAGTTTTTCATTTATCTGCTCTATTTAGATCCTCATATTAATTTGCATGACCATTTTTGTCCCCTGGAAGAATTCTCAGTTTCCCTTCTTGTGCTGCTTTTAGTCAATGGTTTTTTTCCCACTCTTTGCCTGCTGATATTTTTTTTTCTCCATTTTGTTGTTCCAATAACTCTGCATGTAATAATAGGGACAGGGATCTTTGAGGCACAGATTTATGGAAGAGTGCAATGACATTAATCGTACACCTCAAGGAGATATTTTTAAATCCCCCTCTTTAAAGGCAACTCCCAGTGCTTTTGTTGCCAAGCGATCAAATTATTCAACATTGCCAGATTATAGCCCTCTTCCAGAAGCTTTCAGCAATGTTGCCGATGAAGATACGTGGTTGAAAATGAACAACGGTTATGTTGCAGACCTTGATTCACTTCAAACTACTCCAACTCGAAAAGTTCAATCATTTCCAACAAGTGATATAACTCCTGTGAGTTTATATTTTATTTTTCTTTTACCAAGGGGATTTCTTTTACGTATCCTGCATTTCTATTCTGTTGCATCCATCCGCATCTCCCCAAAAAGGGAAAAAGTTAAAAGAAAAGCTAAAGTAGCGATATACAGATTGTGCTCCATAACTGAATATACAAGAGAGAAGAGACGAGAGTGAGTTTGGTGTCTAGACATAACTGGTGGAGATTATTTTTCTTCACTTGATTAATGAATTTTGTAACATCTTTCCTCTATTGTTGAGCTACACTTGGTTTCGCCATTTTCGTCAAATAGTATTTAACCATTGTAGACTCTCCTTACCATGATTATGTATTACGGTTTTATGAAAACTAGAATTTGCGTAAATCACATTGTAGTTTGAATGTTGTATACTTGGCGTATTCATCTCTGTTATTTTTTTTTAATTATTTATTTATATGCACGCTGCTTTTCTTGTTAGTTGTTTTCATTTGGCTTAAGTTTGTCAGGGTTGTATAAGTGAAATTGAAAAGTATGAACGAGAGGTTCAGGATTTGAGGAGACAATTGGAACTTGCCAACGAAAAGATAAATGAACTCGAGGTCAGTATATGATATATATTTTACTCTCCCTTAGTGCAAATGAAATGTCATGTATAAACTTGTATTTAGGCCATAAGATCAGCCAAACACAATTGTTTACACTTGATACTATGAATATAAAGGGATGCTTTGTTCAGTATGGATTTGCTAATTACAATTATGATAATGAGGATTATGCATATCAGTTGTGCCCTCTTCTAGAATATTTCCAATTTGGTTTCTCAATATTATGTATCCGTTTGGTGCTGCTGATATAGAGATATAAAGCATCGTTTCTGGACAGTTGAAAACATCCATAAACTACTATGTTGTGCTTGATTCATATGAGAGTTAAAGAGATGCCACTCTATATTTCTCTCATGTTCTTGATCTATATTTCTCTCATGCTCTTGATGGGCTTGACGTTATGTAGCAGCCTTTGCCTTTTGAGCTCTTTTTTATAAACTGTTCTCTGTATTGTGCATGGCTGTGCTGATGTGAATCCAGAGAAAGCATTCAGAACAAGTACCATTGAACAAGCAATTAATGGGTGAGACACCTGAACATCAACAAGAAGCACGACTAATTCAAGATTCGGCTCCGAGTTTATCTGAATCTCTGGAAAACTTCAAAGACAGCTTTGAGGAGGTTTTGTCAGTAATGCAGGTTGAATCTGTGCACCATATCAGTTTCTTTCAACCTTTATTTGCCTTGATCATAACAGCAAATCATTTTTTCTCCTGTGTTCTAAACAGAAATTTGTATCTGGTGGCAAATTATCGACTGCAAAGTTGCTTTCGACCATGAGTGAAATTGGTGCACGGTTATTTGCGACTTTGGAAGCTCACTGTACGGTGAAGATGGATGATGAAAGGTCTTCCAGTGGAAATTACGCTTCAATCCATGAACGACAAAAAGTGTTTCACGAGAGGATGAATAACATAATTACATCACTGGAGCTATCAGACAGCTCAATAACTGAGGAGCAGGAGAGGATTCCTTTGTGCAGCAGTGAACACAAGGTAGTTGTCTGGCCACAAATATCAAGATATCAATCATCAATCATGACTTTATTCTGTGTCTTATTTTTAGGATATCTTGTGTCTTTTTTCAGAATTTTGTTGCCATAAATGTGTCACATAATAGTGTTCAATAGCTGAAATTGAGCAAATAATTAAGAAATAGCGGACATAGTAATTTTTCATGTCTTTGTCCTCTTTACAAAACAGTGAAACTGCATATAAGATCAGATTTGTAAGAAATAATTCATGTAAGTTAATGAGATACTCTCTCATGGTCTCCTTGTAGCAAATAGCGCATGCTCTTCAAATTAGACAAAAGCTTACATATGTAAGATCAGATTTGTAAGAAATAATTCATGTAAGTTAATGAGATACCTCTCATGGTCTCCTTGTAGCAAATAGCGCATGCTCTTCAAATTAGACAAAAGCTTACATATGTTATGGCTGATTTAAATATACATGCGACCTTTTTCGTTTAAACCTTTAAATGAAGGGAATGGTATTCAGCTTCTTTTGAAGAAATGATTAGAAAGATTATTCATTGCTTTTCCAGAAAAAATGATCTGTACGTTATGTATAGTTCTCTATTAAGATTCCACTTGCTATATATTGTGGTTGTCCTATCCTTATGAATTCTCATCACTTTACCTTCAAAGTGAACTTATTGAATGTGGGAAAAGCTCTGAGGAATATCTATTGGGTAGGAATAAACAATCAGGGCAACCACTTGATAGAGTTAGAGATGTTTATGTTGATTCATCTTTAGTTTTTTATAGAATCAAATGCCAATGAAGAGACTAAAAAATTGAATTGTTTGGAGAGATCAAAATTCAGGCTTTGTCCACTCAGTTTTCTAAAGAGCACCATAGAACTGCATTCTAGCATAAAATTTGAGACAAAGCATAGTAGGTTGTTCTTGATTTTCCTAAACTAAATTTTTGTGACAAAGGGCTCTGATTTGGGAGGAGAAACTGATTGCTCAAAGGAGACACCCAGCAGTGAACTCAA
The DNA here is from genome assembly GCA_019955255.1 of Castanospermum australe. Classification (NCBI taxonomy): domain Eukaryota; kingdom Viridiplantae; phylum Streptophyta; class Magnoliopsida; order Fabales; family Fabaceae; genus Castanospermum; species Castanospermum australe. Next base: position 1,649,830 of record NSJW01000435.1, on the reverse strand, counting down.
ATCTATTAAAGAAAGGTACCATGTCTTAGAGGAAGAGTTAAATAGCAATAATCACCTTCTGGAGGTTTTAAAAGATAAGCATGACAACTTGGAAAGGGAGTTCCTACTTTTGAAGGACGAAAGAGACTCTTTGCTCCACATGTTTTCCGAATCATCAGAGAGCCTTGCAATGGTTTCAAGCCAAAAGGAAAATGCTTTGAAAGATTTAAATACTGAAGTACAGAGAAGGAAAAATCTAGAAGGAGAGATAAAGCAGTTTACTGCAGCTTTTGCTTGCCGTCAGAAATCACTCATGTCCTTCCATAGTGAATTTAAGACCAAAGTTGAGAAATTGAGAGCCCAGAGTTTGGTCTCACAGCCCAAATCTTTTGGCTGTCAAGACTAGATATGTTGTAAACCTATACAGCTCAGTGCCTTTTTTATTCCTCATGTATTAAACTTATTACACAGTCATCACATATTGATTTGGTTCTAGCCTAGGTGCCTAAACAATTCATTAGTTGGAGTCTGCGCTTATTGCATTATTAAGGTCTGATTTCATAACGCTACACCAACCCAAAAAAAAATATATCCTTTCTTCACTTTTGCAACTGATGGCGATAGCATGTATTGAAAAATAACCCTACTACCTGTGCACACCCTTATTAAATTTTTGTTTTTGATAAATCATGAAAATATGAATGCTGAATAGCATAAATTATCAATGAGATAAAACATTTGTGCTAAAAAAAAAAAGTGATGGAAACTGTCTGGTTTGTATGATTCATTGATTGATGTCGCAAGGTGGATATGCTTTTTCCCTTTATTATGTGAACACTGATCCTTCTATATATTGATCTAGTCCAAAGCTGCTGAGTTGATTTAACTGAAGCAAAGAAATTAATGTCCCATATATTTTTGAATAAAGTCAGCAAACCCCAAAACAAAATGTATAAGCATTCCTATTACTGTATCAGTAGCCCACACGCGGTGCACCCGTTGAAGTGTAGTCCCACAAATGCCCGTGACCGTGACACAGCAAATTCACAGATTAAGCCTAGATTGAATTGCCCTTAATAAATGGTGCCATTTTAAATCAAACCAAATCAACTTGTCCTCGAAATTTTTTTTTTAAACGAAGAATTAATTCCATATAATTACCCTATGGAGTATTGAGAGTACTTTTCCTTTCTCCATTTTTTTTACCCCACCTTAAGTGACAGTTTTTTAACTAAAATGTCCTTTCCCATTGCATTGGTCATCTTATCTTCATCTTTTTATGTTCCCATCTTTACCTTGAAGCAATTATTTATAGACAATTTATCCTTATCTCTCCTCAATTATGCGGAATTAGACGTATTCAGCTTAAGCTTTGAACTTTTGAAGGTATTTTTTTTTTCCCGAGTATATCTCATTTATATACAAGAGATACGTGTGGTAAGAACATTGAATGGTACACCTATATTACAAGTCATGGAAGGAGCATCACATAAGTTTTATTTAGATATTCAAATCTAAATGCTTATTTAAATATTGAAAAGGGCATGTATTTTCTCAGACTTGATAGAGTGTAAAGGTAAAATGTTACATTTAACTACGTTAAAATTGGAAAATTTATAGAATTACATCTTTTAATTGATTGTTGGACTGAGTGTTTTTTTTGTGGAATAATTTTAGATGAATAGATTTGCATACAAATTTATAAAGAAAAAAATTAAAAAAATATCTCCTATAAATTTGAAATATAAGAAATTAGTATAGTTTTCCTTTTCCTTCTAAGATTCGATAAAATCACATTAAACTACTTTTGGGTTTTAGAAATTGCAGTAACCTCTTGCTCTGAATTTTTACCAGATAAATAATCTTCCAATTTTCAGACACATGCGTCCCTTTGAATAACATTCTGTATAGTTGTGTACAAGTAAAAAAAAAATTGATTCATTGTGTGTTAACTTATCATTTTATAAGTTTGATTTTTTAAATAGTTATTATTTTGAGTAAAATTATTTTATATGCCAATACATAATTGAATGAAACTTTTATACTCACAGTAAATTTTACAGAGACATGATGGAAATTAAATGGATAAAAAAAATATAAAGTTCTAAAACTAGAGTGAAAGTATGAGACCAAGATTTTCAAGTTCATGAAAGATTGAAACTCCAAGGGACAGCCAGCAGTGAAATCCCTATACACTGGGGACTGGGTCATAAACTCCCAAAGCTTCCTTTTCATCTCTGCTCTTGCTGTGTCCCAAACTGTCAGATATGCTATCTATCTGAAGTTATTGCTCTGCCCTCATCACAACCCCATTTAACTGCCACATCTTCTATTCCTTACCTATCTATTCGAATTTCGAACCCTTCAACGTAGTCCCCTTCTATCGCTTCAGCGGCAGCCAAACCACAGAAGAGGCTTGGAGAATTTCTAAGGGAGCAACAAGAACCTTTCGTCCTAGAGGTATACCTCTTAGAAAGAGAGCACTCAAAAAGATGGACCCCAAATGGAGATTTAAGCAGGAGTTTGGAGAGATCAGCAAGTTATGGCCTAAACCAAAAGAGAAAGGCTCTGCTGCCTTTTTCCAAAGTTCTGACAGCTCTACATAAGAAGCTTGCTTTTCACAGCAAGAGTTGTACTGCAACCAAGGACCCTGACAATAGAAACGAAGATGTTGGTGTCCCTGAAGCTGGCTGGGTTGATCAGATAGTTGTTGAAATAGATCGGTTTTCATCCGCTAGCAGCTCCACTGTATTCAATTCATGCTCGGATATTGATGAAGAGGGAGCTTCCTTATCGTCACATAAAGATCACCCATCGTTTTCTTCAGACACTTGCCGTTCCAGTGGCTGCAACATGGGAGTACAGAGGTACGAACACAAATTCTTAGTTAACCTCAAATCTTTTACGTAAATGCTGTTTGTTTGAAACCCAATTTAAGCTTTGATTTTCTGATATATATATTAATTAGTTTTGTTACTCTTGCTAACAAAGCCAACAGGCTACCAACAATGGAATGCAGCGCCAGAGATGCATAGAATGTAGCCGTGTTTCACAGGGCAAGATACCTTCACGCAGAGTTTCTCAAAATGGTAAGCTTCTTTGCTATCGTACTATAAACAGGTTTAACGTTGTTTTGTTATTATTATTATTATTATTATATACATAATATATATATATATGTATACATATGTATATATGTAATGATGGTGATTGGTGAGTTTCTTTGGTAGATGAAACATTGAATCAGAATCAGGATGTTGGGGGAATGGAACAAAGAAAACGCAGTTGCGGTGTCCTTTTGCCTGAGAAAATCACACAGGACTCGCTGTTATCAGCTGCTCTCCGGTGTCTACTTGTTCAGTCAGCAAAGAAACAGAGCTGTGGTATGGAACTACGAGAGGTTCTTGGGCCTAATGTTTCCCAGATATTGAAATCCAAAAGGGCATTGCAGAGGGCAAAGCAGGTGCTTTTTGATTGGGTGAGAGAAATTACGATAAGCCTTCCAAGGAAAGAAGACAAGCAATGGATGGGGGGGCCTGAAGAGCTTGGGAAGCTCATTTGTGAGAGAACAAAAGAATGGGGTCAGCAAGCCGGACATGAGACAAATCTAACCTACTTAATGACTTTGGATTACTTGAATTCAAGCAACGAATGGAGTAACTTCAAGCCGCATGTGAAGGATATTAGTGTTGAGATCGTCGACGCAATGTTGGAACGTATCAGCAATGAAATTGTATCAGAAATGATTGAAACTTTGGATCAGCAATGAAATTTCAACTGTGATTGCTTATGCCCCATGTCGGAAAGTTGACAGTTTCCTTCTTAATGTCTTACTATTTTCTTCCATTTGAAACATCGATCATCCCAGAAAACCCTCAGTAATTTCGAATTTGGATTTTAATGATGTCTTCTCTCTTTTCTTTTTTCTTATTTTGGTTGGTTGAATTGGTGTCATTATTTTTGCATTAGCTGAGGTCCCTTTGACTCATACATTAGATAAACAGCCTTTTTTGTTTTTCACGTCAACATAATCATTGTTTTGGCCTCAATTATTATCAAATAATAGTTTGTGGTTAACCCAAATTTTTTCTGTGAAATTAATATGCGCGATTATCGAAGGGAAATGCCTGCCTTTGTAAACATGGTGATACTATCTTCGTTGATTTGGAGCAACATGATGAATGAATTGCTAATCACATAAAATAGATTTTAATTCTTCCGGCCAAATGAATTCAGAAGCTCTGGTTCGTAAAAAAATGTTTAACTATAATAATAATAATAAATCTATCCATCGGATGTAGACTCTTTTTTTTTCGTTTATATAGGATGTAGACATTTGCTCCTGAAAGGACACGCTATAGTCTATACAAAGGGGACATTCCAAGCGTGGCTCCCACAGCCCATCGATTTGATGATCATTCTTCAAAAATTACATTGGGGAAGCATAACGATGGTCTCTTCTCCAGTCTCCACCAACTATTGCTGATGCCATTCAGCCATTCTCTCCGCCCACTAAAGATGCCATTTTTCATCCCATGTAGGCTCAACGCCACATTTTAAAAAAACAGGACAAGCGTGGAGAGAGTATGGAGTATAATACCGTCACTGTATATGTTAACTATTAGCATACACTAAACAGGCAGCCGCGTTCATTGAGTTAAATTAACCGAACTTACGAATTATGATGAGTTGAATTGTGAATTTAAAAAATTCTAACTTACTCAAATGAACTCAATTCATCTTTTTTTTAATAAAAAATAATGTTTCTTTATATTTAATTTACTAAACATAATATCTCTTCTTTCTCTATTTTTTTGACATTATGTAATTTATTGTATTTGACTTTTAAAACTTGTGGAAGTACTTCTTATGTTTAAGATTAAATGTTTATGACTTGTGATTTATTATTTTTGACTTTTAATTTATTTAAGACTTTGTATATCATCTTTTATTGAGACTTATTAAGTTATTTATTATAATATATGATGAATTTTTAATTTCATATTAATTTTAAAATTTATTTTAGTAAGTAAAATTTTTTTTTAAAGTATGTCGAATTTACGAGTTCAACCCAACTCAACCTATTAAAATACAAGTTGAGTTGGTTCAAATTTTATATAAAAAAAATCTCCCAACTCACTACTTTAATGAGCAAGTTAGATGAAAAAATATCCCAAACTCAATTCAACCTAACCCACTAACATCCCGCCCCCATTTAAGAAAGGGGAGGTTTTCAAGCGGAAATGGGAAAGGATTACACCTTTTTGGCACAGCACCGTTGAGTCATCGTCCCATGATGAACGCATATGTAAATGATCTCAAATGATTCAGCATTTATCTACATATAATATGCAAATGTTGAACATATAAACAAAAGTTTATGATATAAAATTTAAATTTGCAGATATATAACACTCTTAGTACAAAGGACATAATTGATAAGACAATAACAAGAGAACCAAAGATTTATTTTTACATTCGATGATCCTACATTCACAGATGTGTCCAACAGGAGGAATAACAAGAACTAAAGTATGTTTGGAATGAAAGTCAACATTCTCCAAAAGACGCAGGTGAAGTTCTTCTATCTCCCCACTGCAATGAACTATTAAATCCCTGCATCTTCACCGAGTTCCCCATCTTCAAGTTCCTCGTGCCCCCCAGTTTTTCTGGATCCATCCCGCTGCTCCCTCTTGTGTCTTCTATGCCTGCTTTCGTTGTCTGATTCAGGTGAGTTTGCATGCTGCAAGAATATAGTTTGCACACATTTCAGGCATGTTCTAAATGTCAAAACATAGAATCAACCGATTTTACTAGACAAAGATTCAAAAATATCACATACCTTTCTAGACTTCTTGCGGTCGCTCCCATGTCTTCGTGATTTCTTAGACTCCTCCTTCTCATCCTTTTCGGAATCCACATCCTCTATGCTGCTCTGATGCCTCTTCCGATGTTTCCTTTCCTTATCCTTCTCTTTTTTCTTGTCCTCTTTGTAACCATGGCTGTCAGTTATGTCTAGATTTTCACTATCCGTTTCATCCTTCTTATGTCGTTCCTTGGACTTTTCTTTCTCACGCTCTCTACCCTTCTCTTTTTTCTCCTTCTCCTTCTCCTTCTCCTTCTCCTTCTCCTTCTCCTTCCGTTTCTCTTTCTCTTCTCTTTCTTTCTCTTTTTTGGCCTGTTGCAAACAGTTATTTATAAAAAAGAATGTTATGACCCTAGATAAAGTAAACCAAATCGTTTCTCTTTCCCTTGAGGAAGAATTCAAACACCGGTTACATGTTTCTATGCTCTCAATTAGTCTTAACCTATGAAGCAAAGACACGTGGCTGACACGTTCATATGCATGTCACATAGGTGTTGGTATCCTAAACACATAGGACACTCAGACATGCTAGAAAACTGCCAGTCAATGCTTCATAGGTCTCAACCATGAGAGATTTTAAGGTATACTCGGTGTAAGATAATACTCTTATCACACTACTCATTGTGTGCTATATCAACTATGTGACCATCATTGTCTCTCATAGTGGGAGACAATAGTGGCTCACAAGCTTACGTGGCACACACAAAATGACTCAGTGTAAGAGAGTTGTCTTACACCAGATGTACCTAAGACTAAGATTTTTCCTTAAAATTGGCTTAAAAACTGGACTAAAGCAGCCAGTTGAATAGGCTGAAGTGTACACACTAGCCTAGTTGCTCGTCCCGTTAACCCTGCTACCCAAAAATGGTCAAACCTGACTGAGCCAGCCAGTTGTCATTTAACTATTGAACCATTTCGATGACTGAACCAGATCATTAAATTGCAAGGGGCAGGGACACACTAAAAAATTTGTAAGATCAGGTGTAGCCGTGTGGGGATCAAACCTACCACCCAGTGCAAGGCTAACATGCTGCATTTCCCACCAGGCCACCACCACTCCCAAGCTAGATATTGTGTGGTTTATGGAAAAAAAAAAATTTGCTCTTAAACATCCATTAAGCAATAACTATTAAGTAATAAAAATTTAAAGAATCTATTTTATCAAGAAAATTATATATTAGCACTTACAATAAATTAATTTGCTTTATAAATTTGTAATTAATAATATTTAGTTTGTATTTTGCATTGTCCAAAGTCAAATTGGTATTTGTATATAAAATTTATTAAATGAAAAATTTAGTAAAATTATGATTTCATCCGATTCAGTCATCGGTTCAACTAGTTTTGAGAACCATAACCCAGCAACCTTCTTCTGGCTCACTGTCTAATAAGGTTTTTAAAACAAGTAGAGAGTATGAAACGAAATGCAGACACATTAAACAAAATTGACACACCATTTCATCTTCACGCTTGCGTTCCTTCTCTTGAGCTTTTTCTCCTAAGTATGTGATGTATTCCGCAAAAATTTCTCTACTGTAGCTTTCATCTCCAATTGATCTATAAGGAAGTGCAGGAACAGAAAACATCAGGCAAAAACTCTTCCATCATGGACACTGCTCGAGTACAAGCAGACAATGATAAAGATACCTGTACTCGTGTGTCTCCTCAAAAAGTGACTTGCAATCCTCCCATTTTGAAGCAGCAGTAACATCCTATAAAAAAACAAGACATGATGCTTAATAGCAATTTCTTTAGCCAAACAATGTGAAACATGAATCAGATCACTGGAAGAGTCTTAGTTTACCTTGAATGTACATAACAGATTAGTGAAATCATCAGCAAGCCGTTGGCGCTTCTTAGCTTCTTTCTCCTCCTTCTCCTTAGCTCTCTCTAACAACTCTTCGTATATAAGCTTTCAAAAAAGAAACAAAGAATCAAATTCCAATAATCCATGTTGCAGAGCCATAAATAATATTAATAGGACAACTGGCTTGCAACAACCTCTAAATAGAGATACTTGTTCCAACATGCATACACGCTTCCATGTTATTGAAGTTGAACAATGACATCACAAGGAGACCCATGCAATAATTGATAGAACAAAAAAAAATTCAAATTGAAGTTACAAACTTGACAATGCATTATTTCAATTATCAGTTATGCATGACCAATACAATTATTTATTTATTCTGTAATAGATTTAACTTGATTAATAACATGTAAAAAAAAAAAAGCTGCATAGAATTATATCCTAAATGAGTCAAAAAAAATTTGAAATTAAAGCAACAAACAATCTATTTTATTATCAATAAATATTATTTATGCCAAAAAAATGGCAGCTTTCGACCTTTTGTAGCTGCGAAAGTTAATTAGAGATTTGACCAAGCCAAAAAATAAATGGCAGTGGCAGCTTTCACTTGTAATAAATTCACAGCTAAAACACCAAGACAGTAACTGACCGAGCTCTCATTTGAGTAAACTACTCTCATAAATTATATAATTTTATATTTTAGGAGCAAGAAATACAATCAAAACGACAGAAATTACAACTAAACTAAAAAGGGAAATTACCTTCAAATTGATCTCAGATATGGATGAGCAACCAACTTCTTCCAACACAGCAGACTTGAAGTCCTCAAACACTAATGAAGAAACTACAGTGATCTACTTGAATGGGGCGGGAAGCAGGGGAAATCAGAATTGGTCATCAAACATAACCTACAGGTACAACACAAGAAGATCTCTTCTATGCCTACCTTGCCTAACTTGACAGCATCTTTTACGTGTGTCTTGTCTTCATGATACTGTAAAAAAAAAAGTCATGTTAGATATATAAATAAGCAACCACTATAATAATTTAAGTTCTAGTCATCATCATAAAATAAATCATGTAAATGTTTCATCAAATCCACTAAGTTAATCAAGTCATCCAAAACAGAAAAAAGACCAAGTTATCATAATACTTAGAATTTAGCAGTTCATTACCTAACTCCAGATCACCCAAGAAATATTCAATCAAGACATTAAAATATATGAACAATCTTATTTTCTTTAATTTATTTTAAATCATTTTAAGGAAACTCAACTAACAACAAACTTAGATTTCCTATTGTCTGGTGCAAATCCTCAAAAGTGAACATAAAGGATGTAGATGTAGTCAATACATTATCTCAATCCAAAGAGAGGGCCTGTTAGCTGATGAAAGGTCACTTCAAATAACAGAAAACTAGACAGCATACTAGCATAAAAGATAATAATATCATTCTAGTTTCCAACAGCAATAAATCTTTATGACAAACTGATAATAAATATTCAAGAAAATTATTTGAAATGGCAATTTGATAACCTGTTTTTCAAGATCTTCAGTGACATCCTCAAATAAATCTTTTGGAGTGGAACCAGATGTGTTTGATGCAACGGCTTGATATTGAGGCAAATCCCTAACCTACAATATAGAAAACACAAGAAAATGATTTTTCCCCCCATATTATTCCAGCTTTTCATCATGACCAATAAAATAGTTTTATTACCTTCAAGCAATATTCTTGCCAGTGAGTTTTAGCAGTAAGAATTCCAGTAGCAACATGTTCTTCCAACAACTTGCGAAATGCATCTCGGTTTTTCCTTTCACCCCGTCGGAGTCGATCCTGTATTGCAGTCATAAAAATACACAGATACACACATAACATAAGAATATGGACTGAAACACAAACAATAATCATGAACTTAGATCCTACCTTATGTATTCTTTTTTGTTCCTCGTCTTCCTTCTCCAAGTCACGAATATAGTCCTGCCAAAAACAATCTCAGCACATAGATCCATCATACATGACCAACTATAAGAAGATATACCTGGAAAACAAGTAAGCGGTCTAGTTTCTCAAGTTGTAAGTATCTTTCATCATCCTCTAACCGATCTTGGACTTTCCGCCACTGACTATACACCTAAAATGATTAAAAAAAAAAAAAGGGAAAGGTTCATGAACAAAGCAACCATGACAATAGAAGTGCACCTCTTCATTTTAAAAAATGTACCTTCACATAATCACAAGACTCCAGAAATTTCCTGTACTCTGCTATATTCTGCCTGTGTTCCTCTGCAGCATTTTCCTTTTCCTAATTTTTAGATATAGAAAGGATAATAGTAAGAATGGACATGCTTTGCATAGTACAAGTTAGAATATCCTGATGTTAACTTCACATAAGAAAGGAAACAGATGCTCACTTATATGGCAGCAAGCTTAAGAAAATAATTTATACTACATATTCCTAACTAATAGTGATATGAAATAACCTTGGTTCTATTGCATTGATTGGGCATACAAGTAGAAGAAAACTGAGCCATGCTAAGGCCAAATGTCATACTTCTTTACATACATTTGTAAATATTATTCCTGTAAAATAATACTGGCTTCAATGGCATAGTAGCTTTTACCAAGATATATACTAAACTGACTAAAATTTATCGTTTTACCAAATGTTGAAAAATTTCCAAACACAGGCGTCCACATAATTACAAGTCTAAATGTGGTGAACATAAATTTTTCCATCTCAAATAATACAGTGAGGTGATGTAACCCTGTCAGTGGGGCAGGGGAGGAAAAAAAGGGAAGATAATAGAGAAACTCTGCAAGGGAAGTGCAATTCCCTAAGAGCTACCCCTGAAAAAGCCTGGGGTTAACCAGCTTTAAACTCGGAAACACAATATAAGCAAGAAATGCAAGACCTGTCTCTGCTCATCTATGCTACTAGAATGACAATTCTCAACAAGCACAAAATAAAGCATAAGAGGTCACAAGCCATAAAAATTCTTTCCATCCCCATTAGTGCAAGAGCCATAAGGAAAGCAACAGACTAGTGTGATTAACCGTCAAAATTCCCTTAGTTTCATATTTTGATGAAGAATAGCTTACCATTTCCCAAATTGTCTAATTAAAAATTTTAGCTGTTCAATTTCAAGTAGTGCCTTGAATTAAATCATTAGATATGGATTGAAGCCACTGACTCTTACTATATTTTAATCTAAACAGGGATTCTTCCTTCCCTAGATTAAGCAATTGCCTTGAATTAAAATCTTCCCTAGATCTGGTACCAATTGCCTGCCGCTCACTTCTTTGAGTAAATAGAACATAGTAAACCAGATTAAGCAATCATTCCATCACCATCACGAGTATCCACTGAAGATTTTTTCAGGATAGATGGGTATCCACCCCAGAATTAAAACCTAACTAGATAACTCTTTGAGCACACACTCATCAGTGGCGGACTCATCAACCTTTCCCTAAAATATGTACTTCTTTCAAAGACTCATCACTGTCACTGTAAATCCGTACACACTCATCTGCACACACTCAAAAGAATCCTATAAAAAACCATACTTATATTGTAATCTAGAATGCAAATGCCATTCACTTCTATTAACAACACCTCCCATCAAGAAACAATATGCCATGCCGTTTCGCTCTAGACAGCCAAAACATTTTGGTTTCCTGAGGAATGGGCACAACATGAAGGTGAAGCAATGATATTCTTTCATATCCAACAGTACTGTAAAGAATTGAGGTGTATCATTGGATACACTACGAAACCATAGCTGAATACGATTTAGTCTTCTGATAAAATTCAGAAGCAGATCAAGTTCAAGGTTCCCTACAAAATTTACAAAATCCAACGCAAATCACTGGAGAAACAAGGAATGAAAAAGGAAACAGATTGACAAGCTTCTCAAACAATGGAAAAAATCTACTCTGTACATAGCTCCAAACAGTAAGTCAAAGCTAAAAAGAGGTAGTATGATCCCACTGCACCCAATTCATACTCTCACTATATAAATTTGAGGGGGAGATGAATTTGGATCTTGACCTTTAGTGGAATTCCAGTTACAACTTTCCAATGACCAAGACTTGAAAGAATGGAGACAATCAAGCTTCTCTGTGTGCAATTTGGACTCCAGACCATATAAGGAAATGATGCTCTGTGCAACAGCAGATCTTAAGCAGGTTTCCCATTTTGTTTTAGTGCTTTCTTACCCCAGACACTATGAGCTTGGACATGGCTTTATGAATGACGCTTATGATTGGGTCCTATGTTAGTTTAGACTTATGAATGAGACTTATAATTGGGTCCTAGATTAGTTTAGACTTATGAATGAGGTTTATATAATTTGTGAAAATTAAAATCAAGTTGAGTTCAGACATAGTTGTTTGTTTAATATAGTAGCAACACTTAAAATTAAACTTTAGCCTAATAATTAAGTGCTTTATTTTATTGAAACGTTTTCAAAAACTGTATCCAAGTTTTCAATACTGTACCTTAACACGATATTCAGTACCTTGCCTCCCATTAGCTGAGAATTATAAGCTCCACCCAGTAGAGCAATCAAACCTACTATCAACATTGCATGAAATATACATATGGGCACATGAAATACACACAGCCATGATTAAACAGCACATGGCCATGATGAAACAGCTATTATTTTGTCCATCTACAACCACTGATATCTACCCTAACAGTAAACGTTTGTTGGACATCATCAACTCCGACTGCAACTTGGGTCCCCATTAATCCTAACTTGAACCACACCAGAATAGCAGGAGGAATAAAAAAGCCCCATGACAAAAATGCAACATGATTCAAGAGTCTGATCCAACGTGCTTCAAAAATATAGTTGCCATCTTCCTAGATGGCAGTGATCCCAGCAGACCTCTCTGGCTATTGAGAGTGCCTTTGTCAAAGATGTTGCCAAAGGTGACGATTGTGAGAAATTCCACTTCTAGTAGTTATCACATCTTCATGTTTACCTTCATTTTATTATTAGTTTCTTCTCAGATGAATTTGCATTAAGTGGTTCAACCACAATTATAATTTCAGGAATGTATATTCAATTAAATTCCAGTGTTCTCCAGCAATGTAACGGGACAAGAAAAAATAAATTAACCAATAATATTATACACAATTATAAATCCTCAGAAAAGGCAGTCAAATAACAGCCGACCTTCACTGATCAATCTGTGAACAAAGTTTGACTAAGATGATGATGAAAGTCAAGCAGGAACAGAATTTAACTAAGTATCCCAATAAAGACTTAACTCAAGCCAATGATACAATTCAACCCCTTTCCTTGATTATGTCAAACAACAAACCAAAATGCAAATGATACAATGTGACTATAACAGCCACTCAACCATCACCATACTGCAAATAAAAACAAGATTCTTCCCAAATTTAATGAGTATGTAAAGAAAATTCACACAAATCACTCAAGAGAAAAAGGTTTATGCAGCCTCCTTGGGTACAAGGTCAAGAATAAAATGAGATGTCATGCTCACAAAGGTCCATATGTAGACACAAAGTAACATATTATCACCTTTCTCTCAAGTTCCACCATGTAGCTTTCAAATAGATCTTCCCGATCTCTTGGTCTTTCAACAGCATTGAACCGTTCATCATTTTCAAACATGCTTACAGCTTTGCTGACCATGGTAAATGACTAATTATTAATTTTAAGATGGATTAGTTTGGAGTAAAGAGACCAACAAAAAAATAAATTTTAATCAAACTAGCAGAAACATGCCTCCATCTAGTGGATGATGTAAGTTCCTTGCACTCCTGAAAAGAGAATATGCATAAAAAGTTAATTGATAGAAGCACAAATAAATCTGGTATTCAGGTTCAACATACTTCCAACATCTTTGTAAATTCTTCCCGAGCTCTTTTCTGCCTCATGCGCCTCTCTTCAGCCTCTAGCTTCTTCCTTTGGCCCAAGTACTGAATGGAAGATTAAATTGATTCAATGTTAGAAAACCAGATAAAGTCATTAACATGTACATAGAAAACGAGCTACTACTACATTCTGGCATTGAACTAGTTCACTTCATGCAAACTGAAGGATCCACAGCAAGATAGTACAAGCAATGTGCCATGGGAGGCTTGTTTCTTACCTCATTGAAAGCTTGTTTTCGCTCACCAAGTGTTTTTAGAGCATTATATCTTTTGTCATTTATGATTTCTCTCATTGCCTGAAGTACAATTCAAAAATAATGATTAGCATCAAAGCACAAAAGAAAGACTGGGAAAAAAGAAAGGTACACCAGTCTACCTGTTCCCATGTCCAATCAGACTGCACATTTACGGATTCCAGAAGTGCTTTAAATGCATTTTTTGCCTCCTAAAAGTACAACGTAATGTGGTTGTAAAGGAAAAAAGAAATAATGATAGAAAAGAATGATATAATACCTTCCAAGAATTTTAAAAAAGAGATTGTCCATAGCATACAGAATTCTTACCAGCTTATTTGCAAATACCAAGGGTTCATCATCATTTGCTTTCTCCTCAGGTGGAGTCACATTAATTTTTCCAACCAATGGCGTTCCTCTTTTGGCTTCCTGCAAGGGTTGCAAGTAAAAAATGTAAATATAAGTAAATTAAATAATGGTTCTCAATTGGACAACAAAGCAAGAAGAATTTTGTCTTCCAGGAGTTTTCTCTTTGCAACCTGATTTTCCTAAATTTATAAACAGCATTTGGCACAATCTTGCTTACAAAAAAAAAAAAAAAAAATCTTGGTACTACTTAACCAGTTACAACTACAATTTCTATTGGCACGTTAACCTACTATACATTATTGGGTCCATTTCCTTAATAGTTTAAGCTTTTAGGATAGTTGGAAATGGAATTCTGACATGGTATTGAACCAAGTTTGCAAAAGTGGTTAATTATGGACTGAAATACTTTAAGTTTAAAACGTAATAAGCTTATTATAGTATTCTGTTTTTTATTATTTTTTTTCAAAATCATCAATTTCTATGTCTTTGTAGGCTTGTATAAGTACATGAGAGTGTATATATATGTTTATGTTAGGCTTAATATGCATAGCAGGTGTCTCCAACAGGTCAGACTTTTGGAGTGATTAGAAATCCAACAACTCTAAAGATAAAAAGAAAGAAAAATACCTCAATATCTGGAAGAGAAGTTTCATCGACAGAAATAGCAAAATCCTGAGATGCTTGATTTTCAACACTGCTCAGGTAAAATTTCAATACATAAGTCAGCAGTGAAAACTACAACCAGATTATACAAGAAGAAAAAATTCAGAAGAAAACAATGAAAATGCAGAACATATTCATACATGGATGACGTTTTGGAATCAAGTAAATTTGCAGCTACTCCTGAGTTTCCTGCAACTGTTGCAGGTGCAGTGCTCATAGTTACTACTGTACTTGGTTCAACTCCAGTCGTGCTTGAAGTAATTATAGAGCGGGAAACAGGGAGTACTGAGAATCCAGAAACCAACTGTGGAGGATCAGTTGCAGCAACTGGTGTGACAGAAGCTGGGCTTGAAGCAACTCCATTTGTTGACAAAGAAGCATTGGTGCTAGCTGCTGTTGATGTTGTGGCGGAGGAGACAGCAGCATTGGATACATCACTTGTTTCTGACTGCATTCCCTGGTTAATAGCTTTCTGAGCCTGTACACGAGCCAACTGAATGGAAATATTGCTATTTGGAGTCACAAATTCAATGCTACAAAGCAAAAAATGGAAAACAATCACAACCATAGTCCCAAACCTTAAGTTCCTCTGGTATTGACCACGTAGATTGCTGAGTAACTTTGTTGTAATAATACCTGCAAGAAGTCACAGACAAAATATGGACCACTAGGTCAATGATTACAAATAAATGCCATGGAAAGGGTATAGCATAAAGTTGCAGTGTACAGATTTTTTTAAATAATTAGAATAATAAACACAACATAAAACGCACTTTCTTCCCTCTGAAGAAGTGAATTCCTTCCAAACAGTTGATGCATCAGCCCTCTGTCAAATCCAGTAGAATTATTGAGATTTGAAAATGCTAAAAGCTAATCATCCAAGAATGACTATCATCTAAAGGTAAAATAATTAACCACATGCTGTTCAAGAAACTAAAGGAATATATTAAAGAAAGGAAAGAAGAAAGCATGCCTGCACGCCTGAAGAGTTGATTATTGTCAGATGATAATATTGCCAATACTAGTAAGAGTCACAAATAATGCCATAAACCAGAATTTATACATGCCTGTGCATAAATATGCAAGCATACCCCACTGCAATCAATAAACTACTCAATCTAAAACAACATCATAAAAAGGGCAAAGAGATACAGAAACAAAGACATGGAGAAAGGAAGAAAAACAAGATAAATATACAGACACACAAACACACACCCAACTTTTATCTAATTTTTTTTTTTTTTTTTTTGCGGGGGGGATGGGAAAGAAACTTACAAAGGAGGCAATTGTTATCACACACACCCCCCTTAGAGCTCACCCTACAAAACTGCTGGAGAAGGGGAAGGGAAGGGAAGGGAAGAGTGCAGTCAACTGTAAACCATCAATTAATGGTATTGCATAACTACAAAACACACTAATCTCACATTTTAAGTAAAAAAAAGAATTATAAGATAGTAAATAGCAAACTGTTGCCTGCCTTGAGAAAGTGCAAACCCTGCCTTCAAAGTGACCATATAGAGCAGTTCTTAAAATTTCTCCTGACTTGCCATGATATCTACAAATCAGTGGAAGCACATGCACATAAAAGGATAATTCCCATAAACCTTTTTTGATCATTGAAAGCATTGCAGAAACTGTCAACATCCATATTAGATACCAGTTCGATTGACCACATAACATTTTCAAAGCATGTCCAACAGATAATAAAATGAAATTCAAATTGCAGCAAGTGCGACAGCAACAAATCATTAAAATAACTCACCTCAATAGCTGACATTAATTCCAAAGGTTTCTCCCAACTAGATTGCCTTGTCCTCTTGTTGTAGTAATATCTGGTAAAATTGAGAACAGAACAAAAATATATCGTGATGATTCAAAATAACGTGAAATACGAAAGCACAAGATAATTAAATCATTATCATGAAGAGATAGTAACAAATTGTATAAGATATCTGGTGTTAGCTAGAAAAGCAAGATATAATCATATTAACAAATACCTTCTCCCATCAGCAGAAGCATGCTCTTGCCAATCAGATAAGGAGTGCTGGTTAGGTGCATTTATTGCCTAAAATTTGGCAGGGAAAAAGACAAAACTATATAAGCTCAAATTTCACAGAAATCATATTATAACAACAGAAGAGTATATTATCATCATAGGAGAAACATAATTCATTGAATCACATATAAGGAATCATCAAAAACTTTGAGCTATTGAGATTCAATTAGCTACTCTCTCAAGGAATCTGCCTCAAATGATATCATAACAACAAAGTAATCAATTCTAAAAAAAAAAAAAACCATAGTCCCAAAATATATCCATGAAAACTTAATAACATTTCCTCACACCCCTTACACCAAAAAATAATTGAATAAGAAATTAGTTACTGTTATATATTCTTGTCTTGATGATGTGTGTTCATCTAAGCTTTAATTAATTGAGCCATGTGTTAGTTTTGATGATGTGAGTTTATCTAAGGCTTTAATTAATTGGGCATGTGTTGGTTTTGATGAAGTGAGTTTATCTAATGCTTAATTGATTGAACATGTTCTTAATATTCAAACTCCTTAATCATGGTTAATTTATTGGAAAAATTAGGTGATTGATTTAACATGTGCTTATTGTTTAAAATCAAATCACCGTGATTGATGTTAGTTGATTGGAAGGTAAAGTGCTGATTGATTGTAAGCTGATTAGCATGTGCCTAATAATCTTGATTTAAGTTGATTGAGTAATTTTAGTTGATTGGTAGGTAGCTAATTGAGCATGTACTTATTAGGTGTGATTGAGTTAATTTAGCAACTAGAGAAAGTGATTGACTGATATAATTAAGTTCTAATTATTTATTGATCAATTGATTAAAGGCGCTGATTATTTTCATTCAAGCTTGTGATTAATTAAGTAATTAATGAAGAACATTTGAATTTCAAATGGGTGTTTGCTAAGGCAATTTCGTGCAAGCTTTCCAGAGAAAAAGAGCACATATTTGAGCAACTACTGAAAATTGAAAGAGCATTTATGGGGCGGCACTCTAGAGAAAATTAACACCGACTAGACCAAAGGAACACCTACTTAAAAGTGCATGTTGGTTATCTCCAAAGCCACACATGACTAATCTTCTGAGCTCTCATCACTCCAACGGCCAGCAAATATCAAGGAAGACAAACACTATATGAAGGAGTATCATCCAAACAGGTTCAAGTTAGAGAATTTGACATGAACATCTAGAGAGCTTCACACCTGTAGAATCTACTATTCTTTCATCATCCTAGAGAGCTTCATACTTACAAATATACTCTAAAGAGAGAATTGTAAATTGTTGTATCTCAATCATAACAGCATTTGAAAAAAAGAGAGTTGTACTCATATTTTCAGCCGAATCAAGAAAGAGAATGTGGGTTAGCATTCTAAAAACTTTCTTGAGACTTCTTTACTCTTCTTCAGGTTGAAGTTGAGAGAAGTTTGTTTTTGGTGTCTTTAGTAGCAAAACATCACTGTTACTCTTCTTTGGAGTATAAGTAAAGGAAAGTTTGTAGTGGTGTCCTTGTATGCAAAAGCATCATTGTTATTGAAGAAAGCTCAACAAGTTGATCAGAGACTGGATGTAAGTCACGTGTTGTGGTGGTTGAACCAGGATAACTACTTGTGCAAGCTTCTCTTCCCTTATCTCTTTGTATTTGTTTATGTTGATTTGCTTGCATCTTATTTATTATTGTGTGTGGTTATTGCTTTAAGTTTTAAAGTTTGAAAATCTGTTATTGTTAAACAAGAACCAATTTACCCCCCACTTGGTTTTGTCAGTTACTAATAGCCTCTAATTGAATCTATTATATTCAAACAATCCAGAGGCATTAAATGTGGATCAAATTGGCAGTTTTGCTTAACCACCATAGAATCAAGTAACATACAGTGAACTGAATAAAAATATTCCTCACAATTTTTTTTATTCAGCCAGAAAAATAAACGCATATTTACAAGGAAAAAAAATCATATAACACTGACACGAGAACCACCAACTTGCACATATTATTGGAATGTATTAGTGCCATTTCATTCAAGTAACAATTAAGATTCAAAAACCATAAAGGGAAAAAAATTCCACCATTGAAAATGCATCACTTCATAGAAATGCCAAAACAAAGGGAAAAAAAAGTCATATAACACTATGACACGTGAATCACCATCTTGTTCATGTTATTGGAATGTATTAATGCCATTCATTCAGGTAATAATTAACATTCAAAAACCATAAATAAAAAAATCCACCATTTAAAATGCATCACTTCATAGACATGCCAAAACAAAACATTATTACAAATTTACATTTTGTATAAGCGAGAGTGTTACATGTAGAAATTTCAAAAAAATTGAAGGTAAAATAAGAGTAACATGCATTAAGTAATCAAAGTAAGGATAAAACACTTACTGCATCAGTTGATGTACTACCGGATGATTGTACTCCAGCCTGCCGCACTAATGTAACAGCTGTTGCAGGTGCATGCATTTGAGGTGGTGGCTGGTATTGAGCAAATGCATTAACATTATCCTGCTGCTGACCATAAGATGGTGTGAACTGAAAAAGTGCAAAACAATGTCAGAGTGTAAAAGGTGCTAAACAATTCAAACAGAATTCTACAACTAGAAGACCCCAAAAAGTAATGCAACCATACAGAATATGAAGAATGAGGAATTTCTCCAGAAACAGCCAAGCTAGGCACATGATTGCTTAAATGGGGAACAGTTTGCTGCAAATGAGGTGGGACAGATGTCAGTGGCCTATTTGTCTGAATATATGGCATGGGTAGAGCCTGCGATGAAGGTGCAGGATGACTAGGCTGAATTGGTCTCGGAGTCAATTGTTGCATTTGTTGAGAATACTGAAATTGCTGACTTTGAATAACAGGCATCCCGACATTTGAAGAAGGAATAGCTTGTCCTACATGTCCAAATTGTTGTGGAGCCATTGGAATAAATGGTTGCCCTTGCTGAGCTTGATTTACTGGATGAAACTGCAGAGGAAGAGTTGTAAGAGTGGTTGCATTAGATTCTTATAAACTGCAGGAGGCCAAAGAGGTAAATTGAGAGAGAGAGAGAGAGAGAGATGAGGGAGGAAGGTACAATAGAAAACAGATTGCAAAAAACATCACATACATTTGCAATAATTAAGAGAGAGGAACAGAAAATCATGTTGTATAATTAACAATTAATAATAATAAAGCAAAGTATAAAAAAATTTAACACAGTAATTGAATTTGAGGGCACAACCCAATGTTGTCATTCAAAATAAAATTATATATTCATCATCTGACAAGAAAATCAGCATGAACTGAATTAGCAACACCTATTATGATGTCTTCCCATTACACTTGGACAAGACTGACCACATTCAGCAGACCAAATAAATATCCCAGCAAGGTTAACTCCTCACCAAAAAAAAAAACAAAACAAAACAAAATACCAAAAGCTATTCTTCATATCGTCAGTTAATGTAAATTACACAATAAAGCAAGCAAGTTACTAAGATATAACAATGCGTTACAATGGGATTCTTGTTAGTACTGAGAAAGAAATATGTTACCTGCATAATGGAGGGCTGAGAATTACTGGTCATTTAACACAAATTATCCCTGTAAAGTACAAACAGCTGAATCAGAGAACATGTAAGCAATTACATCTCAATGTCATATTACATTGCTGAATTAAAGATTTACTGCTGATTGTGTATTTGTGTTTCAAGGTAAAAGTGCTTGCCGACAAAAGAATACCGCTAGACACAAATAGCATGTATACTTACACGGTTATATTTAGAAAAACAGAATGGTTACCTCTAGCCATACAAAATACCATTTTAAAGAAGTAGTTTCATTTCACACCATCAAGCCCAAACCAATGGATTAAGTTAAAAACCATATCAATTTATAGCACACGAAACATGCCAATGTATTTGCTATCTATAAAAGGAGACTTGTTCCATCTGTGCATTTGATTTTCAAGTACCATTGGCATATTAAAAAGAAGAAGAAGAAGAAGAAGATATACTCAATTAAGCTAAAACAAAATTTAAACTGGGCACGTTCAGGAAACTTGGAAGCACATTGATTATGTTCCTGTTCTTGATTCAATCTCTTAAAAGCCAATATTTCTTTTATGATGTACAAAACCACAGCTTCTTTTTCCCTTATGATAACTGAATAATTACTTGATCAACATGCTGGAATTTATAAAAGAATGAACTCTCATTTTTGCAATGTCCCTAACCACTTCGTGCAGATCTTGGACACTACACAATTTGTTTAAATGAAGATAATGATTTCTCTCCTTCCAGTGTCCCACCTATGCATATTACTAGTCAATACAAGTTCAGATGGTGCCATTCATTCAAAACAAGTAGCCCAGGGCCCAGGAATATCGACCACAATATCAGATTAGAGTAGTGCTATTGAGCTATAAAAAATCTGACAAAATTTAGTGCTCAAATTTATCCAAATTTAAGGACGTTTGTTAGATAAGATAAAAATAATAAGGACCACTCATCCATCCAAGAGTCAATAACAATGCCAACTCATTGTAGGCTATCTATGATTTTCCTATCAGATTAATACCAATAATTTCAGACAAGGGCTAATTGCAAACAGATGGCGGCTATTATCCAGTGAGGGGAAAATAAGTGCATTAATCTGACTGGGGATGCCTCCTACGATAACGTCAAACATCAAAGGACGTTCTTCAATTTCTCGATTATCCAATTCCATGAGAACCTTAACCTAAGACGGCCAACTCTACAAGAATAGCATCGAAAGTTAAAAATTCCTGGCGTCTCATTAAACAATTTTCCGAGGAACCAAAGAATTATGAACGGCAACGCAATTCCTGAACAAATACGATAGAGTACTTACAGTTGGGGCAGACAAGGAGATATGGCCAAGAACCAAAAGTGAAAGCTATTTGCGGCTGAGTTCACAGAAACTCTTCTTTGGCAAAAATCAGCTCTGCTAGGGTTTATTGTACCAAAAAAACATCTGTCAGGGTTTAAGAGAGTCTGCAGCACCAAGAGGATTGCACGGTGAACATGAATAGAACCCGTTCATTTACCCAAAAAAAACATTTGTTTACGATAATACCATCACTTCCCCGGCTTGTGGCAGTTATTTACACTCGATCCACTGCCGTACATTGGGTCCCGGTCTCGTTCCATTGGTTGGATCTGAACAATACGCGAATTTTAATTACCCATCCGTCCATCTTTATTTACGATTTAATAAATTTTTTTTAAATATCTATCATTTAAAAATATCATAAAAAATATTAATTAAATTTTTTAATTTTATCGTTATTTTTTAATAAAAAATTAATGAAATAAATAAAATTAATAAAATAAAAAATAATTTAATTATATTAAAGTATATTTTTTATAATTAAAATTATTTAATATTTTTTTAATTCTTATATAAAATAGACAGAAAAAATAACAAAATATATTATTATAATGTATAAAACAATATGAGAATTTTATTCCAATGTTTGAATTATTAGGAACTTATGAGAGTAGTAAATAAATTATTATTATCTTGTTAGGTCTCATATTAAAGTATATGATCTATTATTTTTTTAAGATATAAAATGACTGATTTTTCAGTTTAACCATATTTCGATTAGTTATTTGCAAAAACCATCAAATCTTTTAATTGAACTGGCCATGAGATTAAATCACCATTTTTTTAGTCCGTTCAATTCTTACAATTATCATATAAACTTCAATCTCAATCAATCTTTTTTTTGTTTTTGTTTCCAGTCCCATTGCATCTTAGGTTTTGAACAGAATTTAGATTCTCTTTTTTTTAAAAAAAAATATAAGAGAGTTATATTAAAAAATATATATTTATATACAAATTTTATATTTAAAGAATTCATCGTAATTAGTTATAAAATTTATTAATTTTATATAAAATTACTTTGCGTTTTTATCTCTGTTAATTTTTTTAAAAAAACAAAGAAAATAAAAATCCTTAGAAGCTTGGGATGTGGACTCTATTTCCACACGTCAATCTGAAAATGAATCATGTCTTAAGAATGGCTAATAAGTATAAAACTGCTCATCGATTCCCTTTTTTTTTGTCAACCTTATCGATCCCATTTCAATAGTTTGATTCACATGTTACATTCTCGCACCTAATTCGCCGTCTCGCACGCGGACATGAGTCCTTGTTTCAAAGCCCAAAGTTGTGCATATAAAATTGGTAATTATAATCCCTGGTCAAACTAGAGAAACTTTTCAAGACGGTTATGATTCGTGCTGTACTGCTTTATAATAATAATAAAAAAGTATGTTTCTGTCTCCTATTTTTTAACTCAAAAAATGACGTTGAGGGCTAATAATCTATTTTACCTAAGTTACAGTTTTTCATAGGTCAGCTCATTTAAATGCAAGTTCAGAGAGTTGATCAGCTGCTTAACTTAAAATTAAACGAGTCAGATCATGATAACCTATTTACTTATAATTATATTATTTTTTAACATTTTTATTTACAAAAATTAAATAATTTTCAACAAATTATCTGTCGATAAATCTTTATATATATTTTTTATCAACCCATTCATCTAACATGCATTTAACATGACCTCATATCCTTTTACCACATTGCGATTCAGCATTTTCTTCAGCAAAAGTACAATTATGAAGCAAATCACTCTCAAAGACTCATTAGGAGAGAGACCCCTTTCCCAGACGATTTTTATTTTTACTAGTTGTTGCCAACTGGTAGCTAGTGGTCTCAAATTCTAAAAAAAAATTCTTGTAAATTAGAATTCCTAATTATATTAAAATAATATTCTAGTCAACAATAATATGAAATTAGTATGGATTAAGATTTTTTTCTGTTATTGAAATAATAAAAAAATATTTTGTTAAATAAATAAAAATACTAATAAATTTAAATATAACTAATAAATTTATAATTTATTATACTAATTCTTACATATAAAAATTTACCTATCTTTCTTTCTAATAAAATAGTCTTATAATAGAAGAAGATTCAATCCATTTACTATAGCAAATCGGCAACACAACGATCTGTAGAGTTAACTATCATTCTCTCTACCGTGAACAAAGGCCTACTAATTAAACAGCTACTTTTCATTTCTTACATCATTCCTCGCACACTGATAAAATAGAACATAAATTAACAAAGTTCAAAACATATCAATCTCCATCAACGTTGTGTGGGAGTTGAGAGATCCTGACCAATTTATTGTCACGAACAGTGCTAGATCGCTTACATGAGAAAAAAGACATGCTCTTCCTTAACCTCGACTCAAAAGCAGTTTTGGGCAATTTGTTGTCAGCACTCTTGCGATTCTTGGTGCACTCTTTGTAAGCTGCTAAGAAAGGATCGTCGTCTTGCATCCAGAGGCCCTTCTTGGAAGAAGTTCTGTAATAAGGAGGCTGAAAAGCACAGGGAGGAAGTGGAATCTGCAAATCATAAACAGAATTTTTTGCAGCTTCTGCCGTGCAAGGAGGGGGTGGCAACTTGGTCAAAGGCTCTTGCTCTCCTGGGACACTTGCAGCATCAGTTACCTTGGAGACCCCGGGTTTCTTCTCCCATGAGAAGGATATCTTTGCCGCTGAATGAGCTCGTGGTTGACTCATCCTCTGATCAGAGTTTCAGTTAATGGAATCCACACAAGCTGGCCTATGTACCTACATATGACTGGGTCTGTGGTGGTGAAGTTTTATTCTACAAGGCCCTTATATATTTGTACTTCCACCACTAAGGTCTTAATGGGATCATAGTGGACAACCACATAAAAACGTAAGCATAGACAATTTGTTTTTTGCTTTGAAATAAAATTAGAAAGAGAAAACAGAGGAGTTGGAAAAGGAAAACCAAGTTCACACGGGTCTGCATCACTCAGAAGACAACAAGGAGAAGTTGAACAGTATAGGACAAACTTAAGATGGTTGACTTGGTTCATATATATATATATATAGAAAGAGAGAGAGAGAGAGAGAGATCCTTAATTGTCTTAAGAAATAAGTGGCACCTCCCCTGTCCTCACTCCCCGGATCAGCCCAAAAAATCGACATTGAAGTTGTTCAATAAAGCATTTAATGAGGCAGAGTTCGTTAGAGTTTAACAATTTGAATTGTGATAGTTTAATCAGATTATTACAACAACCATTTTCTTTTTATTTATCAAAAGTAAATCACTATTTCTCTAAAATCCTGCTCAGGTTAGTAATTAAGGCCATGACAAAGAAATGTTAAATCAATTAGCTATTTGTCATTTTCATTATGGAAATTCTTAAATCTACTACGACTTTTAATTTTGGACCGTTTACTAGAAAAACAACCAGTATAGTGGTGTGTGTGCGCGTATGGATTTTATTAACCCTACTAGAACCAAAACACATAAAAATGGTCACAATAGGCGGTTATAGAATGAGTCAAAGTGGACAATCTATTTGGCAACATGCATGGACAAAAAGCATTGTTTATACGAGGCTGCAGAAATTTAAACTAGTTAGCAACTAGGCTCTTTCTTCCTTTTATTTTTTTGTCACCAACCCTTTTCCCCTGGACAATTTCTTAAATAGTTTTTACAGTTAATAGTTTGATACATGTTACGGAAATCATCCCTAAAACTACGGAAAAGAATCCTCCTGGTGATGATCACAATGAAAGCAGCAGAAATCAAGGGTCAACCTGATAAAACATGTGCTCCTATTTTTACTCCCGAATTCATTCATTCTTTATTATTTCTTTTATGAAATTAAGCTGTCAATTGTACAATCTTCTGTATATATTTCTGTAAATTGTTAATGAAAAATACACAGCTTCCCTCACTCTGTAAAATTCTTTATGGTATCAGAGCTTATACCTGCAAGCCTCGTTACCATGTCAACCAAAGACCCCAGCTTACAATTCAGTCTTTCCACCAATGCTCAAGCCTAGTCTCTGTCAAATTAAACACAACCAACTTTCTACTTTGGTGTTCCCAGATCATACCTTTGGTCAAGATCTTGGGTCTTTATCATCACCTTATTGCTAATACAAAACCCAGCCAAGAGACAGAGGATGACAAGGGCAACAAAACTCCTAACCCTCTTTACGAACCACGGACAACCAATGATGGTCTTCTTGTCTCTTGGTTGCTTCGAACCATGAAAGAAGATGTCACGAGGTCCATTTTTGGTTCAGATGACAGCTCACGATTTGTGGACTTCGTTGGAACAGCAGCTGATACCCATGACGATTGAGAAAGAAGGTCATCTAAAACATATGCTCATGACTATCAAGAAGGGATCACGATCCTTGGAAGAGTACTTGAAGGACTTCAAGTCCATTTGTGACAACCTTGCTGCAATCAAGCAACTTGTCCCGAACCTTGATAAAGTTTTCCAATTCTCTCGTGGCTTGGGTCCAAATTATGATACCTTTCGAATTGCTATGCTTACAAAACCACCTTACCCATCATTCACTCAGTGTGTACTAGCTCTTCAAGGTTTTGAACAGTCTCAAATTGCAAAGAAAGATGAAGAAAAAATGTTCTTAGAACATGCCCAAGCCTTCTTCGGTCAACGAGGTTGTGGACGAAATAGTCGTGGAGGACGTGGAAATTTTTCTTCACGAGGAAGAGGATTTGCTCCAGCTGGAAGATCAAATTCACAAAGAAACCAGCAACATAACAAGAAAGATCAAGGAACCATTCATTCATCAAAGGATGCTACTCCACCACAACAGCCACAATCAAACTCTGCTGGAAACAATGGTAAAATTTATTGTCAAATTTATAATAGAGCCAATCACCTTGCTATTGATTGTTGGTACAGATATGATTACTCCTATCAATCAGAAGAGCTACCTCAAGCTCTTGCTGCCCTTGCTGTCAACGATGGTAATGACTCATCCTTTTATGTTGACTCTGGAGCAACCTCACACATGACCAATGATGCAGGTAAACTTTCCTATATTAAACCATACCATGGCAGCGATGTTATTTATGTGGGAGATGGGAACAGTTTACAAATATCTCATACTGGTGAAGTTGACATTAATACCCAAGATGGGCAATTGAATTTAAAAGATGTGCTTGTGGCTCCAAATTTGAAAAAGAATCTTTTATCAGTTGGAAAGCTTACTGCAGATAATCTATTTATTCTAGAATTTACCTCCTCTGATTTTGTTGTCAAGGATCGACATCAGAGAACAATAGCAAGGGGGCGTAAAAGGGGTCAACTATATGCTTTAGGGGAAAATCCTCAAGCTGCTCTTAGTGCTATAAAGAAAGGTGCACCATCTGCAAGTTTATGGCATCAACGACTCGGACATCCAAATTCAAAAATTATGCCTTTGTTGAATAAAAAGAAAGTCATTGATGTTTCCCATTTGATATCTAAACCTTTAATTTGTGCTAGTTGTCAAATGGGAAAAAGTTGTAAACTACCATTTAATCCTTCAAATAAAATCTCGGAATTTCCTCTTGAAAAAAATACATTGTGATCTTTGGGGGCCTGCACCTATCATCTCACATCAAAGGTTTCGGTTCTATGCTGTTTTTGTTGATGACTATTCCAGATTCACATGGATATATCCTCTGAAAAGAAAATCTGATTTCTTTAGTGTCTTTAAAGATTTTCAGAGATTGGTAGAGAATAAGTTTGATCGTCGAATTAAAATTTTTCAGTCTGATGCTGGAGGAGAATTCAGTTCTCACGACTTCCTTTCACATCTTAAACTTAGTGGAATTCAGCCACAAGTTTCTTGTCCAGGCACACCAGAACAGAATGGTGTTGCAGAACGAAAACATCGACACATTGTAGAAACTGGGTTAACTATGCTATT
Source organism: Castanospermum australe (assembly GCA_019955255.1). Classification (NCBI taxonomy): domain Eukaryota; kingdom Viridiplantae; phylum Streptophyta; class Magnoliopsida; order Fabales; family Fabaceae; genus Castanospermum; species Castanospermum australe. The sequence goes on along the minus strand of NSJW01000435.1, from coordinate 1,622,156 downwards.
TCATGCTAATCTGCCTCTAACTCTTTGGGTTGATGTTTCTCTATCTGCAGTATATCTCATTAATCGTTTGCCTTCCACAGTGCTAAAAAATGATACTCCTTATCACAAACTGCATAAAAGACATCAAGGCTATAAAGGCTTGCGGGTTATTGGGTGTCGATGCTTTCCTTCATTGAAGTATCAAGGCAGGCATAAATTTACTAAAAAGACATATCCCTATGTCTTTATTGGATATAGTCTCTTCACAAGGGTTATCGCTGCCTATATCCCACAACTCGACGGGTTTACATATCTAGACATGTTTTTAATGAAGAGTTTTTTCCTTACAAGGAAACTTCATCTTCTTCACATGACACAACAGAAAATTCACAATTGAGTCTTTTTGAATTTCCTGCTGGTGATGAATCAAATTATTTCAATGAGGAAAGTCCTTTAATTTCAGAAAAATCAATTGCCGCACCTAAGGATGATTCTGTTTTACATGATCATTTTCAATTTTGTGATCAAAACTGCACTGCCGGTAATCATCCTCACATGACTGAAGCAATGGAAGTTGTTACTGACAATGACTTACAAAATCCAAATCCAATGCCAAGAGTTTTAGAGCCTCCACTTGGCTTTGAAGAGCCTCCCATCCTCTCTGATGGCTCTCCAAATAATTTTACAGATTCTTCAATATCAACCAATGCCACCACTGATGCACTACCCTCCAGAATTCGAAGACCTCCAGCATATCTCAAAGATTATGCTCTAACTACAGCACTCACTCCAACTGAACCCAAGACTCTCAAAACAGCTCTAAAAGACCCCAAATGGGTGGCTGCCATGCAAGAAGAACTTCAAGCCTTACATGCCAATCACATGGACTCTTGTCCCACGTCCTCCCATACTAATGTTGTTGGCTCAAAATGGGTTTATCGTATCAAATATTAAGAGGATGGCTCCATTGACCGCTTTAAGGCTAGATTGGTTGCTCGAGGCTTCTGGTCTTGACTATGATGAAACTTTCATCCCAGTTGTTAAGCCAACCACTATTCGACTTGCTATAGCTCTCTCCATCTCACTCAAGTGGAATATGCAGCAGCTAGATGTCAAAAACGCATTTCTTCATGGATTTCTTAAAGAAACTGTCTATATGGAACAACCACCAGGTTTTGCAGATCAATTATATCCAAATCATGTGTGCCTTCTCAAACGGTCATTATATGGCCTCAAACAAGCACCCCGTGCCTGGTTTGACCGTCTATCTCAATTTCTTCTCCATAGTAAGGCAGACTCTTCACTATTCATTTATTGCGATGAAGCTATCACTACTGTTCTTCTTGTGTATGTTGATGACTTTGGTTGCTGGAAATAATGATTTATTCATTTCAGACTTGCTTAATCCACTTGGCGATGAGTTTGCAATCAAAGATCTTGGTTCTCTTCGATACTTTCTTGGAGTTGAGGTAAAATCATTTTCCGGAAGTGTTTGTCAGCCAAACCAAGTATATTCAAGACCTTCTTACTCATACACAAATGCTTGGAAGTTCATCCGTGTCTACACCTTCAGCCGTCAAGGAAATATCATCTGCGACTGATTTAAATCCAGTCGATTCCACTACCTATCGCAGCATTGTTGGTGCCTTACAGTCCTTGACATTCACTAGGCCTGATATCATTTATGCTGTAAATCAAGTTTGTCAACATTTTAATGCTCCTAACTTAATTCACTTAAAGGCTGTTAAGCGCATATTGAGATACTTGAAAGGCACTTAAAATTTTGGGCTTCGCTATCTTGCTCAAAGTCCTATTTCTTTGTATGGTTTTAGTGATGCGGATTGAGCCGGTTGTTCTACAACTAGGAGAAGCACTACTGGTTTTTGCACCTTCTAGGAGCCAATTGTATCTCTTGGTGCTCCAAGAAACAACCTACAGTTTCTCGCTCAAGTTCCGAAGCAGAATACAGATCAATGGCCTTCACCACAGCTGAGATAACTTGGCTCTCTCACCTTCTCAAAGATCTCGGTATAGCTCTTCATCAACTTCGTCAACTCTTCTGTGACAAAATTATTGCTCTTCACATGTCTGTTAATCCCGTGTTTCATGCACGGACGAAACACATTGAGTTGGACTATCACTTTGTTCGTGAGAAAGTAGCTAGTGGTGCTCTTGTAACCAAATATATTTCTTCCTTGTCTCAACCAGCGGACATCTTCACGAAGTCTCTACCAAAGCAAGCCTTCCACTTACTTCGCAACAAGCTAGGAGTTCGTTTTCCTTCCCCCTCCAGCTTGAGGGGGCGTGTTACGGAAATCATTCCTAAAACTAAGGAAAAGAATCCTCCTGATAATGATCACAATGAAAGCAGCAGAAATCAAGGGTCAACCTGATAAAACATATGCTCCCTATTTTTACTCCCGAATTCATTCATTCTTTATTATTTCTTTTATGAAATTAAGCTGTCAATTGTACAATCTTCTATATATATTTTTGTAAATTGCTAATGAAAAATACACAGTTTCCCTTACTCTTTGTGTAAAATTCTTTACATAAATGAACCGATCACAGTATCATTCAGTGCAAATTAGAAACAAATTAAATATAGATGCACCAAAAAAGAACAAAAAACAAATAATTCAGGATCTACTTCAAGATAGTCTTAATTTTTTTTTAACTGCTCTCACATCTTATAGGTATAGACAAAACTTTGCGATTCCAACTAAACCATGACGTCGCCGGTGTACTTGCAAGAAAAAATATGCATATACTTCCTCATGCTAGGCCAAGACGATTCCTTGGTTTTTTGACCCCTTCTAGGCCGTTTAAGCATAAAGGGGCTCTTGGTGCATTTCTTGTAAGCTTTGATAAAAGGGTCTTCTTCCTTCTGACTCTCCATCCGAAAAGAACTGAATCTGAGTGAAGGTAGACTCATGAGAGGAATCTGTGTGCCCTCCACTCTGAGTCTATCAATTCCAGTACCAGAAGATGATGAGCATGGAGGAGGCTGAAGCACTAATTTAGCATACCTTGAGTCATTGTTGTTGGGAAGCTGATGAGTGGCTTTGGAGAGACCGGGCTTGGATTCCCATGAGAAGGGAACGTTAACCCTCCCTTGATAGTAAGCATCATTATAGGTATAGCTGCTCATGATGCTGTACTTGGTGTGCTCCATGGTGATGATCGAAGTTGCTGCTTTTGCTATAATATGCAATGCAACTCTCCTTACTTGGGTTCTTGTTAAAGGGGCTGATAGCACGAGTTTCATGATTGATAACGGCTAAATAATCCAAATTCTGGTGGAGGGAGTTAGCTTGTAGATTAATTCACGGGGAGAAGAAAAACATACAAGTATATGCCACGAACTTCCCATAGGTTCACGTCATGAATCATGATAGAATATTGGAACTTGGAAGCGTAGAAAAGGGGATGCATTATGTTAACGAAAGCGTGCGTTTCTGACAGCAGTATAAGTGAATAATATGCCAATTGCCACAACCCACGGTAGAATATTGGCAAAATATCCTTTTCTCCAAAGTACGCTTTCTGTTTCATTTTTTCTTTCCTCCCCAAGTCAATATCCATCTCTTCTAGTATAAATTATGCCATGCGCGCGGTCACACTCACACACACACACACACACACATATATATAAATATAACCTTTTCTCTTTCTTTTTTTTTTTGGGTTCGCTATCCCAAAGAATATAAGGTGATAGAAAAATATCAAATTCACTAGGCACTAAAATGCTTAATGCTTGAATTATTACATACTTTTAGGGTAATAATTAATAAATAGTCGAGTACACTAATATTATTAGTGTCAAGGATAACAATGGTGCGTAAAACGACGAAGCACATATGAATAAATAATCAGCGTTATTATATATCACAAAAAGTATCTACGAAAGTATTTAACAAAAGATTATAGTTGAATGATTTAAAAAAAAAACAGTTTTTAACTTACCGCATGCGAAATCACAGAAATGATTAGTGATAAAACGCAATACTATGTTTACTTCTTAAGTTGTTTCACAGATACGTTTTCGTGTAAAGGAGCATTTCCCATAAACAATAGTCATATCACATTAAATGACATACACACTTCTTTTAAATTGTTAGAAAAAGTTTTATTTAAGCGCCCGCAAGTTTGGTTACGTTAAAAAAAGATTTTTCATGTTGAATGACCGATGTTGATTATTTTGTCGTTGTTGCATTACACATATATAGATAGTATGCTTCATCAAGAAACATTATGACGATGATGTCAAATTCAATATTGGTAGTTTCCTTTTCATTGCCGTATACACTTAGATATAAAGGCCAGCTCCAGATATCTATATACGTATGGTATGCCATAATTGTCAAAGTGCAACTACTTTGATTCAAATCATGGTGATCTCAAGAGCAGCATGTTTCAGGCTCTCTGCCATAATTTATATATTTGGTAGCCCAAGTTTGTAGCCCAAGTTTGTAGGTTGCTTGCATGGCATTGAGAGTGATTTTATTTTATTGTATGAAATTTTGACATTAACATAATACGCAACTGATATATAGCCGTTCAGGACAAAGAAACTAAAAATTATGTATATATGTATGACCAACAAAAAATTAGTTATATATTTTTCGTCAATATTTTGGAATACATGTTTCTGTTGTCAGAATCAATATTTGGGTTGATATTGATATTTGGCTTGTTCTTTATAGGGGCGGTATTGATATCTCACCTTTTCTTCTTTTGCCTTACTTTTATATTTGACTTCATATCCATCATATTAACTTATTAACAGAGCTATATAGTCTAGTATACGCCAGAATACATCTCAAAAAAAAAAAGTATACGCCAGAATATTATTAATTCATAGTATGCATACATTAATTTTTTTGGGGCCTGAGAAGACATTTGATTTTAGTTTTATCGAGTCTGAAAATACAATCCATTGTTCTAATTAAGCCAATGCTAAATACTTCAACTCAAAAAGAAAACTTTCAAAAGGGACTGGCAAATCTACTTCGTTTATTTATAGCCATTTCCTAAGATGGATGGTGAATACTTTTTCCCCTTATCAACTCCTTTTCCTGTTCCCCAGGCCCAGGGCGAGTTTCATTCAACTTTCGTCTTTAAATCATTTAATAGTTACTTGTTAGGTGACTGAAAATGTACAGATGCCATTTCATATGTAGTTAATTTAACTTTCATACCAATCAAATATATTAAACTGGTGATTAAGTAGGTTGAAGTACATATCATTGATTTCATTCCTAATGTCTGAAAAGAAAGTATGAAAGTAAAATCAGTTATTTATTAATGGACTGAACACAAAGAAAAATATAAAGTAGATGTTTGAGCTTAAAATATTCTATTATACTGATCATAAATAAATAAATAAAAAGTGTGATGGGATTTAAGAAAGGAATCGATTACCATTATTATATAGTCTACAATAAGCTAAAAGAAAAAAATAAAAATATAACTATTTGTTTTATGGATCCAATCCTATATCTACCACTACCATGTCTATAGAATGTCACATATCTTCCTATTTGCTGTAAACATTTAAAAAAAAAATGAATCATTATATGAAATTATCAATTATCTATTTTGATTATTAATTTTAGTTCAACTGCTTCGAAAGAAATCATTTTGATTTGGAATGACTTTAATTAGCAAGTCTGGATTAAAATCCCCAACTAATTTTAATAACCAAAAAATATTTAATTGATTTGGAATGATCATTTTCCCTCTCTTTTTTAATTTTATTAATGAAATGTATATAAAAATTTAATATCAAATAAGATAAATTTATTTCAATGGTATTAGAAGTAAATCATTAACTAAATGTGTGTAAATTAAAAGAAATAATAAAACTGATAAAATAAGAAAAAAAAAAGAGAAAAGTGAAGAGAAAATATAAAGTGTAGTTTTTTTAAAATAATTCATTTTATATTATTTTAATTATTCAATTATACTTACATATTTTATTAATTTATTAATGAATCAAAGCATTTTTTAACTTTTGGGTCAAAGATGAAAAACTGATCAATAGTTTTCTATTAGTATATAGTAGAGATATAGATAATTATTTTTTTCCTTAATAATAATAGTAATAAGAATAATGATAATAATGATTAATTAGTGTTATTGCTATTATTATTATTTTGGGCATTGTGTTGTTATTTTTTTTGTCTTAAACTTGCATGGCTCGAAAAGAGAGGAAGGCCCCTCAGGTCTAACCGTCTAAGAAATTCATTAAGCCCAAATTTGTGGTGATCCAAAGATCTTCGTGTTCCAATTGAAGCCCAAGCCCACAACTACGACAAAGCCAACTTGTATTTGGGGTTAGTTAGGGTTTTGAGCCGCAAAGTGTGTCTCCCTCAGCTTCCAAACTAAATAAATAGGAGTCTTCATCATGTCCTCCTCTCTGAGTTGGCACCTGCAACCGAAGGCGGCGTGCAAATCAATAGTCTCCTTCTCTTCTTGTTCCCTTCTGTCTCTTCCTCTGATTTCACCTTCTTGTTCTGTTTCTTCTTGTTTTCTTTTTAATGTTTAAACTTTATATTTGCATCCACATAGCTCTTTGATGATGTTGAATTCAAATAGGTGCAGGCAGGAACATGATATAGAAGAGAAAAAAAGAAAACAAAAAGGGGGCTGGTTGCGATGATTATAAAATAATTCCTCGTTCTGAATGCTATTGCCATGGCATGACAGACACGTCTACACCCATAGAATATGAGCACCGCCCAATTTTAATTTACAATATCCATTCATTTCATTTTGTTTTGTCTGCCTTCTCTTTACTCCTTGCAGACCATCATTATAGTTGTTTAATTCCTTTGCTGCATTTATTTCTTTTAGTTTAATTTCTTCTCTTTATGTCATAGAGTTGGTTTGCACCTGCAGTGTTCTTAACTGTTAGGACATTGATGGTGTTCTTTCTTTACAATCCATAGAAGCTGACGAGAATGTCACATTGTTTAAGTACGAGACTAATCTGTGGTTGATTATAAAGGAGAATTACGTCTTCAATATGGTTAACTATCCATTTATAATATTTTTATCCAATAATTATTACATGTTTCTTGAAGCAGTGGATTCAAATTATATGAGTGCACTATGGACATGCTCTAAAATTATTAATAATGCTTTTTTCTGTGCTTTTGAGGTCCCTTTATTAAGTAACATTGCTCCAGTTTCTTTGGAAAAAAAAAGCACTCCATCTTCTTTTTTTTGGGTTAATCGATTGGTTCATTCTCTCTCCAAGTTTCCTTTACTTCGATTTTTTTTCTTGGTTTAATTTGGTACCTTCAAAAAGTTGATTTCTAAGATTAGTTTAAAAAGAATTTTGGAACCCCTTCAAAAGTAAAATTTTTTTGTAAATTAGAATTAATTTTTGAAATAAAAATGGTTATTTAATAAATATTTTATAAAATAATTTATGTATAAAAGGACGGATATGCGATTATTACATGTGAATCAGTTCACTTCAGAGTTTTGGTAGAATTTAGAACACATCATATAATGTCTTGTTTGGATACTTAACACAATAATTTTAAATTCTACCTTATTGGATGAATTTTTTAAAATCATTCAAAAAAAATTGTTTAAGTTATGTTTGGATGGAGGTTTGAGAAGAGAAATGAAAGGAATGTGAGATTTATAAAATTTTATAAAAAGATGAGAAATTTTGAAGTAATTATTTAAAATTTTCCTTATTAATCTTTATCAACAGTTTAAAATTCTTTTAATTTTGAATATTTTAAACATTTAAATAAGAACAAAACAAATTTATTATACTTAACCTCTCATTCTATTTTCATTCTTTCCCTTCACTTTCTTTTTATTCATTCTCCTCCCTTCCTCTCCCAAATTGCAAGAGCAAGTGACGGAATAGAATATGTTTGGACAGATCTGGCACCCAAGGCCAGACCATGAGATCTTCCAAGCTTGTAGACAAAGCTCGAGATTGGCCTAAGAATAAAATTTAACGAAGGTATCTTGTTTTTCAGGAGAAAATGATTGATTTAGTGAATTTTAAACAATTTTTACAATATGTATAATTTTGATCTAAAGATTGAGAAAAAGTATCAACTTATCTTGAATCCCAATATTTTTTTAAATATATTTTTAAAGGCACATTTTGGCCATGCCCTGATAGTGAGGGGAAAAAAAGAAGATGAAGAAGACATGATAGATATAAGAAATTTTAGCTTAAACCGCGTTAGATCCTAAAATAGGTTAGAGCCTTTACTTGAGCTTAGGCCTAATGGTGTTACTAATTTTGATTTGTGGGGGATGTTGATGATCCTTGAACTCAACACCACAAATTATCCCATTTGCGATTATAAGCAAATACATAGCATTTGCACTCTATTCTAATATATCGTAAGATGAAACTTTGGCGTACTTCTCAAACCTACAAGACCAAATCATTTTGGGTTTGAAAAAATTTTAGGGCTAAATCTTTATCGCTCCATGAACGAATAACCAAATAGCCAACCAGATCTACCTTACAAGGGTTGAAATTGACAACAGTAAATTGGGAGATGAATCTAGAAACAAAGCAACAAAATTTTCCCTCCGGTACTCTGAATCTTCAAATCTCTCTTACCAACTATTCTCCATTCACTCTCAATAAATTGAACTTTGTATTTGGATTGAAGTTTTGCAATGAGAAATGGGGATGAGATAAGAAGAGTACTCTGATATTCTCTCTGTATATCTACAAATTTGGACGGCATCTTCTAAAGTTTTAGATAGAGAAGGTAGAAGAGAGCTACGTGGAAGAGAAAAGGAACACATAAGGCTTTGTTTGTTAGATCGTGATGTTATCTAGTTTCCCGTGTGGACTGCAGCACAAACAGGTCTTACTAATAAATTTGGCAGAATAAGAACATAAATAACAACTTTAGAACAAATAAAACTCGAAAATAAGTTAGTGATAGAAGTACATTTTGCATTAGTGATGTTGGTTAAGTTTGCCACATCAATTGCTTTAGACAAATTCTGTTAGTCAATTTGATGGAGTTATGATTAGAAAAATACTAATATATATTTCAAAATATAAGGCAAATATAAAATAACTAAAATATAAACCAAAAATTATTTAAATTTAAAAATAAACAATTTATCAAATTTTAAACAAAAAAAATTAAAACCACAGAAACTGAAATAGTTTATAAAAAATTATAAATTTAAACTCTCATACCCTAATTGTACTTAACAGAACAATACATACCCCTTAAACCAAACCAAAAGATTTAAATGACCTCAAGTTCATTGTTTATTTGAACCTGAATTGACAACAGCTACCGCTGGTGGTCCAAAAACGCCAATTCATTCCAAACGAAATTATGAGAATGGACAGCTAAGGCAGAAACAAGAATGGCGAGTTTGAAAGGAAACAACCTCATTAAATGTGAAAAGACGACAAAAATTGCGTTGCTTGCATTGCATAACTTTTCTATGTGCTGCGGTTGTCCTACGAATTAGTAACTCATTAATATTTACTGCCTGCGTCACGCAATCAGAGTCCCCACATGACCCAAACCTGGTCATCTCCTTAAAAACCAAGTCCACAGTCCAACCAACTCCAGTAATGTTGAATACAAACTTGCCAAAACGCTCACAGAAGACATGAATAAAAAACAAAGCAAAGCAAACCAAAAACATACACGAGGGTAAGATTTAAGAACAGATTTTTTGCAAATTCCGAGATTACCATATTAGGGGGCGGTAAAAAAAACTGAAGTAATAAATAAAGTCAGCACAGAGTTCTTTCTCCTTCCATGCCTTTCATCGTTCAGGGGCAAGGGATTCTATGGAGTTACAATGCAGGCAAGGATGAAGTATTCCCAAGGGTCGATCCTAGGAGGTCATTGCACAAGCTGGCCCCTTCTTGTGTCTTGTTCTCTGCCCTTGGACTGCTCCCAGCACTGCTATTGGAAAGCGACCCAAATGCCGTTTTCTGCAAAACCCCAGTAGGAGATGACCCTAATGGAGGACTATTGTCCCACCCATCGGTCATGAGGCTCAGGGCAGAGGAGTTCTTAGCACAGTGATCGCTGGCATTGTTATTACTAAGATTCAGAACCTCTCCAAGAGGACCCCCCACAGAACTCTCCCAAGTAATTGGAATCCAATTAGCCTGTCTACCGTTTGATTCGCTGAGAGCACTTCCCACACCCAAACCCATCTGAATTGGGTCAAACTCCCTTGATAGCCGGAGAGGTGACAGTGTGACCTTTTCATTGGTGGGTGAGGAACTGAATGACACTAAGTCTGTGGACGTCATTGGGATGGAAATTGATAGCTGGGTCCTCTCTGATTGCATGTCAAGTTCGGGCCAGGAAACACCAGAGCGATCAGACCGAGTTTTGGGACAGTCATCAATGAAATGCCTAAAGGAATGATGCGGCTGGGTTTCTCGGTTGGTGGGGTTTTGTGAAGAACCGAAGCTTCTACTACTGAGCAAGGTGGAGGTTTTCTGCCAAGGGTTAAGTAGGGAATCAGTAGTGACAAGCCCAAACTCATTCCTCGAGGAGTCTTCATATGGGATTTTCTGTTTATGAATCATAAAGGAGTTTTCCTTTGGCTTCAGCTCAAGTGTGGGAGGCAGCATTGGAAGGGCAGGACCGTCCTGCGTTCTCTCACTGGCATTCTCCTTGTTATTCATAAACATCCTGCATAAAAGGAGAAATTTCCATTTAAACAGAGTGGGTATCACTAATCCGCAACAAGTACATTTGGTGAATTATAGCACCCTTTCCACATAGATAAAGTAACAACATTTGACACGCCTAAGAACATCTTTTCATAAAACGAATCTCAACCACTATGACCAGTCACTATCGGCCCGTAAGGATGAAATGATAGATTCTTTGATTCCGTCCTCACTCCCAAACCAAATGAAAAGATAGACAGAAGCCTGCATATGCTATCTGACTAGTGAACAGCATGAAATTGGGGACCCATGGTGGAATAGATGCCCAGAGGGTAACAGCCTTACAGGAAAAAAGGCCAATCAGAACTTTTTTTCTCCTCACCTGTTGATGTTGTTGGCTGCAGAAGTATCGGATGCAAGAGCCTGCATATTCTTGGGTTCCTGGTGTGCGAAGGTAAGGCTGTTAGATGCACTGCTTCCGGGCACCACTACGGACAGTGACGAGGAACCATTATTAGGCATCAACTTTGAACCGGTGGTGGTATTTGTAGCAGTGGTCCCGGTGACGGCATGGCCTGATTGGCCTTCCACAGGCTTTCTTGAACGATGGCGGCCTCTGTTCATGTGCCGCTCGCAATACTTCTGGTCCACAACGGCATCTCTCGAGCACCGCCATTTCTTCCCATCCGTTCTCCGACACCTTCCGGGCTCAGGATCGCTGTTGTTCGAGAATCCCAGATGGAAAGCTCCCCATCCCACTGTCAAAAAACAAAACCATCGAATTAAAGAACAAGACAAAAGGAAAGGTCTTGGCAAAGACAAGCCAAGCCAAAGTTGGTTTTTTCTAAAAGTTTATTGACGTTGCCTACCATGTCCCAGCCTAGTTTTCAACGAAAATGGAGTTAATTTGTGACAGAAAGTAGAACCAACAGGTATGGCATGTGTTATAACATTTAAAAAGTTAAAGCATTCTTGCAGAAATAGTTGTGATGTTAGGAGCAGCACTAGGCTCTACACACTTTCGACTAATTTCACTGACCCTTACTCTTTTTTTTTTTTCTTTCTATTTATGGACACTGAATCCGACTTAAAGAGGGATGTATGCAAATCTGATATTCTGAATATAAAAACTCCATCTTTGTTATTAGGCCAGCCAAGGGAACATACATGCATTGGGTCTCAGAAGTCCGCTTGAAAAGTTACAGAACCCAGCAGAGTCAAGCGCTTTTCTGATGGGGATGAGTAGATGAGATGGTACGGGCACGCTTGCTGTTATGTACTTGTAGATCAAGGCCTGGTGTTCCAGCTCCATCCACTGAGACGGAGTGAATGGCCCTTTGGCCCCCGTTAAAACCCCATGCATGCTTCCGGAACTGTAACCTGTTGATACCCCCACAAGATAGGGTCAAACAGAGTAAGAAATGGGAACATGAAAACACTAATTTAAAGCCATTTCATAACGAAACTGAAATTTAAAAACCAAAAAGAGTGTTACTTCAGAGAGTAAAAGGAAAAAAAAAAAAAACAGCCATAAGAGGCGTGGCAGAACAGAGAGTTGTTAATCAATGGTGTCAAACATTTAAAGGGGACTACAATAATAATAGATTTTCCCTCCTCCGATAGAAGAAATAACAGCCAACTTTTCGTGGGAGGAAGATATGGAAAGGTAAAGAAAGATTTTTAGAAAAAGAGAGTACAGAACCAATCAAAATTTGGAGCTTTCCTTGCTCCTATTGCTATAAGCCGGCTTCGTATATTTTTCTTCTTTGGTACCCTCTAGTTTACTGTGCAAAATTTCACTAAAATCCATCTCCCTAAAACGGGAAGGCAGATATTTCGGGAGGAATTTTTTGTTTCACTTTTCTCTTGACATGACTTAAAAACAGAGTCACTCATATATTTCCATGAAAAGACCGTCCACCGGTACTGTAGAATCAGACCGTAACAACCCATATTTTAGCTCCCACAACGGATACCATGTTCCAAAACCCACAAACAAACATTCAGAGTAATCCAAAACTCGCTACCTAAAGCCAAATCCAGCCCTCCATGCGAGCATCCCAGATTTCCGTAAACTCCTCAAACCCCTTTTTCTATTTGTCTTTCTTTTCTTGAAAAAAACGATGCTTAATTATTCCCCTTTCCCCCAAAAATATAAACAGCCTCAAAATGCTATTGCTATGCATTTACCTGTATTTCTGCTATAACCAGACAATGGGTGGTAAGAATATGGCAATGTGGCATTTGGGGAGCTCTTCTCCACGAACAAAGGCTCTGATTTTGGAGAAGAGAAGCTCAGCATTTGCTGTTGGTGCTGACCGTCTGAAAAGAGAGTGGCATTAGATCTCAGCAAAGAGTTCCTCTGCTGGAGCAGCATTGCTTTGGAGGCAGAGATGTCATCAGTCTTAGCCAGTTTTGAACTCCTCCAGTCATCTTCAGTGGTGCCAGATCTCTCCTGCTTAAGGAACCCAGATCCGTACCACTTCTGCTTCGTTTCAGGATCTGAAGCAAGAGAAGCAAACCCAGTGTCTGAACCCACCAACCCATCCAAACCCACCACCCCAAGATCCATATAGAAAAGCACACCAAGAACTAGACTAGCATTGAGCTGGGGAAATGGGGCATCTCTTCTTGGTACCACAACAGCACACAAGCTCCCGTTGAGGAAGGGAGGCGCATCTTAAGGGTGGAGGGGGTGAAAGTGAAACAGAAATGGGAGATATGCTTGTGACAACTTAAAGCTGAGCTGAAACTGGAAACCGGGCTGGTTTTTGTTTTTGGGAGTTGATGTCTGGGCAAGATAAAGTAATTGGAGAGACAGGCAGAGAAAAAGAAAGAGCAAAACTTGGGTGGGGGAAGAAAGAAACTGACTGGACAAAGTTTATATCTCGGACATGCTAACAAAAATATCTCATTTTTTAATACCATAGGCCATTTTTCATGACAAAAGAATTTACTTTATTATTATAATATAGTACAGTATAGCATTAGTAGCCTTGTTTTGGGTCACGGTCTACTCTAGTCCCTTCTAGGGATAGCTTGAGAGGGCATTTATGGAAACCTACACAGCAAATCTTGGAATGTAGCTGGGCTGAGAAGGACATGGATGTCTTTTAATACACTAGCCTATTTTTTTTTTAAAATTATGAAGACACCAATGTTTCAATTATAAATTATCTATCTATATCCTTCGTCACGTGAATTTTTATTTTTCATTTTTAACAATTATAATAAAAAAATGTATTACATTATTTTCATCTTTTTATAGAATTAGATAGATTAAATAGTATTATAGTTTGCCTTGCAAAGTCCGCTAGCGGTTTAAGAGAGTTTCTCACTCTTCTTTTAAGTTAAAAAGGCTAGAATAGGGTGGGCTGCACGAACGAAGTTGCATCGCCACGTGACACAGTCTCCACTCCAAAAAATTCAACCTCAGCTCTGTCCCATTCCCATCTCAGATCTCTCTCTCTCTCTCTCTCTTTCTAAAATTAAAAAAATACTTATAATAGAGGTTCCTCCCCTATCTCGACAGTATCTCTCTATAGAGTAGAGCTCGCCCTTTCTATACCTTTGCGGTTCATTGGGCAATGGCATAACTTGAGGGCAAAGGTATACACCTGCTCAGCTAGTTACTACGCTTACTATAACAGCACAACACAATTTTGTTCTCCCTTTTTAGAGTCGTCAAAAATACATGTTCTTTTGTTCCTTCAAATAAAAGTTAATTCTGGCTTTTTATGCGCGAAAACCATCTCCATTCACTTTTTGTTGAACACAGTAAATAACCCCCGGGGCATAAAAGACAGTTTCCTACATGCTCACACGATGGAAGGGCTGCGGTTTGTATCTGCTGCGAGTCGTAACGTATTTCAGACCTCATCATTAGGAAAGAACAAGACAACCTAGTTAAGCCAAAATTAGACCACCTAAAGATAGATAGGTAGATACATGCCAATTGGTTTTGTTCCATGGTCAAAAGAAACGGGTGGTGGAACGGGCAATATTCGTGACCGTCTGATTATGATGATATCGAGATGACATTTTTACCCCTTATAGACAGCATATAGACATAGACATGGTATTGCATTTGTTGCAGGATTTTTGAGGATTATTGTAATAGAAATCAAAAGCACATGACCCACCTCTTAATAAGAGTGAAGAAAAGAGATAGAAGAGCACATGACCTCCTAGCTAGCTATATTTTTTTTTTTTTAATTTACGAAGCACATGATCCTCCTATGGAAAATATAGTGTTCTTGCAATCTGGTGTAATTTCCGTTTAATAGCAAATCTTAATTCTCCAAACTGATTGTTAAGTCAATTTGACCAATCTTGTTTATCTCTGCTTTAGCGTGTCTAAAACATTAGGAATGAATAGAAATCAATCTCTCCCGGAATAAAGGAGTAGTTGAATAGAATTTTAAGTGGAATTAATTTCTCTTAATTGTTTAAATAATTATTTTTTATTCACAAATTAAGAACAGAGAAGAAAAACAAAAAAGAAAAGAATTAAAGATCAGGAATTGCTTTCTTGTTTGCATTGTTATAGAAAATTCGAATGTGGCAAATACATCATTACTCTCTAGAGAACCAAGTGAAAGCGGGTGTTTCTGTTAATTAAATGAACACGGAACGATGAGAACTGCATAATATCCTCTGCATTGCATCCATATATGGCGAAGAGGTGCAGTTGCTCATTTCATTAATTTCTCTTTGCTATTTTTCCTTTTCTCTCTGGCGATACCAAGTTTCAAATGGTTCCCAAGACAGAAGGAATAGAACATGTAATTTATTTGCAATGGTTGTAGCTAGCAGCAGCACTCCCATTATTCTCTGTATTTCCTTAACGTGCGGGGACGAGATTCACCCTTCTAACCTCTGTCGCTGACTCTGTATTTGACTGGGGAGACCCCACGATGGTCCTCTGTCCAAACTCGCAGGGGACATGGATTTATTTCCTTCGATTTTCAGAATCCAAAATAAGATCCGCATTCATTATGATGGACCTCATCAGCTTGAAAAAATTTGGTACAATCACGAAGTGCTTGCCCAAAAATTAATGTTGGCATGCATACGTAGTTCCTGTGTCAACAATAGATAAACTCATAATGTATTTATATATGGATTTGGATTCTCTCTTTTAACAAAATCATCTTATTAGATAAATATTAACATAAATTTTATTGTATAAGAATTCATAATAATAAATTATAAAATTAATTAATAATATTTAAAATTAATTGTGAATTTTTTTTTTTAACAAAACATTCTTCTATTTTTTAACAAGAGAGGACATTGATCGTTATATATATTAATCATTGTTAAATTTGAAGTAAGGATGACGTGGGGGTGTTGGGGAACGTTGGCATGAGTGCACAAAGAAAAATGTCGCATTTGAGAGAGCATTCTCATTGTTGCTTGCAATTTAACTGAGCAAAATGTAGAGGCACACGCTCTTTAGAACAAGCAACGTTGAAGTGTATTGAAGGGGCCATTAATATATGTGTACTGCCACTGTCTCCCAGGGATGGGATTCCCGGCAATATTGTCATCCCAATCAACTACATGGATGAACAGGACGCGGGTCCGTTACTACTGTATGCTAATGTGCTGAGCTGCAATCAATCTCAGCTTCTGTTGATGATATAATAATGGATCAAATTATCTCTAATTATTAAAATAATAAGATAGTATTTTATTAAATAAATAAAAATATAATTAAAAATTTTATAATTTATTATGATAAAATTTTATATATATAAAATTTATATTTATTTTTTTTAATAAAATAATCTAAATTCTATAATAATCATATAAGAATTAAGCAAATGTCAAAGTGACTAACAGCGAGTTGGTAGCGCGATATTTAAATAATTTATAAAAAAAGTATAAGTTTAAAATTTTTATATTGTTATTATATAAAAAAAAATAAAATATTTATTTTATTTTTTTAAAAATATAAGTAATATTAATTTTATTTTTTAAAAAAATAAAAATTAAGTTAATTCTTTAATTATAAAAATATTTTTTATATTTTAAATTAGGAGAACATTATTAATAAAATATTTAATTAAAAATTAAATTAATATTATTTTTTATCATTTAAAAATTAAATTAATATTATTATTTTTTAACGAATTAAATTAGTATCATCTATATTTTTTAAATACTAAAATGAGTATTTTAAAAAAAAATAAGTAAATGTCAATCAAAGTTGAAAATTGGTATTGTTTCTCGTCAGGAAATTAAACTTATTATTTTTCTTAAAAAGAAATGAAGGTTATATTTTTTGAAGTAAAGAAAAAGGTTGGAGAAAACGCGGGGTGATGCATCCATGTCAAAATTGAATGCAAGGAAGACAGCTAAGCAGAGAGCGAGAGCGTACGGGTGATGCAGCTAGCGCCCGTATAGCCTAATTATTGTCTCTACCCTAAAGTTCGCGCCAGACCCACCGGAAACCCCAAGCTCATTTTTGTGGGCTTGTTGATTTACAATATTCATATTTAAAATAATTTATTAGTTATTTATTATTATTAATTATTGTTATATATATTATTATAAAAAAACTCTTCTCTTTTTATGTCAAATTTTTAGTTAAAAATTCAAATTAAAAAACATAATATTACTTTACAAAATACTAATTTATAAGATTGAAAATTTGTTCTCACTTTTTTAAATTAAAAAATTAATAAAATTAAAATTCCTTTTTAAGTAATGATTTCAAAATTTAAATATGAAATTGCTGTGTGTTAAAAATAAATTTTTAATCAATAAATATTTTATAAATTAATTTAAATATTCGAATTCAAGAAAAAAAAATAAAAAATAAATACCAGTGGAATCATCGTCTTTGTAACTTGTAACTATATTTGACTTAATCTTAAGTAAGTCTGCTACTATGAACTATATGATGAGATAATACAAATTTCAACAACCCAATAAGATGACCAAGGGAGGAAAAAAAAATGCAATGTGAGTAGATGGTGACGAGTAACAGTGCAACACAACAGTCAAATTTGGATCCCCTCTTAGGAACCAAGCATCCAGTACGAAAGATAAAGAAAAAAGTGGAAGGGAAGGGACCTACGCAGTGATGCTCGCAATTGGGTGAACGTAGAGTAAAATACAATTTAAACGGTTTGAGTGTAATTCGACTTTGGTATAAAGAAGTGTTCTGAGATGTCACTTTAGTTACAACATTTTTTTTTTGGGACATTCCTAGTCACACTAATTTTTTTAACAATAGTGTTATATAATAAAAAAGAATCAAAATTTAATTAAATTTTAAAATATTTTTTTACATGAGAATAATTATTAAATAAGATAAAATAATATAAACTACTTATATATTTAGAAGTTAATAAACATTTTAACTCATTTTGTCTCATTCTATAAACTTAATTTGAACTAAGTAATATCTTTTAATTTATATAATCATAAGTTATTGACATGCGAAATATGAAAAACAAAATCCGGCAAAATCTTGAGTGAATAAGAGGGTAATTGGTTTGTCTTTTATTTTTATTTTTACTTAATATATTTTTATTAATAATTCTAAAAATGTCACTTTCTATTTTTTATTTTCAACATTTTGTAAAGAAAATGTTAAAAACAACTCACAAAATTTTAAAAATAAAAAATAAGATCAAGATAATGTGACATTTTTTAATTATTAATTAAAATATGTCAAGTGAAAATAAAAATAAAAAACAAACCAAACACCTCTTAAATTATTTAAATAACTTCCTATAAGTAAGTAAATATAATTTGTAACATAGTAAAATGATTGGTATTTATTTCCATTGAAAAAAATTATAAATAATTTAATTTATTTTATTATTCATGTAAAAATGTTTTTACACATCAGCAATCAATTATAAATTATTACATTATTAAAATAGTTTAATTATAATAAAAACTATATGAAAGGAGTTGTTTTGGTACACTATTTTTTTTATGGCACAAGTATTTTTAACGAATTAGTAAATATTTATTGATGTTATTTTTTATAATAAATACTTGAAACATATAAAATATAATTAAAAACTAATAAATATTTAATAATTTATTAAAGTACCTATATCAAAAGAAAATATATCGATACCAAAATAATTCTTATGAGTCAAACTATTATGTTAATACTATGATAAATAATTAAATGATATTATAAAAAAGTTTACATCAATAACTTTTGCTAAAAGTTTTTAATATTATAATGTGACATTTTTTTGTCCATTAAAAAGCTAATGCTAATATTCGAAAAAATCATTTAATGAGCTGGGCAAGAATGTGTAGGCCGAAATCACCGGGATTATCCAGCTTTTGTGGTTTATATATTAATTTGATTTACAAATAAATTTAATTTTTTTTAAAATTAGACAATAAAAAATTATTTAAAAATTAATATTTAAATTAAATAAATTATTTTAACTTAAATAAAATAAAATTAATTATATTTTTAATGATTCTAAATGTAATGTTTTTTTTGGTCATGGGAATATGAAGAGGTTGGATCGTCCTACACTAAAATTTGATCCTAAGTGCAGAGTTTTAAGACATACTTACCTTACCAACAATTCACGAGCCTAACCACTTCTAATATCGTGTTTAAACTTCTAGCCTTGCCCTTCTTGCTAAACAAAGGTTGAAGATTACTACAAAGGCCTAAAAGCAAGAGTTCCCTTAATCTTTTAGTGGCCCCGTATAATATGATTATTTCGTTTGTGGCAAGATCATTAGTAAGGATATTTATTACTACTGAACTAAACTGATATAAATAAAAAAATTATTTAAAAGATTAAAAATAAAATAAAATTGATTAATTTTATTTGTGTTTGATTTTTTTTAGTAATCGGTTCGGTTCAGTTTTAAATTTTTGTTTTTAAAATTAAATTAAACTGAACTCATATAATAATATATTTTTTTATAATTTATATACTTATATATAAAAAAATTTATTTATAGTTCTTTCTATAAAAATGTTTAAGCTAATTTATTATTTATATTTATTAAATTATATTTTTATTAAGATTTTTAAATAAATATAATATTAATTGAATTATGAAAAAAATTAGATATGATTTTTTTTAAAAATAATTATAAAAAATTGATTGGATCGATCACAATTAATTTTTAATATAAAAAATTAATTAATTTAATTTGAATTTTTTTTATTAAAATCAAACTAAATCAAATTATGAAAACTCCGAAATCATTATATTCCCATACCATTGGCTTTCAAGCCATCTGCTACTCTTGGTTTTGCTCCTGATAATTTTACGGTGGCTGCTGATTTTTTACCCCATTATTTGTGTTTGGAACAAGGAGCTACTTCAAATGCGCTTTTTTTTGTTTTCCATGATATTGAAGCCATATGTTCCTCTTCGTGCCGGGAGAAGTGCGCATCTATTAGAAATGGGAGAGTGAAATCATATTTTATCACTTGACTCACGAGCTCATTTAAAAAATTTTAATTTAATTGTTAAAAAAATGTTATGTTATCCACATGTCAATATACTATTTAACAGTTAATAATTTATTTTTGAAAATTAAATGTTATGTGATATTAATAATATAAATTATGTATTATAAAATTTCTTGATTAAAATCACAAAATATTTTAATTATTTTTTATTTCACTTAATAATTGGAAACTTTTTTATGTTTTTTAATATATTATTCTTAAAAAGAAAAATTAAACATAAAAATTGAGCGAGAAAAAGCGGTTGTGTTTGTATCTAGAGCGAGTGGGCGAGGTGGGTACGGCGTACAGGGTACAGTGACGTTGACGTGTTAAGAGCGGGGTGCGGTAGTGGTAGTGCCACGGGGGCTAGGATAAGAAATTTTTTTTATATAATCTAGAGTGTATTTATGAATGAATATTCTTGTAATTTCAACATAACGTTTGTTACGTAAAAATAATAATTTTATTTTATATAATAAAATATTCATATGTTTATTTAAAAAAATAAAATAATAATTTTATTTTATATATTATTTCATAAAATTAAGAATAAAATATAAAATTTATTATCTCCTAAAAAAATAAAAATAAAATTTTATGTTTTATGAAATAAAATTAAAATTATTTATTTATAATATATTTTTAAAAATTTTATAAAATTATACTTATTTTTTAATAATTTTTTGAATAATAAATATTATCCTTATTACATTTTAGTTTATGGTGTAATTCTTTTATGATCAAATTTGATGTATTTAATTCTTTATTAATCTTGATAATAGTTTATTTTATTAATATAATTTTTAATTTTGATGTAGGTAGTTTGTCTTTGACTTAAAAAATTATTTATATATAAAAATAAATGTAAAGTATTTTCATGATGTGATAATATTATTCTTTTAAAAGATAATAATATTTATTCTAATTAAATAAAAAAAAATTAAATTGAAATATTATTGTTAATGTTTAAAATATTTTTTCTTATAAGAAGTATTTATATTATTTACATTAATTTTGATTATATTTCACAGTGATTCTATGTACTAAAAAGTAAAGTGACTTGTAAAAGTATTTTATTTTCAAAAGTTATCAAATTATTGATTAAGAATGATAATTTTATTCAATTCTATTCTATTATATGAAATTATCATTCCATATAATAAACGTTACATAAGATTTATAATATAGGTACCAATATTTTTATGATAAAACATAATATTATTAGTTTAAATTTTATTTTATGTTTTAATAAAAATTGACAACTTATTCATCTAGTAAATTAAATATTTTTATTAATATTTATAATTTTATGCACAAAAATCTTTTATTTAAAAAAGAACTCAAATGAATAATCGCTTCTCAAAACAAAAATTGATATTTCAAGAAACTTTAAAAATAATTTAAAAACCAAAAACTTATTAAAAAAATACAAATGAAAAAGAGGTTAATATTATTTCACTTTATTCAAAATCAAATTTTATGAATCTCACCTTGAAAAGAGGTTGTTAGAAGTGTAAATTCATAATTTATATCTTTCAAACATTTAGCAACTCTCTCTAATAATTTTTTTCTCTGACTTTCTATGAAGCTTTTTTTTTTAATTTTTTTTTTGGAATTTATAATATTATTGTAAAATGTTTGATATATTTTTTTTCGGCAATGAAAGATATAGTGTGGGATTTGGATTATTTTAATTGTAATTAAAATAAATTTAAAATATAAAATATAAATTACTAATAAATACATATTATTTATTAAATAAATAGATAGACAAATAATAATTATAAAAAAATTATCAACTAACTTATTATATTTTTATTTTTTATAAAAATAAAATCACGTAATGTTCACATAATATATGTTTTATTTAAATTAACAATCAACATAATATTTTTTATTTAAATTAAACGATAAAAAATTAAGTAATATAAAATGAATTTTAATAGCATAAATTGAGAGACCCATATCCTATAAGGAAGTAATATATTTTTACCATTTTTTTTTAGATAACGTATATTTTACCCTTTATTGTATATAAGAGAAATATTGGAGGTAGAGCGAAGAGCATGGAAATGGGAAAAAGGGATAAGAAAAGAATAAGGTTAAGAAGGAAAAGGCAATGGCTAGGGAATAGAGAATGGAGATGGAGGGGTGGGGAAGGAGTGTTGGGCTTGGAGAGAGCGAGGAGGTTCGCCTCCCCTTCGCCGACAGGTTTGGGCTGGGCCCCACTTTCTTCTATGCATGTGCTGCTTGCGTCACCTTTTCGTACATTCTAACGGTCCTTTTATCGCCACTGTGGGCCCCCACTCCATTCCTCCCACCCCCACTTTTTTTCTCTCTCTTTACTTCCCACTTAGGACAACTCAACTAATCGCCTCCTTTTCTTTCTATAAATAAGGAAAAAAAAAGTGTTATTCTTGTAAGATAAATAATCGGAATAATTTGAATTTTCCCACTCATATTTAAATGTTATGAATTGCAAAAAATACGAAATAGCTTTTTTCTTAATTACTTAAAACTAAAAGATAAATATATTTTATTTCTTTAAAATATAATTTTTATTTTTTAAAATTTATTTTGTATCACTTTATTCTTTTAACATTTAAGTTGAAGTGAAAATATTTTTTTCTAATTAAATTAAATAGATATATTTGTATACAAATTCATCTATACAAATTTAACTCTTACAATTGACCATTAAAACCAAATTTTATTAGAGTTATGTAATAAAAATAAAAATCATGCTTTAGGAGGTTATGTGATAAATTTTTTTATTTTTTTATAAAAATAAAGTCATATAATTTTTATATGTCATATATTCAGTTTGAGTTAATAATTAAAGCAACGTTTTTTGTTTAACTTAAATATTAAAGGTTTAACAGACAATAATAAATTTCAAGAAAATAAGTTAAAACATTTCTATACTTCAAGGAGAACAATGTGTACTTTATTCAAAAATTAAAGAGTAAAATAATATATTAATTTTTAAAAATATACCTTATTCATAATTTAATCTTTGGTTTAAATTAATATATAATTTAATTTTTTTAATTATTAAAATTCATTTTAAGTTAATTATTTTATTATTACATTTAAGGATTGATATGCAATAAATTTAAAGCATTTAAAAATTAAATCTTACACTTAATATAAATCATGAAGTAAATTGTAAACGAGACACATTTTAAAATATCAAATTGTCATTTTATCCAAAAGTTAAATATGAACACAATAAAAAAAATTTCAAAAAATAGACACTATTCTTACGTTTTCTTAAATTGAATAAAGATAGTTTTATTTTTCTGTATAAGAGAAACTATTTTAATAATTGTTACATGACATTTGCCCTAATAATTGTTCTCTTTTTCACTTTTAATTATATTCAATTCTCACCTTTTTTTTTGAGTAAATATTCTTACCTTATTTTTTCAAATAAAATAATTTTTTATCCATACGGTATAATAATATTTTTATATAACTATTAAATATATATAATAAATTTAAAATAATAAATTTATTATAAATTTATGTATAATGTATAAAAAATCATAAAAAAATTTATGTATGAATATATATATATATATATATATATATATAATATATATAATATATTATAAAAAATAATATGTATAAAATCTGAAATAATATTTATAAAAAAATATTTTATATAAAATGTGACAAATTTACTAATCGAATTATTAGTATAAAATGTGATATAACGGTTTAGTTTTGGGTCTTTGATCCCGTCGTTTATAAAAAAGACAAAAAAAAAAAGAATGTGACATAACGAATGACTCAATCATACTCAGGACGATTACTCAATTATATGAGCAACGTCAACTTCGCACGAGATATTTTATAACTGCCGATAAGTTTTAAAAGGGAAATTTATATTAAAAATAATAAATATTTCGATAGCATTTTTTTTTTGGTCACTCTTGTGTGAACTTTCAGAAATATCACAAATACTTTTATTATTAATATTTTAAAGAAATTTCTAGTTATCCATTTCTAACGAGGTTGATTTCTCAATAGGTGAAACAAAGCTTGTTTATCTTCTATTTATTATATTATTTTACCATCTCAATGATCACAATACTTAATTTAGTTTATTTTCATTTGCACTATATCTTAATTTATTAGAATTTAAATTTGACTTATAATCGATCGGTGTAAGACTTTTTAAACTATCAATAAATATAAAAGTGTTACATCATTTATTAATAATGTAAAAATTTTTATACTATTAATAAATTAAAATTTATAAGAAATAGATAGTGCGGTGTAATTAAATTTTATAGTATAATTAATGTTATCCATATTTATATAAGGTATTATATAATAATTTATTTAGTTAAAATAATTTTATCTATTTTTACTGTATAAAATAAAATAATTTAATCGTTATCTATTATATAGTTATGACTAAATAAAATTATTTTAATCAAATATTATGTTATTAATATCTTATTCAACTATTATATAAAAATTAAAAATTTAATTATATTATATTATCTATCAATTATACAATTTATCAAACGGGACTTTAAAATAAAGTATATTAACATTACACATAATATTAACATTTCTTATTATTTCTAACGATGAAGTGATGAGGGGAAAATGATTTTTATACTTATAATTAGATTTAATTGCTTTTATCTTTTATATATAACAAGTATAATTTTGCATTATAATTATTAGTTAAACTAAATATACTTAATTTACAGTAGCAAGTGCACACTAATTAATAATTATAAATATACTAATTTTAACATCATATTTATCATATTTTACCTATATTAATATTTTTTAATAACTCATTTGTGATATTATTTTCACCAAAAATATAATATTTTTTTAACAATCAATTAACACGAGATAATTTAATATGTAAAAATTGAAACGAGTATACATTGAAAGTAGAAAAGTTTTGCAATGTATTTTAGTTTGATGATACCTTCGTTCAACTCGTTATAAATGAATTTAAGTTTGAACTTTTTTTCTGTGCTATTTTTTATTTTAACTAAATAACTCACTTGTCTCGAATTTTCTTTTTTAAGGATATTACGGTACGAAATTTTAAGACTCCCATCATCGAGTCAGTATACTTAATTTTTCACTTCTCACTAAATTGAATTTAAGATTAAGTGCAAGTTTGAAAATATATTATTTTTAGAAGTAAATCATTTTTTATAATTTTTTAATAAAATTTTAATTATAAATTATTTTAATTATAAAATAAAATTAATCTAAATATATATTAAATTCATTTAATTTTAAATAAATTAATCTAAATATATATTAAATTCATTTAATTTTAAATAAATTAATCTAAATATATATTAAATTCATTTTTTATTTTAACATTTTAGAATACGAATAACAACAGTGACATAAAACAAAGTATATTGTTTTATCATTTAACCAGGCGTTTATCAACGATTAAAAATAACTCATGATGTACCGATTATAAAAACTGCTATTCATACCGGAAAAAAAAATCAACAATTAAAAATGTTACTTTAAAACCTAAAACTATAACTTTTTCGTACAATAAAATGCAGCTTTTAAGTATGGGGCAATGGCGCGTATAATTTATTCTTTGGTTCTTCGACTCCAAATTGATGTACGTGACAAGAAATTGTTTATAATTGTCAAGTAGTAAAAGTTAAATTGATAAATACTTAATACATCATTATTTTTTATATAAAATAATTATTTGATAAAAAATTTATATAATAACTTTATGATAACGTAAGGGGCTGTTTATTGCGTCAATCAACACACAACTTTGCGCAGACTTATAGCATGCTTAGAAATTTTTTTTTTGTATAAATTACTGTTTGATTTAATGAAAAAGTAATTTTTATTTTTTATTTTAAAATATAGAATTATGATTAAACACAATGCAGTCGTAATTTTGTCAAATTCATTAATTTACAGAAAAAACTCTTGAAGTGTGCGCATTATATTTCAAACATGCACCTAATTTCTCGCAGGTGACAGTGAGAAGGCATGACTTTTTAAGGGGCCTGATTAGAAGACAGTCAAGGAGAGCACGTGCTTCCACCATGGGATTTGATTCGATTGGCCCAGATGGATGCGTTAACTGGCCCTTGCTTCACGTTTCTTATCTTCCTTCCCCAACACGAAGTAGACATTAGGTAATAGGTAGCTTCTAGCTACTGGCTTCCATGATTAGACAGCTGAGTACAGAGCAGTCACCATTTCTCTCATTCTCTCTCCCCTTCACATTGCCATATGCTTATCGCGGTCAAATGCAGGGAAAAATTTTAGGTAAGTATTCATATTTTAAATTATTCAGATTTATAATATAATTTATTAAATTTTATATATGTTAGTTTACTTTGATTCTTTTAAAGTATATTTTTTATTTTATTTAAAATAAAATAAAAAATATTAATTATTAATAAAAAAATTAAAAATAAATTTTAACAACTTTTAATTTTAATATATATATACATATATTTTATTATAATTATAATTATTAATTTTTATCAATAAATAATATTTTTTTTTGAAAATGAATAATTTATTTTAAAAAATTCAATTTATATTAATTATTAAATAAAATATTTAAAATAAATAATACCTACTTAAAAAAAATTTTAAATACAAAACTCCTAAAATGGTTTAGGGTTTAGACACGTTACACTCTCTCATTCATAGTTTCCAACGTTCTCCTAAATCCTACCAGCCGCAAATCAATTTTTGCATATCAATTCATGCTGCTTTAAACGTAAAGTAATCCTCAGCGAGAAGCGATAAAATGCGTATTTAAATTCATTATATATAGATAATATTAAGAATCTGGTAATTATGCTTTCATTCCTCACCTAATTATTATACCATTATGTGTGTTGCACTTGCACCGTAACAGCCTAAAATATATTGCCATTCGCAACTGGCAGACACAAATTAATGGTAGTGGACTGATAAATAAGTTAAAATTTTAATCAGATGAATTTTATTTATGATATTAAAATTTTAAATTTTATTAAAAAATATTTTATAAAAAGATATAATTTTAATATTTAAAATAAGGATATTTTATAAGAATAAAAATAAAAAAGCCAATTTTTCTTTTTACAATTGTTTACAGCTAAATCCAAAGATTTGTTTGGTTTGTTACTGCAGCCTGATGTGACTATTATTTATATGAAGAAGAAAACGGAGACAAAGAAAAATTTAAAAAAAAAATGACGATGATTGTTGGAACGTAAAGAATGTGAAAAAAATACAATATGTGTATTAAAAAAAATGGAAATGCGATCCTTTCAGAAAATTGATCAAGATTCGCATTAAATAAATGATAGAGTAGGGAACTGTGGCTTACTGGACACCTGAGTTAAGTAGGGGACGCGACAATCCAGAGAACACTCATCCTAATTTGTGATTGTGACTGTTAATTATTATGTTGTCTTTAACAGGAAATGGAGGGTTCTAGTTTCTACTTCTAGAAAGCCTAACTAGACATAATGATTTTGGGAGGTAACGTATCGTAGGTAACCACGTTTGAGCTATGATGGTCATGTGCCAATCTTATTACTTTGCTTTATTCTAGTTACTCTCCTTTTTTTCGAATTATAATACTAATAATGTTATACCTATATATAAGCATCTATATACAGTGCATACCCTCTTTCTTCTTCATACATGATACATATATGCCTCGATTGGCTCAGAGTTTTGGACCGCCATGGCCTGGCTTGAGGCTACCCTGACGAACGTTATGTTTGGAATTTGGATGAGGACATGATTGAACTTCTACTTTCTCTGTGACTGTCTCTTGAGTTTCAGGAACAAACTACCGTGAGTTTCCAAGACATTAGACATGCATGGACTACAATGCATGCGTTGGGAAATACGTGGACACCATAGAATATATAATTTTGTTTCTCGTTTTCTCTTCGCCATTAAATAAATAATGCGTTAGTTAATTTCTCAAGATTTTGCCAAACAAGTAGTGGGATGCCACAAATGCCTGGCTTAGGGATAGATTAGATTATTGGGCTATACTCATTTTAATATATCGTTGTAGAACGAAAGCAATCTACGGGTATCGATGCACGGGCATAGAAAAACAAGAGCCCAATTTTCTAGGTTTCCAAGTTCAAAGGGGTGTGTGTAATTTCCAAAGGCATGTCTTATCACTTTTCGTTCTTGGTAAAAATAAAGAAAGGGTCACAATCTTTTTAAGCAGCAACGATGCTAGTTCCTCTCTTGTCCCGGTCTTTTGGTGCATCAATTTGGGTGTCTCATAGTAAAATCCTAGTTTCCAAGGTGTTCTCTAACGTTTCTTAATCACTTTATGTCACCCCCATCTCATCTCATTGGTATATGTACTCGTATTCTCTCTCTCTCTCTGTCTCCGCTATTCCCGGCCCCATTTGCTAGACTTTGTACCAATGAGAAAGTTTTTTTCTTTTTTTGGTATACTAGCAATGAGAAATTTTGAGTTTACTATTTTTGGTATCTTTAATTCTTTAAGAACTAAGAAGCAATCGATGAGAGACTCCACAAAATTATTTCAAATAAAAATTATGGCTTATATAAGCTTTAGAAAATTGCCCTCATTGGAATTGTATCCTATTCATGCAAAATGTAATATCCGGATTATGTTTGACACTAATCTGTGTATATATTCTGGCAATTTGGGTTTCTTTTTCTTTTTTTCTATCTTGACTGTTAAGGCAATTTGAGTTTTTACATCGAAAGTGCAAGTATCTTTAGGGTACGTAATCGTAAAGTTATTCTTCTAAAAAACATTTATACACTAACATTTATACAAATATTCGACAACATGCGCTAAGAAGCATGTGGATGCATGTCACGTTCCACTGCTATATATCACTCTGCTAAACTACATTCAACAAGTGGTTTCGACAAACACCTTTTTTTTTGTTATAAACCCCCTTAATTAAACAACAAACTGCTTTCTTTTCTTTTTTTTTTGGGGGGGGAGGGGTTTAAAACTATCTTTTAATTTTTAATCGAAAGTCATTTTGTTATTATATTGCAATCTGAACATTATGTTTTCATTTGTTCTCCCATCCGATGCAAAAAGAAAAACAAAATATAAATATATAAACGGGGAAGCACTCCTTAGCTTGATAAATCAAACGTTTATCAAAACCAGCAACTTAACACCTTAACATATATATTTACATATTACTATATTAATAAATTATTTATATTAGATTTTTTGGGTTACATAGGTACTAGCATCTCGCAATTAATTATTTATATTAATTAACTGTTATTTGTTACTTGTTAGGTGCTCCAACATAGTGAAATAAAAGAGTTGGATTTTCTGCCCTCATATGGCATCCATTAGATTTGCCTTTGTTATTTTTGAAACGACCCAACACCCTAGGCAAAGAAATGCTTGCTTTGGAGATCGAGTAGAGCCCTGAGTATTATATACGTGTACTGTCTTCGTAACAAGAAAACGAGAAGTTATTCAAGTGGATTTTGGTAAAACCTAGACGGGTTTAATTATTAAACTCCTAAAAGATGCTTCTCATGCCGTTATTTTCTATATTCTAGATCGCATTTCTCACTAATCCCATTATGTTAATAACAAATTAAGGCCTTTGAAGTGGCAAAAAGTCAAATATTAATTGTCTATTGTAGCTTAAACACCTAAATTGGTAATAAGGACCTATTTTTACACTTTACTATATCTTTAATACAATAACAATATATCGATAGATGGCTTATTAGCTGTTACCATAGGATTCTACGTGGATTATATACATAGAGCACGATTTTCTTCAGTCAGACGCTTCTCTTTCTCGTATCCAACAAGATGGATTATTCAAACCCTCTGTCACGTGCAGAGAGAATTAAATTAAAATGGTGGATTGGAAAAGATTGTTAAGATTTAGTAAACACTTCAAATTTAACCAATTCTTTTCTAAGGGGGACTTTGCGTTTATCGAATATTCGCACGCATCAGAGCCAGCATTATTATACCAATAAGACGCCTCTTGCTTTAATTAACCTTGAGCTGCAACCCAGCCAGCTAGGAAATCTTGGGATTGAGTCCCTCTGAACAAGTTTTGTTTCAAGTTACTCTAATTCATTTAGTTGTTAAAAGAAGTGTGTTCTATATCTTGATTACTTGAGTTTAAATTTTAAGTCAGTACTTAAAAAAATTAATTCTACAAATTACTGAAAGCATTAAGTATGTAACGTGTACTTTGAAAATTGTCCGAAAAGGAAGTGAGTCTCTGTTAACGAGAAAACTAACCCAATAATACCTTAACCTAAAAAAAGGAAATTTGTGTTTGGGTTTCTCTTATGTTCTTCTCTTTATGTTTCCCCTTCTCCTTACCCCATTATTGCCTCATTACATCTTACCCAGAAAACTTCTACCATTCTTTAAATTACCATATCTGTGCAATTAAGATAACTCAGACGGGGTTGAGTGGCAACATATTCTGATAGAATTGAAAAAAAATGAAAGTTTTCTATTTGACAAGGACGTATAACTAATGACTTCATCTATCATTATGAAGGTTTGTGAAAAACGGAATGCTCCCCACATGTTGGTTGCTTAGATTATTTATTATATGGACAACGTATAATAGTACATTTTCAAACACAAGAGATTTGAATAAGATTTGCTTCTAACAAGTTGTTGGATTCCAAAGACAAGTTGTCGTGTTGATTTTGACGCACAACATTCTGCGTCCAGCTCTCAGGACTCAAGAGGGAGGTCAGGAGGGTAACAACTGTTTTGGGGTCATAACTCATAATTTATAAGAGAGCAACTAGTTTACAATTTGAATTATATATATGTGTGTGTGTATTATATTAATTTGATGAATCATATTTTATCAAATTATATATTTTTTTTTCAAACTAATAGTTTATAATTTATTCATCAAACTTCCAATGTTAAAAGGGACCTACTCCTTGTTAATTAATCAATTACTTACAAATATCCCCCACTGCTTACTAAAAAGCACGTAAACAAAACATGCTTGTAGTCTGTTTGCTTATTCTCCACTCAAGTAGCCCAAAGCCTTTTGCAGATTCCTTCATCCACACAATCGAATGCTCCTAATTAATTGGTTAATAAGCACTTCTAGGTTTCATTAGGTTATAATGACTTATTCGGTAGCAGTAGCTTTGCATTTCATCACTTCTTTCATATATATAGTCCTCTGAATGCACTACCTAGTTTTATGTCTGAGGGTTTCTTATGGTGGGTTTGGTAATTGAAAGTTCCTAAAAGAATTCAAGATATTCATTTGGAAAATGATATATAGCTGTTGTTCGTTCCTCTGGGTGGAAACAAATTTTATTTCAGAGATATACTAATATATTTTTATAGAATAAAATATTGTCCAAATTTGTTTTTGTATTTTAATGCGACTGTAGACGTACGAAAACTTAATTTTCTAAACCATATAACTTTGCTTCGTACTTTTATTTTATTTTCTTTTACTTTTCATTCTTAATTATTGTTAATTCCCGGCCTAGGTCGGTCTTACTTGCTCTGTTTTTATGTGGGAACTTGGAAGCACACAGATGTATGGAGCACTACCTCACTTCCTTAATTTCATCCTTAACGAAGCTCATGGTGGAAGACGCTTTGGGGATACTCAAGCTACTCCCTCTAATTCACAATAAGTGCCGTTTTGGTGAAAGACACAATAATTAAAAAAGGCAAGCTAACCTTTAACTATGAGAATTTTTTTATTAAATTATTTTTACTTAATTTATAGTAGTTAATCATTCCACACTACTGTTACAAGGTTAGAGTTAGAAAATAAAAAAATAATATTGATTTGGTCTTTAAGAACATCACTTAATATGAATAAAAAATTGTTTTATCAAAAGGACATTTATTGTAAACCGGAGAAAGTATTTTCTATCAGCAGAACATTACTTACAACTTATTTCTTTAACAAGCAAAAACACGTTGTGAATGTGTATTCGGCAAAAGTTAGACTTTACATTTTCTTAATAATCTTTTAAATTATTAAATATTTTTTTTATATTTTTAAATACTAAATATTTTATTTTTTATATTTATTTTATTAAATATTAAAAGAATTATAAAAAAAACGTTTTAAAAGAACATAGCTAGGTTTAGATTTTATTGTTGAGAGAATAAGTAAATTGAAAAGAGTGAAAACTTGTTAAAGGGGAGTGTTTAGGATCTCGTAATGCAAAACAAACACAGACAGTCTTCTGCTGTTTTACTGTATGGTACCTAAGGAAGTCATGCAATAATGGAGCGTTCGAAGGTGTTGTGTTGACATCAATGCTCAGAAAGTTGTTTCATTGACTTCCATATCGGCAGTGGAATACCAAAACTCTCACTTCTTTATGTTATCACATCACATTAATAGGTTTGTCGTTATGTGTTGTCTACCTTGCTCACTTGGTCTGGTAATGTTTTCCAGTTCATCTCTCTTGTATTTTTCATTACTATATTAATAAAGTTCTATTTTTTTTATTAATTTTATAGAGAATTTTAATTGTTTTATTATAAAAAAATTTAAGACCGGTGTAAGAATAAGAAATATAAGCTAAAGTGTAGGTAAAACAATTTCGGTGTAAGGGTATTAACTATCAAATTATACATAAACTTCTTCCTTATTTGAAATGCTAATAAAAGACATAATAAATTTATAATAATAAATTACAAATATAATCATCAAGGCTTTAAAACTGAGTCTTGCAAATTTTCTAATCTAAAATTAAGTCAGTATTACTAGATTACAAATTTATAGACTGAAATCTCAATCAAATTAAATGACACGATCATGTATATTTCAATATTAAAATAAAAATATGATTAAGCCATGCAATAGTCTGCCTAAGATTAACTCGTGTATATATTCTTAAATTTTTGCCCATTCAATTTATAAAAACAATCTCAGATCCAACTGCTTGTTACCTAACAAGTACTTCCAAAAGCATGCATTATTGGTAACTTGGGAAAGAAAATAGTTATTATATATAATGTTGTTATCATTGCTTTAAGACGAGAAGAACAGGAATGATGTAAATGAAGTTACGACGTTAAAGGATCTGATTTAAGTTCTAATTGGTCCAGTTACGAGAGTTATGGTAAAGAAATTCAAGGAATCATTCAATGGCCTAATTCAAAAAATTTGGTCAAAATCAAATTTACGGCCTATTGAGTATAATCTACATTTTCAACAAAGAAGCATCAATGTGATTCAAACTCTAAAAGATTCAGACCAAAACATAACTTAATTGCAGTAGCAAATTTACGTGTTTTAGGGGCTGAATTTGGACCCGTTTTGAGTTTGGTTCATTGCCAAATTTTTTTTTATATTTTTTTTGTTTATTAAGGCTGATTGATTTAATCAGATACTTTCATTTATTTGTTAGGACTGATTGATTTAATCAGATACTTTCTGATGTGTCCCACATCGGTTAGGCAGGTTGGTCTTGGGTATTATATATATGAGTTCGCAAACCTCTCCTTATGAGCTAACTTTTGAGGTGGAGTTAAGCGAGTTTATATCATATGGTATCAGAGTCATATCTGTGCTGGTCGGTGGGCCCATGCACTGATTCTCTGCACAAGGACGTGCAGTTTAAAGAGGTTAGGCATGATGTGTCCTACATTGGTTAGGCAAGTTGGTCTTGGGTGTTATATATATGAGTTCGCAAATCTCCTCTTGCAAGCTAGCTTTTGAGGTAGAATTAGGCGAGTTCATATAAAGGAAAATGATTTTGCACATAAATTTTGTACCCATATATTCTCACACATAGGGTATCGTATTGTGAATAAGAGAGAGAAAGGAAAAAAATGAAGGGTGATAACTTGATTTATGTGAGTTGCTTTTTATGTGCAGCTAATATAACTCAGGGAAATATTAGGTATATAAGCACACATAACACAAATAATATAAGAAATGATAATATTAATTAGAGATATCAAAATAGACTCAAGTCATTACAAAATAATCTATACCCATTTAAAATGGTGGGTTAGGTTCATTATATGACATATCATATTGTGAAAGGTTGTTTAAGTGTGTATTTAGATTATTTTGTTTGTGTTTTTAAAAAAGTTTATAATTAAAATGTTTTAAAAAGAGTTTTTAATTAAACAATTTTTTTAAATATAAAATAATTTAACTCAAACTTACACTAAATCAATTTATCATATTATATAATTAGTTAATAATTAGAATAAGTAATGCACTTCTAGTAGTTTTTCTAAGTGGTATGGCTGAACCCGACCCATAAAATAAGAGGGATGAGTTAGGGTAGATGTTTAGCATCCCATTGTCGCTGTTAAAAAAAAAATAGAATTATCGGTAGATTATCAAATTCTTAAATTTTTAAAAATAAAAGTAGTAGAAAGTTAAAAATGAGAATGTCATATTGAAGACAAAGCCGGTGGACCCAGGTTTTTGGGTTTTTTTGTTTGTCTTGGGCCATTTCATGAGGGATGGGAGCCAACAAAGACGAGACTTAGAAAATCAAATCATGGAATGAACCAATGGGCTTCATTGGCCCAAAACACAATGAGCTTCGTTTCCAATATTATAAAAGCCCATGACCAAGAAAAACAATATTATAAAAGCCCTTAAACAGAAAGGAAATTGGGGCGAAGTTAGTTAGGACAGCAACGAAATAGAATAGGGGATTTAGGGTTTCTGATTGAATTGGGGATTTAGAGATTTCTGTACAGTGAATTTGAAGATGGATTCTGATCAAGCCAAGCTGTTTGTAGGGGGCATTTCGCGGGACACCACCGAACATGTACTCAGAGACCACTTCGCCAAGTACGGCTTCGTTTTGGGCTCCACTATTTCGGTAGACCGCAGCACCAGAAGTCCTAGAGGTTTTGGCTTCGTTAAGTTCTCTGATCTCTCTGCAGCTGATAAAGCTCTTCAAGACACGCATGTTATACTTGGAAGAACGGTCAGCTTCACTTCACTCTTTGTTTCTTTCAACAATTTCTTTCTATTTTATTTTATTTTTTTATTTTTTTATTTTCTAGGCTCTCTTTGCTTGTTGAAAGAACTAAAAACTAGGAATACACGAGAAATTTGAGATAAATGGAATGGGTCCTTGATGATTGTATTTTCATGTTTCAATATTATATTTATAATTTTCAAGAAACCGTAATAAGTTCTGTTTATGTATTAGGGTTGTTTGATTTATGGTAGTTTTCTTTGCTTGCATAGGTAGAGGTGAAAAAAGCAATACCCAGAAGCGAACAGCAATACCAAAACCAATTACAGAGTAGAGGGACGAGTAACTCTAGCAATAATGATTGTAACAGTAACGACTGTAACGGTAACTACATTAGGACTAAAAAGATTTTTGTAGGAGGTTTATCTGCTGGTATATCTGAGGTGGAGTTTAAGAAGTACTTTGAGAAGTTTGGTAGAATAACGGATGTAGTGGTGATGCAAGACAGTGTAACTCACCGGCCCAGGGGGTTTGGGTTCATCACTTTTGATTCAGAAGAATCCGTTGAAAATGTTGTGGTGAAAAGCTTTCATGACTTGAACGGTAGACAGGTGGAAGTCAAGAGGGCTGTGCCAAAAGAGGGAAACCGTGGTTGTGATGGTTTTAATAAATTAAGATATAACAGTGGAAGAGGAGCCTATAAAAGTTTTTCTCATTATAGTCCTGGGTACATTGTCCCTGGCTATGCACCTCTTCCTTGGTATGGTAGTGATGGAGTATATATCTATGGATCAAACTCCTATGGTTGTTGGTACCCTATGGGTGGGTATGGGGGGAATGGATACGCAGTTCCACCTGATGCTTCAAACTTCTGGTACGGGCCTATGTCAACCAATGCCCAGGCATGTCAGGTGCCTTATGCCAATGCTTCACCAAGTCCTGCATATGTTGGTGGTAGGGTTGGGATAGTTGGTAGTGGTACTGGAACCAGGGGGTACAATGGCATTATGGGGTCTGCAACGAACTTGAAATTTGGTCAACTTTTTATTGGCAATGGATTTGTTCCAGCCAATGTGACATCAACGCAGGATGTTGACTCTTCAGGTTTGAAGAAAAGCAATGGTGAAACTTCTAGTTAACATACTAAAAGGGTCATGGGGCCTTTATCCCTGTTGTTAAATTCTTGCTGACTGCTACTTGCTGGGCAATGAAAGTTTGTAATATTCTTTGATAGCTGGTGTAACATATAGTCATGGTTCTTCTTCTTTTTCTTCTTAGTTTAAATTTGTGAAGATACCTTTTTCTTGTGTCATAAATATGTAGTTTTAGCAACTTGTAATGTTTCATTATGGGGTTTTATCAGTAGAGGGTTCAGGTTCTTGTAAAATACTGGCATGTCTGTATTATTCTTTTTCACAATATGTGCAATCTTGGACCTTGGTCAGTTTATAGTAGTTGTTTGGTCGACAAGTGTGAATGCTTATTATTTGTTACATAGCTGCAATTTATGCACATGTACATGATGTATATAAAATCATGTATTTCAACGTAGCATAGCATTTTTTTAAGCATATTGCTTTTTGTCATCAAATCATTATAAGAGTTTGATTATAATAACAATTACTTGAAATGCCAAACTCTTTCAACAATGTGATAAATACATGATTAAATGATAGCATAAAAAAGTGTTACAGTGACAGTAAATCAAAATTAGGATCTAATGTTATAGTAGTAAGCCTTTAATGTTCACGTGGATAGATAGAGCAAATTATAATTTATTAGACCATTCAAGTTGGATTGATATAGTTGTTTACGGGTTTAAGTTTAGAAAAGAATTGAGTTTCCTTTTGAGACTGTATAGAAATGCATTTATGCATTACCCTTCTATTAATGACAATTCTGCGGTTATGCTGCCAAAATATTCTGGCTTTGATCAATCTTTTCTTATCAGTTGAGTCTGAATTGGCTCAGGTATATGGTCTATTCCTTTTTTTTTACACGCAGGCTAGGCTGACTAGCCACTTGGTACGTACTCTTGTGTGCCAATATTTAGTTTGAAGTTTATGTTTTTGCAAATCAATATTATGGAATGCATATTAGCAGCTAATTGGAACCGTCTTAAGTTATTAATTATATAGTTTATGCAATCATAGATATTGATAATGCATCAAGGGATTTGTTAATTGTGAATAAAAGTGGGTAGAATCGATTGTATTGAATTGCTGATAAAGTGTTGATCAAGTTTAATTAGAGGTTGTTTTTAAGGTGCATATTGGCATTTCAGGCATCAAGTGGGTTTCTTTTGACGCTTCGGATAATCTTGATAGAACAAATGTATTTTTTGGGTAGAAAATCATGTTTGGGTGTATTTTACAGAAAGATTTTTATTTTTCTTTTACAATTTAAATCAAACACAAAGTAACACTCCTCCCTTTTTTTTTAGTAATTACACATCTAAAATTGGTTTTTATAATTTTTACTTAAATTAATTTTTGAAATACATTAAACAAGCATAACTGCACTTCAAATTTTCACTTCAATTGAGTTCTCAAATCGAATTATGATGCTAAATGTTTAGGTAGATATAATGAATTTCTCACGAGTCAAAGTTAAATGAAGTAATAATTTATTTTGCTAGAAAAACCCCTTCTCTCTCGCTTCGGCATTAACAGAACATAGGCCAAAATTAGGTAGCTTGGGACCCTAGTGAAAAAGAGCAAAATTAAAAGAAATTAAGTTTGGTTTTATTATTCTTTTCTTTTCTATTTTTTATTTTCCCATCAAAGCTTTTCTTTTTTTTTTTCTTTTAATTTTCTGTCCACCCATCAAAGCTTTTCTCGAAATGGCTGATATTCTTTTTTGCTGTGAAACCCCTCCTAAAAATCGAACCTTAATTTTTATATTTAGGGATGTAAACTACTTCAGTTAGTGAAATGGTTGATATTCTAATATTATGTTTCCTTAAATGAAGAATTTTACGTGTAGCAGAATTGGAATAGTGCTTCTTTTGTCAAGTCATTTTATGTTGGATATATGTATAGTATGGGGGGTGTTTTGTTTGCAAGGTTTGTTCAATTAAATTAATTTGTACTCAAACTGAACTAATGTTATTAGCACCAAAAACTAAAGTAATGTTATATATTTTTCAAAATTCAAACAATACTATTTACACAAATTTTTGTATAAAATTTTTAAAAATTCAATTTAGTGCTGAAAATGAAAAAAAAATGTATATTTGTATTAGCTTATTTTATAATCAAAATAGTTTATAATCAAAAATTTTTTGATAGAGTTTTTTTAAAAAAATAATTTTTTCTAAAATTAAATTATTTTCAAACATGTTATAGAACATTAGATATCATTAAATATGTTAAATAATCTAAATCAATCAATAAAAATAATTTCTTTTATCATTGCATTATTTATTATATTAGATAGGGGTATTCACGTATTGATTTGAATTGGCGTTGAAACACGTATCGTGCTGATGAATAGAATCTCAAAATGGCAACATTTAAAATAAAAACTTTATGATTCATTTCATCGTTTTAAGATTTGCAATCTAAGAAATGTAACTTTAGTGGTATACGTTCAATTTGAAGATTATTTGATGTTAGGAGTAAATTCCATTTAAACTGTTGATCATAGATTTTAGCATATTCCTTTCGCAATAGATCTTAGACCTCATTTTAATAAAAAGAAAAACGTTAAAACTCACACCCCTTAGCCCATTAGGTGGGGTTGGAGATTTTCAAACTCAGCGTAGCCCTTTGTGTTGGGTCAAGTTTGATGAGTCAGCTCGAGCTAAGGAATACACATGAAATTAGAGGTTGACAACTTAGGGATGTGCTGAGTTTTACGAAGCTAATTCGTGAAATCTGATATGAATGCCTCATTCATGTGTTTTCTTTGTGTTATCTTTTTTTTTTTTTGAGTTTGTTATGTTTTTTTGGCTAAAAATGAGGGGAAGTGACTTTAAGAAGGCATTCGTGAAAGATTTGGTGAAATCCATTTCGTGTAATATAGCATACTCAATATAGCATAGTATCAATAAGTTTATGTTATTACATCATTTAATGAGTTTGATGTATTAAATAGTTATTATTATTATTAAATTTATTAAATGATATATTGACATACAATTAATGATGATGAGATTGAATAAAAATTAAATCTTATATTTTTTTTATTAGTGTGACAGAAAATTAAAAAAAGAAAAGCTTATCTTTTAATTATGCATTAATACTTCATTAAAAGAGTTTCATTACGAATACAATTATTTAAAAAGTTAAATTTTTAAATAATGTATGCGTTTAATTTTAATTTATTATTTATATTATTAGTAAATAATATGTTAGTACATCATTAAAAGAATTTAATTTTTTAATTAAATATTATTATAATCAAATTTTTTTGTTAATTCTCTTAACATATGATTAAGTGATAATATACAAAAAATTATATTGATACTAAATTATAATTAAATCCATAATGTATTAGTACAAGATTAAATAGTAGTGTAAAAAATTATACTTAACTTTCTAAAGTACAATTTAGGAAAAATCAAGAAAGATAATTTTAATAAATTTATAATTTATTATCATTATATTTGTATTTTATAAAATCTTAAACTAATAATTTTTTAATTAATTACTATTATTATTATAAATATTATACTTTACTTCATAAAATACATCCGTTGATATAGAGAAGTTAAATTCTAAAAAATTTTACATTTATCATGAATATGAAAATTAAAGTCATATTGCACTGTTAATACAAAATTTTGTGTAGAAAACTAGAAACTATTCCGAATTGAGGAATTTTGAGAAGTGCAAACATGGGCCAGAAAATTGTCCAACGCTGCACGTGTGGTGTGCTATATACCAACCATTTTTGTTCGGAAGATAAGCATTCAGCAGAAGAACAAAAACGGTGGCATTGAGCATTAAACGCAAGCTAGGAATGACACTGGTTAGCCAAGCTCCTGGCGGAGCCATGTCTGCTAAGTGTTCCCTCTCGTCCCCAGGCAAATTCGTCAGCGCAAATCCATTACTGTTCTCGAATCCTATACCCAAATTCATCGCTAGAAGAAGCTCCATAAAACCCTTGCATCTTGCACTCGCCAAGGCTGAGGGAGGCGTCGAGTCAGGTTCGGCTACCAAATCGGCTTCCTCAAGCTCCACCGCTTCTGCTCCTTTTGCCAATGACGAAACAGTTTTCGTGGGTGGGGAGGATGTTCCATTGGAAGGTGTAATCCAGTTCGAGAAACCCAGCACTGCTTCACGTTTTGAAAAATGGGGGTATTTCCATTGATTTCTTTCTTTCTTTCTTTTTTTTTGGGTTCTATTGCGTTAAAATCAAGTTATTGTTTTTCTTCGTAAAAAAGAAAAATTGTTGCAAACATTTATCTGGGGTTTGTGGAATCGGGTTATTATGTTGCAGACGTGTGGCTTTGCTCGCTGGTGGGGATGTATTGGCCTTGCTTTTATTTGCTACAATTGGAAGATTTAGTCATGGGCTCTCTGTTCTCGACATTGAGACGCTGCGCACGGCTGATCCTTTTATAGCTGGTGTGCTTCTTTTTCATGGAGCTGTTAGTTGTACTAGTAAAATAGATCTCTTAGTTTTATTCTATTTTAAAGAGAACATGTGAGAAATTTGAAAACCTGAATGTATTTCAATGCCGCGCAGGGTGGTTTTTAAGTGCTTACTTCCTTGGTGGTTATGGAGAGGATGGCCGTGGGATGAAGGGTCTGCCAAAAGGTGTCATTGCTACTGCTAAATCATGGGCTCTCGGGATCCCAGTAAGTTGAATGCTTCTTACATGAAGCTACTTGCATCCATCTTTCAACGAGTTGTGGCCTGAGCATGAGCAGTGGCTGTATTGATCTTCTTAATTGGCAATTTTGCTTTGGCCTCTGTTTTTGTTGCGGAAACTTTAATGCTGTGTTTGGAGCACTTAAAACTTCAGA
The DNA here is from genome assembly GCA_019955255.1 of Castanospermum australe. NCBI lineage: Eukaryota > Viridiplantae > Streptophyta > Magnoliopsida > Fabales > Fabaceae > Castanospermum > Castanospermum australe. The sequence continues at coordinate 1,581,130 of NSJW01000435.1, read as the reverse complement.
ATTCAAAAGCATTCATTTGAAGTGAAATGATTTACAAATCCTATCGAAAGTGGTTGGGTTTACAAATCATGAGATGTTACGCACAAAATGATTTGTAAAGGGATCAAATTCCTAGACTAATATAATTCCAAACAAGTTTCTTACAAGAATTCATCTATAAATGAAATTAATTCTTTCATTTTAAATACAACTTGAACACGGTAAGTAAAGTATGATGTTACTTTCAACTTCTATATACAGGTTGAACGGTCATAGGGTTGCATTGCATTCATAGGGACATTTCAGTATCGCCATCGTATATTTTGGGACATGGAGACAATTTTTGGATGATCCTGTGAATCTCCCCCTCTCCCTGCCCTTCTTTCCCCCAAGTACACACACAAACATATTACAGTTTTGTCCTCTAAGATTGACAAGAAAATTTTCTTGATTTTTTTTTTTGGTAAATAATTTTTCTTGAATTTTGATGGTTGATAATGAGATAGTTCCATACAGAAAGAAATGTCATGGATTGTTGCACAATTGTTTTATTTTTCTTTATCCAGTGACCTTCCTCAAAGCAGATCCCATTTATCATTTTTAAACTTCTTGACAGATAGGAATAGTAATAAGGGCAGCAACGTCAGGTCATTTCCCAAACTACAGTTTCATATTTGTGACTCTGGGAAGCACTGCTGTTTTACTTATCACATGCAGAGCATTATTATACACTATTCTTCCGGTTGACAATAGCAAGAAGAGTGATGTCTATCGCCGTGGCAGCCCCTTTGAACTATTTGAGGTATATAATCTTTCATCTTTATCAGATCTCAAGATCTAGTGTATGTATGGATTAGCTTTTTTTTGTTTTCAAAACAACTTATAATCAAAATATTACTGAAAGAGCTTTTAAAAAAAAACAATTATTTCTTAAGAAATAATCTTTTCCAAACATGCTACTATTATATTGCTAATACCATTGCAAATCTTGATGTCCAGAGTACGGTCTTCATTGTTAGAAACTGCTTTAAGGACTTCCCACATTTGTAATTTTGTATAAAACTGAACTTGTGCTGCACCTCTACTACATCTACTATATCTATCAAAATATTTTTTGTAGCTGCACAGAATAAACTTTGACTTAGTGGAAACATCTTGAATTAGAAACTGGTGCATGAATTATGAATGCTGCCTTTTGGTGTCATAACTTTAAAAACAATAACAGAAAAGAAAACACATCTTTAACTTTAGATCTATATAGCAACCATCCCAACCTTGATTAGCTTGTGGAAACCATAGTTGTGCTTGCCAATAGCATTATTTAAGTTTTTAATTATGAAAATTAAGATTCACACAGCCTACATACTGTTATTTTCTACTTTAAATGCTTTCAGGAATTGAATAGCTCTCTGTAAAAGCATTGAGATACTGAATCATGATACAAAATTTAACCTTTTCTTTTGCAGTTGCTCACATCATTAGTACGGCGGTGGTAGCAGTGAGTTGCATGTTCAATTCACCATAATGTGTATACATCAGGACATCAGTTTCTTTAGCTAATTTTCTTGTATTATCAACTCAAATGAAACAAGTAAGAACAAATGTTTACTGTATTTGAATTTTGATCAGTTAAATGTGTTTACTATTACTACACCCTTGATCAGATTATGAAGTGTAGCAAGTCATTTGAATCATGCTCTGATCCATTTGCACTATGGTCAGGGTCAGCTACTTTTTTAGATCTCCCAGTTTTCCTAACAAGCTCATCATTCATGTCACATGATGACAAAGTAGAGGCTTTCAGAAGTATGAATAAAATAGTTGCAAGTGTTGGGTACATCTACCTTGCGAGATAGTGATGCAGGGCAGAAGCATGAGAGGAATAAGAAAAGGAGCTAGCTATCGTTCTAGCAAATGACCTAGAATCCACTAGGTAGATACTTTGGAACTTACTAGAACACGCAGAAAATTCTTGAACTTTTATTCATATCTGAAAACATATGTTGAATCTTGTCTCTTGTTACACACATAGCTGGCCCTTTTATAGGCATATATTAGAACTTGAGTAGCAAATTAACAATCTTGTAGGACTTATCCTAGTCCATATAGTATCCTAATGGGAATTTTAACTCTTGGAAGAGCTTAATGAGTTTAATGGTAAGGTTGCGGAGTAATACATTACCATGGTGGTGTAACAATTTGTTTACTCGTGAAACTGAGAAACGAGCCACCTTCCCTGTAAATAAATATAGCGAACCTCAGATTTATGATCCACTTATCAGAACTGTCTGTCAGATAGGTCATGGTGAACTTAAATTAATGACGTTGAGGAAGGTCATGTTGGACCTGACTACTTGAGCCACCCTGTTGTAATGACTTGTAATGCTAAAAGTGGTCTAGAAAACCTGTTACTTGATATTTTACATTCCCAAATATAGGGTGTTCACTCTAATATGATGTGTTTCTGAAGCAATACTCTAACCTGAAGTGTTTCTGTGGTTACTCATTAGTATGATTATATGGTTGGGGCAACATTTTCTGTTGTTTTGCCTACATGAATTGTTGGCTCAAAGTAAACATGGCTGCTGCTTGTTTATGTAACAAATTCTGGGTTATTGGATAAGGTGTAACTGCCATAGTTTTACTTTTTTTATTTTAGGTATGGGAGAAGAGGGTTTTCCAATTAAGTTTAAGGCTTTTTTGAGATTTTGAATGTGTTACTGATCTCTTGTATTTGGCCTGCAACAGTTGAGTTGTCTTGATGGAATAAATATATACTACAGGGCTCTCTTGGCAGGTAGAAGTGGATTCTGGGAGATCTCTAAAAATCCTAGAAGTGTTACACTTAAGAAGCTCTTGCTAGTCCATCTTGGCTGTTATACGAGTTTAGTTTATTCACATTTCATGAGATATTTCGTAGTGTTTTCCCTTCAGCCAAATCATTTTGGGTTGAGCTCTGTGGCCCTTGTATGATGGTGAAATCAGGTTATGGATCATTGGCTTACACTTATTTGTTTATTCCATGCTGATATGCATCTGTCTTTTGTTGTTCATCTCATCTTAAACGAGAAAATGACAACCGAAACGGATGAGCAAATCTTTGCTTATCTTCATCTGTTCTATGGAACCAGTGTAACTTGAAATGTAAGACCAGAGTTAGATTATAAGTTAAAACTTTTTTATTGTTCTTGAAATTCAAATGTGTTGGATAAATTCATGTGGTGCTTTTTTTTTTTTTTTAATTTTTATTTTTAGTCCTGTCACTTAAACTTGATCATACTATTACTTAGATTTGGCGCTGCTGAATATTCAAGTCCAGTTACGTCAAGAAGTTACTTGAGCGTTGTTGTTTAATGGACAATTAGAAAACATTTGTTATCAATAAAAATGAGCTATTAAATTTGTGCCTCTAGTCAACAACACTGTTATCTACTGATTCTGAGGCATGCAGCAGAACTTGTTGGTAGCCTAGGGCCTGAAGTGTACCCCTCCGGGAATTCTTGGCAGCAGTAGAAACATTGGGCACTCTAACATCGTCATTCGTGTAAATACCAAAAAGGAGACAAAGAAGAGGAGAGCATGTTTATACATGGTGCATTTCCATTTACATTTGTACGTGGTTAGGAAAGCAAATATTATATCAGTTATATTACTCGGATGAATTTTCCCTTTAGAAAGGATGAGCAATTTGATTAGTTGGTGAGTCTCATCAAAACTCTTTTTCTACAAAAGCTTTGTATTCTCAAACACACATAGAAGAGAAGTCCCTTGTGCTATGCTTGATAGAAGAGGATTATTTTGAAAAATATTGTTAATTACATTAGGTGTAAGGCATTTCTCTTACATTATGTTGTTGGACGTGTGTCATGTTAGTTATACGAGTAATCTGTCTTTTTTGAATTTAACAACAAAATATGATGTTTAGTTGACGTGGCACATATTCAGTGTTATAGCGTAAAAGGAGCGCCTTATATTTAGTATATTTAAGAATTATTTATTTTAATTATGTGTTCTAATATTTTGTTGAGTTAAATATTTATTGATTGTTATTCATTGGAATTTAAATGTTTGTTGTGAAAAATGGGAACTGATACATGTTTGATAAATTGAAAAAAGATTAGGTAGTAAAGCAACAACCTTGATGGCATTTTGAAGTAGGCCAGCTCTCGTGATAAACGTTTAGGTGGGCATGAATAATTATCCCATCCAATGATGAAAGAGTAAGAAAGAGACATCCCGTCGCGTTCTTCTTTATCGGCCTCACTTTGATGACAAATGCAATTGGCTTGCTGAGACCATGCCTTATTTTCTGCATTCGCGGTCAAAACCTTGTCCTGGAGCCTACAGTGTATACCAAGTGAGTGTTTTTTGGGAAAAACAACAATGTTACTGTTGATTTCTTTGGCTCGAAGCATATTGGCAATAGAAATAGATAATACTGTCATCAAGGCCGAGTCCAAGTGGATGGATTCGTAATTTAACAGTTAAGGTCAGTTTGGTATAAAATAAAAATAAAAATAAAAATTTTATAAATAAATTTTTATGAGATTTTTGTTCTCATTTTTATTTTAATATTAAATATATACTTATGAGTTTGATTTTTGTGACAGTCACTTATTTTTTAATAATAAATTATTTGTAATTTTTTTTATAAATATTAAATTTAAAAATTTATCTTAATCTCAAATTGAGATATTCTCTCTTTTATCTTAATTTAAAAAAAAAGTAGATAATAGTCATAATACTGCCAAAGCAGATTTCTCATGTGAAATTAATTTTCTTTGGTAGTTTGTCGTCAAACCAATGTGAACGATGGGAATGTGATAATGTTATAAATTAAATGGATGTGAAAAGGAAGAAAAGTTGAACAAAGGATTGGGGAGTGACGTGATAGTGACAGTGATAGGCACAGGGCATAGAAAAATTTCAGGCACACGCTGCAGCTGGCCGTCGTGAACGATTGTTTGGGCTGTGCCTGCGGTGTCAAATCAGCCCTAGATACGCTGCCACCGATCTTTACCCCTTTTCTTTCATTTTCATTCTCAGATTCTGATTTTTTTTTTTGGTAGATCAGATTCTGTTTTCTTTCTCATTTTTTTTTCTTTCCTGCAAACAGTTGACCTCGTTGCATATTTGGTAATTGGTATATAATACTGAGATGCCTTAAATGCATGTACATTTATGATGTTTGCCTTCTGAGTATTTTTATGCTTTATAATTTATATATACGCTGTTCTCAGGACGAAGGGAGACGTTATTACTCTCTATTTAAAAAATTAAATTTATAAAATAGTTTAAATAAATTAAATTTTATAAAAATATTTTTATTTTATATAAAAAAAATATAAATTAATATTTTTATACCAAAAAAATTAGATAATAATTATATGAAGAAAGATATTTTTTTTAGTACATAAGAAATGAAACAAAAAAACTAACTACGAATATGTGTGACGCCTAGATGGTATTTTATCTAAATTTAATGTTTTTATTTCATTGCATTTAGAAATTATAGATATTTAATATTGAATTTTTTAAACATATTTTTAATTATATAGTTAATAAATAATTATTTTTTTATAATGTATTTTATTACAAAATTTTTGAATTTTTAGTATAACAATATTTAAATATCATAGAGTTAGTAGATAATAATATATCAATAATTCGTAAATTATTAATGATAAAATTTCTTGTTACTATATATAATTTCTTAATTATGAGATAATAAATAAGGATAATAAAAAGAAAATAATGAGATGTTAAATTTTCTTAAATTAATTATTAAGTATTGGGTGGATTTTTTTTTTTTGGTACATGGGTTGAAATGTATCTTTAACGTACCCTCCAAATTAGTTTCTTTAAATTTGGTTTAGATTTTAAGCAAAGCCATGGATTTATCAACTCCATATTGCTTTGACAACATCTATTATTAGTGAGAAGAGTGTTATTCTTACATTTTTTAATTATATTTTTTTTCTTTACACACCTTTTTTTTAAAGAAAAATTTATTTCTTACTTTTCTCTTCTTTTTTTGATAAAAAAAAAGTATAAAAGAAAGGTATAAATAAAAGAGTTTAGGATTAACATTTTTCCACTAGTGGTGTGGAAAACCCGGTTATCATAGGCGCCCATTGAAAGCTGGGAACCGTATGTTATATCCTTTGGGCAAAACTGCGAAAGAGTCAAGAGATTCCCTATAGCTTGCCTATCATGTGGAGGAAGATTGAGAAAGAAGGGTTTGTAGGGTTAGCTTTCTTTTTCATCACATTCCTGGCAGGTCAGTAAACGCTTGCTCTTAAAAACCTGTAATACCATAAAAAGTAACATGTTTCATGGTCTTGTTCCATTAATGAGCAGTTATATAGGAATGCAAGTCAATAGATATAAACCAAACTCAGCAACCCAATGGAAGCATCTAACATCAAAAGGCACCCGTTGTATATATAGAGTGATATTGACAAGGGATGGGCATGGATTATTTCTCGAGCAAGGAGTCCGACACTACTTTCAGAAGATCTACCTATCGGCTTTGAAATCTTATTACATCTTCCAAGATCCAACTTCCAAGAATGAAGTTTGATATCCTTTTCACTCTTTTAGAAACTCTTACGCTAGAGGGAAGGAGGCATTTTTAACTGCCTCAAAAATTTGTTTTAAAGTAAATAATTTTATATTTTTGACATACTTCTTTTACGTAAAAGCGATTTGAAGTTTGAAAATGCATAACCTTATCTTATCCCATATTAAAATTATACTTAATAAAGAATAAAGCATTGTAAAAATTAAATGAATTAATTATTTTAAAAATTTAAATTATTAAATAAAATCTTGTTAATAATTTTATATCTCTATCCGGTGCCTTGGGATGTGGCTGGTTTTTGTTGAGTTGCTGAGTTTCAATACTTTTTCAGGGAGTCCCATCACAGTATTTTTCTTAGTTTATTGCAATATTTGTAACCAAGACCGAAACCTAGTGGGCTCTCCAGCCTCCAACAAAAGATCAAAAGCAGTCAGTACCAACTTGTCCCTGAGGTTTCATCTCTGTCCTCTTTAAAATAAGGAAGAAGAACAAGAACAACAAAAAAAGAGAGAAAGAATAAAAAGAGAAAGAAACACCCTCTTGAAAAGCAGAGAGAGAGAATCTAAGGTGACCGTGACAGGACATACGAGCTTAGATTTTGACAATTCAGCACTGGCTGAGAGAGAGAAAATAGTGGTGACGAGCAGAAGAGAGAAAAGAGTTGGATTGAATATGAGTCGAAGGCCCAGTTTCTTAAATAGGAGAGAGAGAGTACACTACAGTATAAAAACTAGGAAGGCACAAGATCATATAGACCAATTTGCATGACATGAAGAAATGAGAGGCATTGGAATGGTAATAGCCAACACGGTGGCATATGTCATGCAGTGGCAGAGCAGAGGGCCACAACAGCTGATACAGCTAGTCGTCCTACTCCTTCTCAGTCGAGTAGCCATCACCGCAGGGGCCAGTCATCTCATCATCCAACTCTCTTCTTTCCGTTGGACCTCCTCCTTCCTTCTCTTCTGCCATTATGCTTTGGATTTTCTGATCTCGTGATTCTCATTACTCCATCCCATCCGTTGCATTCACATATTTTTGGGTTGGGCCTCAGCTTTATTATTGTGCATTAATATTACTCCTCAAATATCAAAATGCAAATTTGAAAAAAGAACTCAATGGACTGATGTGGCATTGGCATAGTGGATGGCAGAATGGATTATGTTTTTAGATATAAAAATTATGTTTTGATTTTTAAAAGTTATATTTTATAAAAAAAAATTATATTATTATTATTTTTAATTTAAAAAAATTAAATTTATAAAATAATTTAAATTAATCAAATCGATACTCCTAATTTAAAAAAATTCAATGTAGTTAAACCTACTAAACAGCTATGTCTCTGTCTCATCTTTGTTTCTAGTCTAGTTATCTTTTATTTTAATTAGAAATAATTAAAAAATTAGTTCATTTTTTAAATAATAATTTTGATTTAGAAACAAATTGAAAGTTATTTATAATTGAGTAAGCACGTTTATACAACATTATTTTCAAAAATTTAAATAAAAAATTTTTATTGCAAAGAGAAAACCTTAAAACAATTTCATCCGAATCAAATAATACAGAGTAGATTAATTTGCTAAAAAAAATGTGATTCATGTAATAAAACATAATAACTTGAAGTTACATACCAAAAAAAAAAATGACCTGAAGTTGGAAGCAGGTGCCGCCATCAGTCTACATCGCTAAAGAATTCATCGTCAGCATCAGATTAGCGTTATTCATAGGAGTAAATTTTATCTAACTTTGAATTTAAATATATATATTAAAAATATAAAACTAACAGCTCAAATATATCACAATATGCCCTTCTAATTCTAGATCAATGGGAATATACGTCCTTCGAGCTCTTAATTTGTTAATGACTGCAGGTTATCCGATTGCATGGCTGGTTCACCTGTTTCTGTGCATCTGGACGGTGCTTGTCTCTTCCTACTTAATAGTTAATTCTTAGACTTTTTCTTCTTCTATAATGACAATCTCATATTATTTCAGTGTTTAACCGAACGTGTGACAGAGGAGACATAAAAGTTTGATTGTTCAAATTATGTTATAAAATCACACAATTAACGCTCTTTTGGTGACCTTAATTTATCAAAATCTACAAGTCAAAAAAAAATTATCAAAATCTAAAGTAAATCTTGATCGCCATCATTAGCATCGAAAGACATGATTATGTAACCCACTGAAGAGTTTGGACTAGTGACAAAAAAAATTAGTCTCCATTAGGGTTTTCGTGAAAAGGAGACAACAACATATTAAAAAACAAAAGATTTAACTGGGTTGCGATGTTAATTTGGCTAAGAAGATTCGTGTTTAAATGTCTTCATGCTCACGGGCTCTTTAACTCTTGTTTTTGATATTGCAGGACCCAAATTGTGGTTCGCCCCTTCTACTCTCTAAGCTTTTGCTGGTATTATGGCTGGTTTCGTCCATTAGAGAATTGTTTATAGTGGTCTCATCTTGTTCTCGTACGTATGGGCCCATAGATATATATAAAGTGTGTTTGGATTAAAATTTACATATTTAATTTTATAAATTTAATTTTAATTAAAATAAATTTGAATACAGTAATTTATGTTTAAAAAATAAATTACATTTAATTTAAAAATAATAAATAATTATTTTAAAAAAAATAAAATTTTGAGACCAAAATCATGTTTAAAAAATAATATAAACATCAAAATAAAAAAAATAAAAACTCGTTTAAACTTTTAAAAATCTATTTTGGCCACCCAAAAACACTCATATTTGATACCATCCTAGGAGGGCTTCTATATAATATATATACTAGTAAATTCCAGGTTAACAAGCATTTTCAAAAGGGGGAAAAAATTCAGACATGAATGGTTCTTTCTATTTAACACATTTTTCACCCTGTATGTACAAAATTCTACTAGTTGTCGTGATTTATGAGTGCTATTTCACGAGTTCATTCATCATATATCATAATGCAAGTGAAAATAATATCAAGAGTAATAAAGATAATTATTTGCTATATTAGGCTCTAAACCCATTTTACCATGGTTTTCCCTCTTTAATTAGCTATTTATATGGATTAACTACAGCTTAGGGATTGGATTCCTTGTGAACGGCCTTAAGAATGTTGAAGGCAGTGGAGAGAAACTAGCTGTTTGAACTTTTGAGTTATAATAAATAATGGTGGTGAGTCTGGTGACACACTTGATAGTGTCACACAACAAGCTCAACACTGGGTGGGAACCAAGTTAAATGGTTGGGGCCATTGGGCCATTGACCCTGAAACATTTCAAATTAATTTTTTTTTGTCAAATATAACTTTAATTCCAAAAATTTTAATATTGAAGTCCCTCAATCTTTTAATTTATTCCAACTCTGTTCAGGTTAAATTTTGTACTAGATTATAGAGATCCAATGGCATGCATAGATGAGTATGATTTATTTTTTTTCCTTTATCTAAAAGACTCTGTTAATATCGTTGTTCTATATATAAAAAAGTGACAATGAAATTATGGAAATGCACCACCCACCAAATCTACCACATTTGCTCCGGATGGAAAAGGTTGGCGAAAGTGAAGGAAGAGAATTAGACAAGTGAACTGTGAGGGGGGCAGGGAGCGCGGTAAAGTCCTTTGCTAAAAGGCTAGCCTTGTGATTAGATAGCAAAGAGCAAGAGAATCCATATGCTATGTCCGGACGAAGGGTTAGGAAAGGATAATAAAAAAAAATGTTTATTATAAGACTTTTTTTATTTAAAAATTTAATAAAAAAATAAAAAAATAAATTTTTTTAAAATAATTTTTAAAATTTTTTTAATTAATTTTTATAAATATTTTAATTTTTTAATTTAAAATATTTAAAATATTTAAATAATTTTTTTTATTAATTAACCTTTCATTCTTTTTTTTTCTTTCTCCCTTAATTTTTTTAAATTTATTTTCTTCACAACTCTTTCAAACTCTCAAACATAGTGTGGGGTGTCTGTTTTATTGAATAATCTCATTTTGACTATCGCATTATCATCTTATGAGCCAATATGACCCTTCCATGAAAGAAAAATATAAATTTTATTATGATACAATTCAATATTATTCACATAAAAGTAATTTAATTTTATACAAAAGTAATTAATTGTATCTTTTCATGTTATTGAGTAATGGAAGTCTGTGTTTGAATTAATTTATTTTATTATCAAAATATCTTATTATCAAAATTTTTTTAAAAATATTTTTTTAAAATCAAATTATTTCCAAACATGTAAAAAAAGAATCTTCGTCAATTTTACTATTATATATGTTTAAATTAAAGGTAAATGAAGAAAAAGGCTAAAAAAAATAAATTTATTTTAAAATTTTAAAATTTAAATTTTAAATATCTAAAATAACTGTTTTTTTTTTATCTTACTCAATTTAAATATAAATTTAGCAGCTGGTTTAGTGGTGATGGATTCGGTGATGATTTCTTCATAATAGCCCCAGGGAATCACTTCCATCTCTGTGCTCACGCAGAGACCCATAACTTTTTCTCACCCTCTCAGTATTTCTTGTCCCCACTTTTCATGGATGTTCAAACCCACATGATTTCCATTTTGAAAATTTGTCTCCATATGCCGACTTCCATGCAAAATCTGCGTGGAACATTTTTCCACTCGAGGAAAGGGCCTCAACTGGCTAGCTACATAGTACCATGGTAAACATGCATTACATTCACATTATTGCATGCCCATTCACAGCAAAAAGTTTTGAAGATACAAAAAATAGAAAAGAGATGCTTTGACCAGCCAAAATACGAGTAGAGAACAATGAAAATACATAAATTACAATCACTGCATGAGTGCATTAACGTAAACGACGGAAATTATATAGCTAAATTGATGACTGCATATAGCCCTTCATATGAATCAACATTAATGCACGAAAACTTAAGGGGGTGTTTTGGAATAGCTGAAAATGAAAAGAAGAATATTAGAAGAACTCAAGAATACATGCCAACAGCAAATGAGAGACTTGTTATATGTATATGTGCTAGCTTATTTGGTGGAATAGAAAAGAGATATTTATGGAAATGAATAATTGTCTATTGTTTGTGCTATAATCATCATCAAATTACTTTTTCGGAAAGAACAAATCACCAGCTCATAGTTTGAACTCTTTCTAGCGTGAGAAAGCTTATTAATTTACTTTAAAACATGGTACATAATCGACTGTGCTACAAGTAGTTGAGAGAGTTTGTATAAACTCTTAAAGATTTTTTTTGGGTTTGATAGGAACTCATTTACTTGAGGCAAGTTATATTTGATTTGAGCTGTCATGATAGATATTGATGAGGAAATTTTTTCATAATAAAACATTATCCGCATAAAATGTGCAAGGAGCTAAAGATCGATATCTAAATTCCACAGATACGATTTTATGTGAAGAGGAAATTGTTTGATTAAAGATTAAGAGAAGATTATAATAAGATAAGGAGTAAAATACATTTTGGGCATAGAGTCTGTTTTTGGGACCCTTTTGCTTATCGTTTCTGGAATATTTCAAGCTTATCACACTATCGAGACCCACTCTCCACTTTTTGTCTGGAAGCAGTTGTTGACTACACACAAAGAGACAGTAGAAAAAGTAAAGGGTCTTCCTGTTATTTTATCAATTTACCGCTGGAGGAGGACGCTTTAGAGAGCGCGACTTTAAATAACAAATTATCAATGGCCACTTTCTCATAACAAAATTTACCAAATAAGAAGTATAAGTATTGGCATGCGAATTTTCTTTGACATTTGAAAAGTAAAAAAAAATTATAAATATTTTTATCTACAGAGTTTATTTTTATTACACACATTTTAATCTTAGAATTTAATTAATTAGATTCATTCGAAAATCTTAATTTTATGTCTCAAATTTATGTCACATATAAAATTACGAATTCATTAACATTTATATTAATTTAATAAGTAAAAAGTTATTTTTAATATTTATAAATATGTATATTTAGTTGTTCAATATTAACTTAAAATTAAAATTTTAAAAATATAGTTCATTTACTAAAAAAAACATTTTTACATAATTATATTTATTTTTTAACAATTATCTTAATGACACAGTTGACATATTATTATTATTATTGCTATTATTATTATTATTATCATTATTATTAATTTTTATCATATTAGTGTCACTTTTATAATAATATTATTCTTACATAAAAATAAAAATATAATTTTAAGTTACACTCTTTTTTTTTTTGGGTACTCACTATAACTTTTACTTTTTATCATGTTAGATATGTAAGTATTGGTGTAACAAAGTTAATGTGACTTTGCTTATGAAATAAAATGTACACTTCTACATTATCTTCAAATATACAAGTGTTACGTAATAAAAATTTTCGAAAGAAAAAAATTATACATTTCAATGTGGTTCTTTTAAGGTACTAAAGAAAGTCTTTAAAATTGGATTAAAATGCACAATTGAGGTAATGAACTCAAACTTGCATAGATCAACTTCAATGAAGTAAAATACATGAATAAAACTCAAATTACAATGATTCAAGTGTAAAGAAACAATTGAGAAATGACGAATTACATGAGATAAATAAAAAAACAGTAATGAAGCTGTGAAAATATAAAAGAAAGTTGGTAAATACACTGTTGAATGAAAGAAAGCAAATAAACAATGGGAAAAAGTAAAGGAAAACGTTTAGAAAATAATAAATTTGGAATTGGTTGATGTTTGAATGTTTTGGGATCCTTTCTCCGGTCATCGATTGCACTTTCTATAACTTTGAAGTTGAAAAAACTTTCAACTTTTAGTTCTGCATGATGAAGCTAGTGGGAATTCCCATTACTCACGTTTTTAGGAAATGTCCCTCCAACGTTCACCTCCTCATCCAAATCATGCCCGAAACTAACTAATTTTATTTGATTTCTCTATAGGCCATTAGTTAAACTCGTAGAATCTAGCCCGTAATTTTATCCATTAATACTCAAGACTTGGTTAAATTACACTTTTTTATCTGTATAATGGGACGAAGCCTATCTAATCTAGTTGAACTCCCTCTGGGTGGTTATATGAATGCCAATTAACCAGCCCATAGTCCAAATTCAATTATTTTAGGTTCTAACAATAAGGTATATTATAAATTTTATGAAAAAAAATATAAAATACCACACATGTTTTTGGATCATTTACTTTTAAATTTATATAGGGATATCGTAATATTTCTTATTATAAACTACGAATAATTTAATAATTTGACAGCAGTTCTTTATGGTTTTAAATCTTTTTCTCTGCGATTACATTTATTTTTATGTTTGATTGTAAGATATGTTTCCTTTACAGTGTACACATTCACATTGAATTATTTGTCTTCCTTTCCTTATTTCTTGTTGGAATTTTGACAGTCACAGTTCACTCCTTCGCTGTCAAAGATTATATAGGCTCACAAAGTCAGCAGTGGTCAGATCACATGACCCACAAAAGAAACATCTCTTGGTCCAGATCAACGGTGGACGATGGGTGTGTTTGTTGTTACCCATTCCTCTTCGAGAGATTCTTGAGATAATTCAATGTAAGATAATATTTTTATATTATATTATTTAATGTATATTACGTTAATAATATGATTATTTTTATTTTTTTATAATAAAAAATAATAATTATTCATGCAATTAATATAATACATATTTAATAGTTAAATAAAAAAACTTTGTTTCGCACTGGAGGTACTGAGAAATTTTCTTGTGCTAATGAATTACTGTGACAATAATTTGTCCTTTTGGTTTCAATTCTTTATAGCTTTGAACCAAACTTAAGCCCAACATAAAAAAAAAAAAGGCTGTGAACCAAATTGGCGCAGTATTAAATAGTAGTTTAATTGGATTTGAAATTTAAAAAAAATGCTTTCTAGACATGCAGAGTGGCGCAGAATGGGTGTACTGTGTGAAGTGACTGCTTGGGCAGATATGTCCTGCCCGTCAAATCTAGCTAAGGCCCCCCGCGACGCTGTCACTGTAAAAAATAAAAATAAAAATAAAAGGCTAAAACTTGTTTTTGGTTCCCTGAGTTCTGACCTTTTCCCAATTCCCATTTCTCACCCCCGAGCCCACTCTACTGGCCATATCTTTGTGTCATGCTCATGACCACTAGATTCAGCTAGCTCGCCCCACGCATTCAAGTTTCCAAGGCATAGCACCCAGACTCTGAAGCTGACCCATAAAAGTTAATCCTGCCATTAAACATTTGAGGGTGTTTGTTCTTATCGACTCGGAGATTTTTTGCTTTTGGTTTTTACGTTGATTCTGGGTTTAAGATAGGGTTTAGGTAAAAGCCAAGTGGAGGGGCGGAGGCTTGAAAAAAACCAAAAGAAACGAAAGAAAAAAAGAGATGGGGGGGGGGGTTTCGTTGATTCTGGGTTTAAGATAGGGTTTAAGAAAAAGCTAAGTGGAGGGGCGGAGGTTTAAAAAAAACAAAAGAAACGAAGAAAAAGAGAGGGGGGAGGGGTGCAAAAGACGTGGTCTTTCTCGTATACACAGATCCCTATGGAATGAAGTGGGTGCTTCCATGATCGTTTGCTGGGAGTTCATTCTTTTTGCTTAGTTTAAAGAGACCGGTTTTGTTGTGTTCGGGAGGAGAGAGAGGGACTATTTGATGAGCGCATAGAACGAAGAGTTTGGTTGGTGGAGAAATTTGCTGTAGCTAGACAACAAAAACCAAGTCTTCATCTGCAGGAGGCAAGAGATTTTTGATATGATTTGTTTATTTGCCACCCAATGATTGACTTACCTTGCAGCTAGAGAAACTGGTAGCAAGTTCAAACCTTTTCAAGAGAAAAAAAAGAAAAAAGCAAGAAGATGAAGTCCATGAGTGATAGTAACACCGATGATGGGAACAATCATAACTGGTTGGGGTTCTCTCTCACACCCCACATGAAAATGGAGGTTACTTCTGGCCCTCCCCATCATCATCACGATCATCATCACTACTATCATCAGGCCCTGGCTTCTGCAGCAGCTGCTGTTTCTAATGCTGTTCCCGCAAACTTCTATTTGGCCCCTTCACACCTAAGTGCCTCCGGAATCTGTTATGGTGTTGGGGAAAACGGTGCCTTTCATTCTCCTTTGTCTGTAATGCCACTCAAGTCTGATGGGTCACTTTGTCTAATGGAAGCTCTTAGTAGATCACAAACGCAAGGTTGGTTTTGTTTTTCGGTTTATTCTTTTTTCAGAATATGTTCCATGCTTTCAAAAGTTTTCATCTTAAATTGTTTTTATTTTGTACATGGTCCTTAAAAAATTGTCTTGTGTCCTTGTTTCCTATTGAAGTGATGGTGCCGACTTCGTCTCCCAAACTCGAGGACTTCCTAGGTGGTGCAACTATGGGAACTCACGAATATGGAGGCCACGATAGTGAGGCAATGTCTCTCAGCCTAGACAGCGTCTACTACAGCCAAAATGCAGAGCCTCAAACCAACAGAGACCATTCGCTCGACCTTCTTTCTGAACCCTTCAGGCAACAAGGGCATATCAGCGTCCAATCCCAACCGTATTATTCAGGACTTGCTTGCCATGGGATTTATCAAACACCATTGGAGGAAGAAACCAAGGAACCCCGCGTTACAGTTTGCGGCTCCCAAATGCCTCAAATGGCAGAGGAAGGCATTGCCTGCTTCAAAAACTGGGTGGCTCCCAGGGAGTATTCTGCTCAGCAGGCTGTGGAGCAGCAGATGAACCGTGGCCTGGGCGATGATCGTGGAGTTTCTGGGTCTGTTGGTACGGTAGGCTGTGGGGATTTACAGTCGCTGAGCCTCTCCATGAGCCCTGGTTCTCAGTCAAGCTGCGTGACGGCTCCGAGTCAGATCTCACCTTCTGGGACGGACTCGGTGGTCATGGAAGCCAAGAAGAGAGGGCCTGGTAAGCTAGGCCAGAAGCAGCCTGTGCATAGGAAATCCATTGACACATTCGGGCAGAGAACGTCGCAGTATAGAGGCGTGACAAGGTTAGTTCCCGCTACCCTCGTTTTTGTTCAAGCAATACTTCTTATTATGCCCACTTTTTTCAGCAACCTTTTCCTGTGATTTTTCATTATTTGATCCTCTATTCCTTTTAAAAATTTTGGAGCTTTTTTCTTTTTTTCCACTTAAATTTGTAGTGGTAGTTCTGCTTTTTGAAGCTTTGATGTGTCGTTCCATTTTCTGATCAATTTTCGAGTAACTCGTGTTGATTGCTCACTTTTAGGCACAGATGGACTGGGAGATATGAAGCGCATTTGTGGGATAACAGTTGCAAGAAGGAAGGGCAAACCAGGAAAGGACGACAAGGTTAGTGATTAAAAGCTAGAGTTGTCGACAATTTGACGTTGTTTGTTTGAAAATATTGTTCCTTCTACTGCAAATTTTGGTCCATTCGTATTAGTAATCTGACCTTTGGCAACTAACTTTCACCTGTCGCATGTTCACACTTGTGGATGACGAAACAATCAAACGTTGCATCTTGCAGTTTATTTGGGTAAGTCTTCTCCCAAAGACCTGCACTTCCAACCAACCCTTTTGCTATTGCTAATTGCTAAGTGCTCAGTTTTTGTTTTTGAACTTAAGGCGGTTATGATATGGAAGAGAAAGCTGCAAGAGCGTATGATCTTGCGGCTCTGAAGTACTGGGGACCTTCAACGCATATCAACTTTCCGGTATTATATTTAAGCTCTAGCATTTCAAATTCGCATATAATCTTGTCCTCCTTGGAATCTCAATCTCTCTTTTCCCTTTGTCAGTTAGAAAATTACCAAGCCGAACTTGAAGAAATGAAGAACATGAGCAGCAGGAATACGTTGCCCACTTGAGAAGGTACAGATATCGAATAATTGTTAATCATGTTGCTAAAAGCTACCAATTATTGTAGTGCTTAATGATGAGCAAGTTTCTGTTTGATTTGCAGAAAAAGCAGCGGGTTTTCAAGGGGTGCTTCAATGTACAGAGGGGTGACAAGGTTAATGTGGTTCCCCTACCCCCTTTTTCCTCTGAATTAGATACAGTTGGTCTATTAAAGTTAAACCCACTTTTGGATGTTATGCAGGCACCACCAACATGGAAGATGGCAAGCAAGGATAGGCAGAGTTGCAGGAAACAAGGACCTTTATCTTGGGACATTCAGTAAGTCCTTCCAAAGTGTCAATTCCTCGTACGTCGTCACTAAATCTGTTACAACATAGTGGCATTTTTAGCATTCGAATTACGAACCAGAAACGCTTATGTACAAGGCGCTAGCGTGCTTAATGTAGTCTCGCAGGACTTGTTTTTTTTTTTTTTTAATGTAATTTCTGCTTCAATCTTTCTTTCCCATACGCTAGTGAGGTAAAGCTTTTATAAGGTTGACTATATCACTTACTTTGGACTGCAACAAGTCACTTTTTCTAAGGCTGTTATCTCGGATAATTGATAGACATAGAAAAGGGAATCTTCCACAAGAATGGCCTCACCAAAGTTTAAAATTTTCTAAATGCCTTTTTTATTTTCTTGATAAAAAATATTGTTGATGATTTTTTGGTCTCTGAATTAAATTCAGGCACTCAAGAGGAAGCAGCCGAAGCATATGATATAGCTGCAATCAAATTCCGTGGGGTGAATGCAGTCACCAACTTTGACATATCTAGATACGATGTTGAGAGGATCATGGCTAGCAACACCCTACTTGCTGGAGAGCTGGCGAGACGAAACAAGGATAGTGAACCAAAAACCGAAGCCATCAAGTACAATGTTGTATCAAGCCAGAGCAGCAGGGAAGCTGTAGAAGCTGGAAACAACAACGAAAATGGTTCAGACTGGAAGATGGGTCTGTATCAGTCTCCCCAGCAACAGTCAAATAGCTGTGACCAGAAAACTACGAGCTATGGAAATTATAGAAACCCGGCTTTCTCTGTGTCCCTACAAGATCTCATTGGGATTGACTCAGTAGCTTGTGGCCAGCCCATGTTGGAGCACTCTACCAAGATAGGGACTCATTTTTCAAACCCGTCCTCGCTGGTGACCAGTTTAAGCAGCTCAAGAGAAGGCAGCCCTGATAAAACGGGACCCACACTGCGCTTTCCAAAACCCCCAATGGGATCAAAGATGGTTAGCCCCATTGCTACTGGTGTTGGTTCTTGGTTTCCCTCTCAACTGAGGCCAGCTGCTGCTATCTCAATGTCTCATTTGCCAGTTTTTGCGGCTTGGAACGATACCTAGAGATAGATATCCGCCTTCATTTGTCATATGTTAAAAGTTCTGTGCATGTGAAAGGTGGGTTTTCAAGGCAAGAAATCGTTAATGGAGGTAAAAGGTGGGTTTTCAAGTAAAACATTCAGCTCATGTATTTTGCAGAGACGTTAGTGGAAGAATTTGGGGGATAAATGAAAGGGTGGTGGGGCCAGTTATCTGTCATCTTTCTGTATCCAAGTGTAGGAACACCTTTCCAAACATAGCCTTTTGGCTCTATATATTGGAATGTAGATATGCGAATGGGAGGGAAAGGATTAAATTAAGAAGGGGACCAATGATTAAATTCTGTGAAATGATGTTTGACAATGTGGAAGCGGCCCTTACGTTATTGAATTTACTTTTTTGGAGTTGCGCCTTTTCTTAGGTCCAGCTAAAAGTACAAAACCAGCTCGATGGTTCCCAATAATTCATAGAGGCCTCTCCTTTGATCACGTTATCTCGTATTGTTGCCGACGTGTTCCTCTGCTTGCATAGCACCATCATTGCATGAACCTTTTCTTATCTGAGCTTTCTTCAAAGCCAGCAAATACTCTACTCCTCGTCGTTCAAAAGGAAAAGGGGATTGCAGAGATTCTTGCACGAAAGTGTAAGTTGCAAATTGTCATAATTACTCGGGCACGCCTGAATTTATTTTCTTTTTTAAAAAAACCGTTTTGTGGTTAAAAATTTCTTTAACTTTTCTCACTACAAGTTACCTAATCCAAACAGACATAAATGTGACATAAAAGCGATTCCATGTCTGCTGTGGATGATTTAGAGCCTCAACAAGACGACTAGAGTTCATCCTGTTATCGAGTGCTTTCCCACGTGTGTCCCTCGTGTTCAAATGTTTGTGCTCGATTGCAAAATTTGATTCTTGACCGTGAACAAACATATAGGACTACGACAACGAGGAATCAGTGCCGAGAAAGCTGGAAATAGTTCCAAACCGAAGTTGGGCATAGCTGTTGCTTCTGCATGGTATCCAATAATGTATTACCAATAATGTGTTTTGTTAACATGTGCTTTAATTATTTAAAAAAATAATATTAAAAATGTTTTGAATTTTTAAGATATTAAATACATGTACTTTTTGTTTAATAATTTTTATTTTTTTCTCTTAATAAGTGCACGTTAGCAAATTTCTTATTTTGTAACTTTGTCCGAGTTACTTAACAAGGGAAGAAAATAACAGGTTCTAGCAATTGATCGGCTAGAGGAGTCCAGCTTCCATCTCTGCCAGAGTTTTTCTCCTAATTAGCCAATTGCTTCCTCCCCTTCTGTTTGGTGATTTTAAAAAAGAGCACTGCACCCACATGAAAGAGAGGAGACAGGTCCAAGTACTGTATACTCAAACAAAATAAAGAAAAAAACAAGCGGTGTTATACTGCAGAGAATTTGGGTCCTAAAAGAAATTTTAGGATCGTTTATTATAAATAAACCATGGCCTCTTGTTCCAATTAACAAACTTATGCAGTTATGCGTTGTACTTGTATCAGACTGGTAGTTGTATCTTGCAAATGTAAGAGGATTGCCATTAATGCAAAGGTTGTGCGTGTACTAACAGTGCATATAGCAACACAAGCTTCTCCGAGAACAAAAATGCATTTACTCGTTCATGAAAATGGTGCAAATTGAAATGGGAAAAGATGATTTCTTCTTTCTTTTTTTATTTTTCTTCGCAAATTAAATTATGCGAAATAGAAAAGAAACCTTTGTTTTGACAAAGGAAAAGCGGGCTTATCTAAAAAGTGAAACACAAGAAGCAGATTGCATGACAGACGAAAGGTTAAACTATAATAAGATTGATGGTCAAAAAGCTACCAAGTCTCGTGGAAAAGATAGGAAAGTATAAGATGTACCTCACTCGTAACAGAAAATAAAGTAAGATCCACTTCAATCGTATGGTTTTTCTTTCTATCCATAGAGATTAGTCAACAAATATGATTACAAATCTTATTGTGGACAGCCTAATCTCAAAAAGGTTAAAAAAGGACGGCTTTCGAAAAGCACTTATGAATGAGCAGGATCATAGTGCTAGTTTATCAAAAAGTTGAAAACTTGGTGAAGAAAATTTCAGAATTACGTACCTAAATATTGTTGCATGACTTGCACTGAAGACACGTACGTTTGTATATGAAATTAAAGAATGCGAACGTGGTATGTGAATTCAAAGTGAATATAATTAAATTCGAATAAGGCACTCCGAAGATAATTTGCATATTTCATTTGAGAGAAGGTGTGTGGAGGCATTGGTCAAAACCAGCGGCCCATTGCCTGTGTAGTGTACTCCATCGTCAAAAAAAACTTCACCTAATTCAGGGTAGGATTTGCTCTGTGATGTCAGCTGAATGCTGGGCCTTCATTGTATTCGTTGTTCTTCTATTTCATATGAAGTAGTGAGAGGAATAATCTACTTGACTCAAGCCCAACTGTAGGTAGTATGAAAAACTTCACAAAGAACTGGGTGTTAGCACAGATAAAGTGAGTTGAGTCCTCGACTATAGCGTGTCACTTTCAATTCGTAAAAATTAAATTTATAAAATAATTTAAATAAGTTAAATTTTATAAGAATTCTTTTAATTTAAAAAAAAAAGAAAAACTTCACAAAGAGTATTAACACTGCCCGAGTTTTCAAATAATTAACTTAATAATCCTTATAATTATTAAATAATAAGATATTATATATATATATTTTAAAAAATTTTAAAATATTAAATACTTTTATTTTTGTATTTAATATTTTTCTTTGATATTATTGTAAGAATTTAGCATTACAATTTTTTTTTTGGGGTTAGACTTGGCTATTGTGTAGTGATATACTGTGTTTAGATAGTTGAATGTGGAAAGGTCCCCACAAAAGCATACACGCACGCACAAAACAGGCAGTGCAGGCACTGTAACGGAGATGGTCCCCGAATATTTTGAAGGCTTATCTTGTCTTTGGAGTTTCAACTTGACTGAAACTGCAAAGCAGGTGTTGTATTCTTCGGTAACAGGACCATCGCAGGGGGACCGAGAAAGCCTTGTGAATGTTTTGTGCTGTTACTCAAAGGGGAAGAATAATGGGTGTCCCCTATAGACGAGCCATGTTTCATCCAAGGAGGCCTCTCATCCCATTCCTGGCTCTCTCTCCCAAATCTCCTCATTTCAATTTGGCTCCGTCCTTCTCATGGTTCTCAGGTGGTGGATCTCAGGAATGACAGCACAAAACGGAGTCTAGCTTCTTCTCTCTGTATAACGTGAAGTCGTGAACTCTTCCCTTCTGTTAAGTCAGAAATTTCATGATACAATTGTTTCTTTCGATATTGTTGCTGTTTGTGTGTCCAATTTGTATTCAGATTTGACAGAATGGAATTTGTACAAAGTATAATACTGTTTGTCTTCAAAGTTCCAAAGTTGCGAACCCATTGAAAAAATAATTTCATTAATCATGTGAATCGCATAATAATTTTTTTTTTCAGAAAATTGATGGTTAGATAGTTTGGTTAAATAAGAGATGCTTGATGCAGTAACGCAGAAAGGGAAGGCATGGAAGGACGATGGGGATGGCCACGCAGGGTCAGAGGGTGCATGCATGTGGAGACTGAGGCACAGAGGAGAGAGGACCGTTGCACATTAACTGTGAAATGTGTCCCTCAATTGACTACACTACGTACCTTGCCTGCCCCCACCTTGTGCATTTAAATTGTTCTGTTCTGTGTCTCATATTTCATTTCCTGTCTGTCGTTTCTCAAGCATACACGATGGTAAAAGGCACGACCACTGACTCTGAACTGTGGACTCGTGTGTACTACTTCTCTTTTGCGGTTCATTTTAATGTCGTCTAAAATTTCCAAGTTTTCACACGACCGCGAACCATGTGGGATTTGCCATCTCACATCACCACATGTTTTTACGATATAATAAATAATAAACAGGAAACGAATCAATGGTAAAATTTAAAACAAAAAAAAAAGAATTGTTATTTAATAAATGTTACAGTAATTTAAAAAAAAAAAAGAAAAGAAAGGTGAGAGCTGAATTGAGATTGACTACGCAAACGCTAATAAAAATGATGATATAGTTTTATCGTTGTAAGTAGAACGTAAGTATCACAAATATTATTAACTAATTAATAAATAAAAAATAAAAAGATTGTTAAGTAGGTAATAACATATTTAATTAAGAAAGTAAAAAAGCGCGGGAAGGGAAGGGAGTTGTCAGCGTCCCCGTATCTAAGTGAGAATCTAAAAGTCAGTGAGAGAATGGCCTCGTGATTGGACTGTTGTTTTAGCGGGGTCGTCCTTTAATGCCGCATAACGCTGTCGTCGTTTTAAGTGTTCCAGTTAAAATTGGTCTTATTAAAATTTTACTTTATTTAGCACTGACTCGTAATTTTATGAGTTTATGCTGACTTTTTATTGTAATTTTAAATATTTTCATCTTTTTTCATCATTTTTTTAATTTTAGATTCGCTAATATTTTTTCTAAGACTAATAAACAAAAAAAATTACAGCAGTAATCAAAATGAATAATGCAGGTTTTAATTAATTTATTTTATATTAAAAAATAATTAAAATTATACAAAAAACTTATAAATTTAATTTGATCAGTTATACTATTATTTAATTCTAAATTATTAAGTTATTAAAAAAAATTAATTAAAATAATAATTATTTCATAATATATAATTAGATAATAGTATAAAAAAATTTTATATTAATAATAAATTAAAATTAAATCTAAAAGTTATGACCCGAAAAATAGTTTTTTGTATGAAAGGTAAATAAAACTAAACATATGTTAAGTTGGAAATTCACTTTCTGCCCGCACTAAAAAGGGAATTGGGGCCGCGGCTCACGGGCGTTAGACTTCAAATGGTTCTAAGTACTAGAACTAATATTAGCGCACACAAATAAACATATAAATAAAAAAACTTAAATAAGGCTAACTTGGGCTTAGTCCAAATTTAAGCCTTATTATTATACAAGCCCAACCGTTGGGGGTGCGTAGTATATTTTGAATACAACTCTGCTATTTTCATATCCATTCCCTACATTTTGTCAGCAATTAAACATGAGCCTTGATGCTTTTGGATCAATTTTCTTGTTGCCAGAACCTTCCATTCTTACATTTGAGACAGTGAGAAACTCGTATTGAAGACACAAAATATCAGGGCTCTCCGATACCAACCCAGCCTCACTTGGTTCTTTATTCTTTACACCAAACTCTCAACGATAGACTCACTCGTCTCGTAGTCGCATATTTGACAACG
Organism: Castanospermum australe; assembly: GCA_019955255.1. Taxonomy (NCBI): domain Eukaryota; kingdom Viridiplantae; phylum Streptophyta; class Magnoliopsida; order Fabales; family Fabaceae; genus Castanospermum; species Castanospermum australe. Next base: position 1,557,110 of record NSJW01000435.1, on the reverse strand, counting down.
AATCGTTCAATTTTATGATGTTCGTGGTGGACCTAATCCTCTGTTCGCTGGTCGATTCCCATTTACTGAAACTGAAACCCATTACTCTGTTGAAATGATCCGTTAGTCCAGTGAGACAATCCAGGACTATGATGCTTTACTTGTGTGTAGACCCAAAAAAAGAAAAACAAAGCAAGACTTTGCAGTGATTAATGGGCCTAACAAACCCAAAAGAAAGCCCATGTTGACAACAAACCTCGGTTACATGGATCGTGGATCCACAGTCTGTTTAACGATTCAACCAATTGGCTTGGTCCGATAGACGCTAGCTTTTCACTTTTTAAATGAGTGTATGTTTAGTACGAGAAAAAATTCTTTAGTAAAAATTTATTTTTTATTTTTATTTCACCATACTAAATATATACTTAGCATTTCTATCAGTTGCTTGATGTACCAAAAAAATAAAAAAATAGCTGCTTGATGACTGACGAGAATTATGGAAAGCCTCATTTAATTCAGCTATTAGACCTTTATTTTATATACAGGTCCAATTGTAGGATCACAAAGTCTGAATCAATTGTGAGTTAGTAGTAAAGGGCGTTAAGACACATGTTGGAAAACGAACATGGCTACTCGAAGGGTGATAACACGTATAAAAAAAAGTACTTAAAAATGAGTGTGCTAAGCCACTCGAAACGTAATAAGCTGCACTACAATTTCTGGATTCTGAGAATGTCATAATATCCTAGTTCAGAGGAAATGGCTCTTGGGGTCAACAAATAACAATGGCGCCACGGTGGACCTTCGTTATTCCTTATTTTCTACGCACTTATATATTCAGTGGATAATGGATATATGATCTGAGAGGTATCAACAGAGCCAACAATTTCATAATTCGGTCGCCAGCTGGGTCTTGTTGCCACTTTTGTTTTTTTGCATACATCGCTATTATTACTATTTTATATTAACTGTATTATTCTTATATTTAGTGCCGCAGATAGAGAGATTCCTACTTCTGGCATAAGTACAATGTAAAAAAATTCCTTACGCAACATTAATTACAATTATTATTTTATCTATTTCTACTATTTTTGAGAGGTTGTCACGGTACATCAAGAATATTTTTATTTAATATTTCAAATTTTATAATATAATTATTAATTAATGAATATTTAATAATACCAAAAGAAAGTTGAGTACCACTATTTTTGTGAGTTCACATTTAAAATATGAGAATATTAATTTTTTTATTTAAATATCAGTATCAATTAATTCATATTATAAAAGAAAATTACATTAATTTTTTTAAAGTTAATATTTATTATACTTGATATTATATTTATATTTTTTATTTTATATATTATTTTTATATTTAATTTTTTTATTTAATAAATTATACTTACTTCTCTTACTTTATATATAATTTTTATATTATTTTTTATAAATAATTAAGTAAAAAGAAGATATTAAATGTAATGAACTCTAATTTAAGAATAAATCAACCTAATTAACCCCTTGTTATAAAAGCTTAATTTATCCTCCAACATTCTTTCTTTATGTGGAAACATCATTGTCTTGAAATGATTGCTCTTTCTGAACCGTGATGGGTTTGATGAGCTGCATCCGAGAGGAAGCATCCAAGTTCTCACTTCTCATCAGCTTCCTTAATAAATAGCAGCCTTTTCAGTTTAAATTTTAAAGCAAACTTGATGATGATTGCATCTTCTCCGACCCTTCTGCGCATGCTAACTCCATCTTTTCATTGGAGGGCTTGGTGCTTGGGGCAGTTCCTCTCGGCAAAATCGCATAATCACCCCATAAAGGATAAAACTTTATCAGCCACGGTCTGCGTTTGACGTAGTTTTAGTCGAATCGTACTATGTATGTTCTCAATTAGATTCTCTAATTGTGCATTAATTAATACATGAAAATGCACGAATTGATTATTGGGTTATGTCCACGAGAAGTGTTTTGTGTAATTGGAAAAGTGCATCCACCTGCAGCATGGGCTGTACTGTAGTTAACTTGGGAAAGCAAAAGACACCCAACAAAGTAAGAGGGTGGCTGATAATTAGGAGGTACAAGAGCAAATCTAAAGAGAGATTCTTCTTCTCTTAGGCATAAACCCATCATTGCTAATTAGGCAACAGGACCACATCTTGTGGACTATCCAGGATGAGTTCCACCTCAACCTGAAGGCCTACGCACGCGTGATCGCTGGTTCTCTTTTCATTGTTCTTTCTCGCATCATTGATTAACTTAATGCAATTTTAGATATAAACTCAAATATCATATTATTAAATGTATGTTATTTTAGTTAGATTTTTTAATTTTAATTTTAAATAAGTTTAATTTTATAAATTTAATTTTTATCAAAAATGAATTTGAGTAAAGTAATTTAACGTATGTTTAAATTAGATTTTACAAATTTAATTTTAGATGAAAGTAATTTTACAGACTTAATTTTAATCAAAAGTAAATTTAAATAAAATAATTTATGTTTAAAAAAATTTTAATACAAAAATAATAAATAGTTGTTTCAAATTAAACAAATTTTTAAAAATAAAATTATGATTGAGAAATAATACAAATAATAAAATAAATATGACAAAAAAATAGATCAAAATACATTTAAGCATCCAAAAACCAGTTTAGATTATATAAATACTCATCCAAATACATTTTTATGTTAAAAAAAATAAATTATAACACAAAAATAATAAATATTTACTTTAGTTTAAACAAATTTTTAAAATTAAAATTACATTTGATTGCAAAATTCTAAACAAGATAAAAAATAAATAAATATTTATTTAAATATTTAAAAATTCATTTAAACGGTACAAATGTCAATTCTAACACACAATAAATTTAATTTGTTTAATGTCGAGAATCTCTAAAAAAAAAAAAGTGCAATTATATAATGGGTCTCACTCACTCCAGTTCGGTCTAGATGGCTTCGCCGATGTAGGTGGGTCAACTTCCCTTTCAATGATAGAATTAGTATAATCTCGTCAGACAAAACCTGAAAATTGTGATGGCATCAGACCCACCAGTTAGACTTGGAAGGGGCTTTGTTCTCATTCATGCCAGTTGATCGCGTACCACAATTATCAATTTAGTACTCAAATGCTACCTGCAAACCTGTCTTTCCCTACTTGTATTTGTCTTTTTCGTTAACAGGTGCTCTTTTTATTTTCTTTCCCCTTCAATTTCCATAGACAAATATATTTCCCATCATTTTCTTTGCTTTGTGTATATTAGAACAGCAAATGGGAATATTGCTTTCACTTTGCACCGGTTTTATTTCTCCTTTATAAATAAATATTAAATTTTATATTTTATCTAACTGATTTTACTAATTTTGAGAGAGACAAATATAAAATTATACAAAAAATTTTACTTTAATCTTTTTAATAAAATTATTGGAAAATCTTGAGAATAGAGAGCCGTGTCTCCCATCACCACCACCTCCTTTCCTCCACCAATGTTGACGTGGCAATACACTATTTCCATGAACGTAATAAGGAATCAAAATTAAAGTAATTCTTTTTCACGGTAAGAATAAAAGAGAAATTAAATTATGTTAAAAAAAATTTTTGACGTCCCATAAATTATTGTTTTCGATAAAGTACTTTATTTGATCCAATGCGGTGGCTTAATTCTTGATCTGAAAAATGGGTCATGAGCAACGAGAAAATAAGCCGTCAATTTCGGAAAATTTATTTGGGGGGGTTTCCAGCAAGATCACAACCAGGCCGCTGGTTGACCGGATAATTTGGGTTTGACCGGATTCGCTGGATGAGGCACAGTCACAGGTGCAGGCTACAGCTGGAAAACGTAGCTGGACAAGAAGGTAAAATTGATCATTAGATTCCATTATTCCTTTTTATGTCCCTCCCCTCCCCAAAGTTCAAGACAGAGAGAAAAAAAAAAAAAGCTTTGCTGCTTCGAGATTATTACATCATTACTTAAATATAAATAGTTAAATACTCTTTGTTAAAGTAGAGACAGAAGATATCATAGCCTGCACTGCCAGCACACGCTATTCTCACTTCCTCTGAATCAGATCCTTACACTTGTCCCCTTTGGGTCCACCAACCTGAATCAATATACCACTGCTATGGCACAAAGGTTGAATGGTTTTGAAGGAAGATTTGGTGGGGTCGATGCTTTGGGAACCATGATGAACAGTGACTGAGGTCGATGGAGGATGATGGAGGTTAGGTGCATACACTTGAGGATTCTAAAAAGAAATGAAGGAGGTTAGTTGGCACTGAGTAAAATGAGTGTGTAACAGAGAGAGAGAGAGAGAGAGAGAGAAGGATCTGTTACTTAGAACAGTTGGCAAATGTGTCAGTAAAAAAAATGGAAATGAATAAAAATACGAAAGGAGTATGTTTGTTAATGAATATATGGGGAGCAAGCTTGGCCTTCAAGAGAAGAACCTCTCGAATCCAATCTGCACTTTGAAAGCAGAATACACACACAGGCTCTAAAGAAAAAGAGAGAGAGAAGGAATTAAAATATTAATTAATAAAATTATTAATTTAAAGTCTTAAACTGAAACTGAAAATTACAAGGATAAAGTGTAGGAGAAAAAGTAGATTAGGTTCTGCTTCCACAATAATTTACCAACAGGAGCAGTTGGCAGTGGTTAGTACGTCTTTTAAAATGATACATGTCACCTCTTGGCTTCGGCAGGTAAGCTAAACCTCTCAGTCTCTCTGTGCCTTTCTCTTTCTAGCTTAGTAGCTCCTTGTGTTGTCTGTAATCTATAAAAGTTAGATTTTTATGCTACCTTCGATGTTTACTACTACCCAATTGGAGAATTTGGTTTTTTCTGTCGAATTTAATCTAGCATTTGATGCTCCTTGTGATATGCTCAGGCACCCCAGTTAAGGGTACCGTGCTCAACCCTGTCCCTTTCACCAGTCATTGCGGGATTTGAGTAGAATTTGATGCCTTTGGTCGTTCCCGGTTCTTGGTTTCCCATCTGAGAATTTATAGCAAGAGTTTCCACAGCTTCTCCTGTCCTGTCTTTTAAATCAAAACTAAACAAAATACTCATTGTTTATTCACTCGAGTTGGAGCTTCGAAGTGTTCCATACAGAGCAACTCGATCGGGTCTTGGCCGAAAAGACCTGAGATCATAATCTGCTTAAACATCAATCACGCTGGTGTTTGATCGAATTGGGGAGTGACAATTTTAGTTGTTTTGTGGACAAAGGAGAAAAGGGAATCTGCTTTATTTGCAGTTTGATGAGCTGTTAGCTAATCCCATTGTTTGTCTATGTCCGCTTTATGCTCTGAAGACTGAAAGGTTAACTTTCCTGTCTGAGAGGGAGCATTTTCCCTTTTCCTGAGCATTATAGTAGCAGACTTGATCCTAGGGTTTCTGAAGGAAGAGGTAACAAGCTAGTCACTGACTAGTAGATTATATTCCCTGTTACTTTGTGTCTATGCTACAATGAGGGTTTTCTTTTACTTTAACTTCCTCTCAGTCCTATAAAGCTGCCAAGCTATTTGTTCCTTGTTGAGTCCTGCAAGATATCTCTCGAGCCAACTTAGTCAAAATTCACCTTCCCTTTAATCATGCAGTTATTTATTTCTTCTGCATTATATCTAGACTAGCTGCAGCCCCGGCCAGATCAAACTGTTGAGTCGGGATTGCTCTGATTGGTTGAGATATATATAGGTTGGTTTCTTAGTTCTAGGCGTTTAGGCACTATTGAATTCAGATGACTGGTCATGAAAATGCCTTTGGGTTTCAACATGGAAACGAGGGCATTCTGACTTGTCCATTATCTGGTTTGAGCACAAATGCTTCTGAAATGGCAATTAGTTCTGTGTCTATGGCTAAGCCTTCAGATGTAGCTAACCCTTTTCTTGCTTCTTCTGCTTGGGATCCACTTGTTTCATTGAGTCAGGCTCAAAATTTTGGAGGCTCTTCGTTGGTTTCTCATAGTGAGCTTGCCAATTCATCTTACCCTCTTGTTTTGGAAAATCAGGGAATGAGTAGCACCTCTCACCTGGTTCAATACCTGTGTGACTCAAATTTTGCAGACATGGTCCCCAAGGTTCCCTCCTATGGAAGTGGGAGCTTCTCAGAAATGGTTGGCTCCTTCGGCCAACCCGGGTCTGGTGATGTTGCTAACACAGGGTATCGATCAAGTTATAATCCGAGAAAGGAGGCAGGAATCGAATGGGCTCCAATAAATACTGAACAATCTCAGGTTGAGGATTCAACTACGGAAGAGGGAGCCCCAGGATCTGCACCTAGTGGAAATAGAAGAAAGAGAGGGCTTGATTATAATTCTACTTTCAGTCCAAATAAGGTAGGTCGAGTGTAATATATTAATCTCAAATCTCAATTAGGATGTAGAATAGTTCATTGCATGTTGATAGAATCGCACGATTCACGATTCAAATTACACGATTCGATACGATTTGGCAAGTCAGCAATTCGTATCATGTGATAAATCGCATATGGCTTTGAATCGTACGATACATGCACGATTCAATGTGATTCCGTATCAACGATACGATTCAAACGATTTTGCGGTTCAAGTTTTTTTTTTTTCTATTACAGATTCTCATAATAGAATTTAAAGAGATAGAGACTTAAATTATTAAATAAAAGAAACTAAAGGGGCATTACTAAACACTCTTGGTTCGATTGCTTTGTTTGTTACTGAACATAGAATCAATTTTCATTCACATTGAAAACCAATTACTCTACTCACTTTGTTTTGTTTTTTGGGTTTTACCTTTTTGTTTGTTTACACAGTCATTGTTTTTGTTATGGTTCTGGGTGTTCACATAGTCACTCTATATGATTTCCTAAAGTTAAGAAGAAGGGGAAGGAGTATGTTACCTATGAGCTTACATATGACTTATGACTTATGATGACATTATGGTATTATACTATTATTGAAGTTAGTGATGTGACATTTAAGTATTTGTTTGAGACTTTTAAATATTTTGTTTATATTTTAGATGTGAAATCATGAATATTTAAGTTTTTTTTATTGATGTGTTTTGAATCGTACGATACGTTACGATTCACAATTCAAAAATTGAACAAATAATTTTCGATACGATTCAAGATTTGACAACTATGATTGCATTGTTTATTTGGTTTAGTGAGCTAATGAATGCAACGCCTTATAAACCTCTGATTAGAATGTTGAGGGCGATGCACTGAAAGATTCTCCCGGGAAGAGCTCAGATGGTGTGAAAGAACATGACAAGAAACCAAAGGTTGAGCAGAATTCTAGTGCAGATTTGCGTGGTAAGCAATTGTTGAAGCAAGCTAAAGACAACTCTCACAGTGGAGAAGCTCCCGAAGAAAATTTCATTCATGTGAGAGCTCGAAGAGGTCAAGCTACGAACAGTCACAGCCTTGCAGAAAGGGTACCACCATCTTACTACAATAATGTTTGTTACAAGAAATCCATTTCTTATCGTAAACTTAGTTATAGTACTTTTTGCTTGCAGGTGAGAAGAGAGAAGATTAGTGAGCGAATGAGGTTGCTTCAAGAACTGGTTCCAGGATGCAACAAGGTTATTTGGGATGATTGTGTTATGATTTCTCATGAAACTATGATATCTCCATAGTCCATACTAATTTTCTGTTGTCTTTGATTTCCTTTAGATAACTGGCAAAGCAGTAATGCTTGATGAGATCATAAACTACGTGCAATCACTTCAGCAACAGGTTGAGGTTTGTATATTATATATGCAGTCTAAGAAATAACTGCATTTCTGCATCGTTATGAAGTATTTCCGTATTTAAGCATTCTGTTTATTGTTCAAGCTTGAATGTCTATCTGATTTTCACTGTGCACATGCTTCTTTCCCACACAGATGAACCCAAAAAAATTAAAAAAAAAAACCATCGAACAAAATAATATAAAAGACTTAACCATTTCACTGAATAATGCATCTCATTCTTTCTAAAAAAATTTTATTTTGTGGTAGGTCAATCACACAATTTTGAAGAGTCAATATCATTTGCATTTTCACGGTTATGTGACTATTCAACTTATTTTGCAGTTTTTGTCCATGAAACTTGCCACCGTGAACCCGGAACTGAATTTAGACGCAGAGCGGATCCTACCCAAAGATGTAAGTGAAGGTCTTGACAATTTAATCTTTGAGGTGCATTGACTAATTTTAGTACACAAAATCAATCTTTAACTTCACTCCTTTCTTTTAATAAGATTCTTCAGTCACGAATAGGACATGGAATTGGTGGATATGGTCCTGGCATCAGCTCCTCTAACCCATTCCACAGTGGAAGTTTCCAGGGAACCCTGGCAGGCATGCCGAGTACATCAACACCGTTCCTTCCTTTGCCCCAGGTAAAGAATAAAGATCTTTGAACCTGCTTCTCTTCAACTCTCTCGTTTGTGAAAATACTGATACATGTACATGCAGACTGTTTTGGACCACGAGTTCCAAAGCATCTATGGAATGGGATACGATTCCAGTACAGCACTCGACAATTTGGGACCCAATGGTAATAGGCAGAATCTTCTTTTTAATTTTGCTTGTCTCCATAATCAACTCAAAAATGTCTGTGCTTTCTTCTAATTTATTGTCATGATGTTGAACAGGGCAGTTGAAAACAGACTTATAATATGTGGAATATCAAATATGTAGCATTGTTTCTTCGAACAGGGACTTGGGAATTTTCCAGCTGACTGCACAATTTAACTGAAGTTGAAAAGGATGGAAAATAGAGAGGGAAAGAAAAATAAAGGTTTAAGTTGTATAGGATATTAATACCTAACTGTTGGCTCTTCGAAGTTTTAGCAGAAGATGACTCGTTAGATTTATGAATTGGAAAATGATAGTTACACATATTTTGTGAGATATGTGTAGAATCTGAATCGTTCAGAGGAGTATGCCAGTAAAGTGTGTTCAACTATCATTACTCTTATAAATTATGTATAGAGTTGTCAGGCTCTGATCGATGAAGCTGATTGTTTTCAACTGGTGTTGCATACTAGATAATGTGTACTTTTGTAAGGGTTTTTGGTTCTTATTTTACATTTTTGGTGAAAAAATGTAACGAATGAAGAGCTTATTCGTGCATATGAAAAATGCTGCAACATGTACCAGGGAAAGATTGTTTTGAGTGGAATCAGTGCTTGGAACTTGGAAGAGTAGCCTCATACTATTGGGTTTTTTTTTTTTTTTAAATGTTGACAAGAGAATCGAAAATTAATCCTTTTTTTTTTGCCTTAGTTCTATTTCATTTTTACGACTGGAGAATTGAAACTTCAACCTATCTTCAAAGCTTACACCTCTTCCCACAAGCAGAAGTGAAATTTGGCTTTTTTGTCCCTCCATGTGCTTGTGTCTCCGCTGCACAATGATCAAGCATTCTAAAAAGGAGGCTCGTATGCAATGCAATATCCATTGTTAGTTTAGAGTGTATTATACTGGTTATCACTTTTCTTCATCTTCTTTTTCTTGGCCATGGATTGTTACAAAACTACATACCAGAAACTACAGAAACACCTAAGCGCTGAACTCTACAGAAGAGAAACCACAACAAATTAGAACACTTAGCAAATCAGAGTTTCTTTTTATCAGTACTCGTCATTGAACTAAAATTTTTTCCGACTCTCTTCTGTCTTTTATCAGGCAGACTTCTTCCATCTTTTCATTAGTATTGTAGCAAGCAAATCGAAAAAGTAACCATAATAATTATACTACCAGTAACAACACTAGCAGCAATCTACAATTTACATCGACATGCCTTTTTAGGTTTTTAATGAATTTTCATTTCATTTAACTAAAAAAAACGTAAAAGTATATTTGGTATGAAAATAAAAATAAGGTAAAAAATTTATGAATGGGTTTTATGTAAAAAATTATATAAAAAAACTCATCTATGAATTTTTTATCGCCATTTTATCTCATACTAAATATATACTAACAGTTAATTTTTTTTTCAGTTTCATGCACAGGAAAATATCGTTAACGCCAATTTCATTTCATTAATATGACAAAAATGCCTGTGTACTCATTAATATCTTTTTTAATATTATTTTTCGTACTTATTTTAAAACACTTGTTATTAAATAAAAATAGCTAAACAACACATACTTGAGGAAGTCCATAAAACATTTATGTCCTTTGGAGTTGATTAGTGGAAAGGAATTTGAGTTATTTGTAAGAGGAAGATTACTCCTTACTTTAAAAACAAATTTTATTCTTTCGGCAAAATAAACATGATAAAAAAATGTTGAGGAAAATTTATTATTGCTTCTTACCCTTAATTGATGTAAAAAAAAATATTGAGCCTAGCTTCATATGTTTTATAATATGGGTGTATGACTGCACCATTTAAAAATGAAAATTTGATGAGTGCATTTATTATTTAATTGTCAATTCTTAAAAATATATGAAAAGCTATAATTATTTTATTTATTATTTTTGAAGTGTAGTCAAGCATATGAAGTGTAAACTTAATTTGTTAATGACTCAATTGGCAGAAAAAACATCACATTCTTCGTCTCTTTATTTGTGTCCTTATTTGTGCACTATTGTGATTAAAGCGCAACAGCAATGGTCTTCATACCGACAAAGCATGAATACCAGCTAGAAAAACTGCATCATCGGCTTATGATGCATAGATGCGTGGACTTTGATTTCAGTTAGGGTAAAACATTAACATGAACTTCAACTCACACACTTCTACTCATCAGTACCAGTGATTAGGTGAAACAAGATTTTTCTCGAAGTAATTTGGCTAAGGGAACTGTGCATGGAAAACACCAAATGGCTGCAAAAATGTTTTATTTTCCATTCTTCTATCAGCGAGGTCAAAACCAATATAGATGGTACTCTACATGACATATGGAAAGCTACACGAGTCCCCGTTGGGTACTATGGTGAAATGGCACAACTTGACAAATGGGGAAACATACAAATCTCGTTACCTCCTTGTATACGTTAGATTAGAGTTTGTAAATTTAATTTTAGATAAACTTAATTTTACAAATAAGATAAATGATTTATATTTAAAAAAAATTACGTTTAATTCAAAAATAAAAAATAATAATCAAACAGATATTTGAATTCAAAATCACGTATGAGAAATGATATAAAAATTAAAACAAAAAATATATAAAATTAGCAAAAACTTGTTTGAACTTTTAAAAATCTATTTAGTTGTGACAAATGCCAATTCAAACACACTCATATGTCGGAAATGGCACAACTTCATAAACCACAGGCAGCATGTAGAATAATTTGCTTGTCAAAAAAGGGCATAAACTCCACCTGTCACTCATGTATTCGGTGGGTGCTCAATCAAGCTGCTCAGCCACTTGTTCATTTAATTAGGAGAGGTGACACCCAACCCAACCCCTCTAATTCTTTGATAGAAAATGAAATCTACTGCGCGAAACTAATGATCTAGGCAAGGCCATTTTCATTAGGTACACGCTACATTAAGAAAAAAAAAAAGTTAGCATAGCTTGTGTGTTAATTTACAGATCGGGAGCGACAGTAGGCAAACACCTGAAATTATGAGAGCTCTAAAATCATTTCAACAACATAGCGTTCCATAATTTGAAGTGGAAAATTCATGTCATTTACCAAAAATTTTTTAAAAAAAATCTTGTCAAGAAAAATAGTTTCCATTGAAGCAGCTGAGCTCACTGATGTTTGCTCGATTAGTGGCGTAGAAAACGAAACATGTTGCACAGCTGATGCTCATAAAATGACAAACTGAGCATCAAGCATGGACACAATCAATTAATCAATGGTAGATGCCGTAAACTTTTCAGTCTCCCTTTTTTTAAGCAAAAGAAAAAGCATATTAAATCCTCACTCATGTTTATTATTCCAACTGCACATAGTTCATAAACTGAACTTGAAAAGAATAACAGTGGGGAAAGGTTGGAGGTTGAGCTGGCTAGAATAAAAATGCTTTCAATTATGAATGAATGGAATGGGGCCTGCAAAGTGCAGACACACCAAACCCTGCCATCTTGATGTAGCCCCACAAACCGTATATGCCACTGCCACATGCCCTTCGAGTCACTATTCTGCCAGACACCCTTCAAGAAATCTGTCAACTAGCGTGAGGGATCAAAGCGCTTTCATTACAAGGTTAGCAGCAACAGCAAAAGCTTAATAAATAGCTTCACAAGTGGTACTCCCACAAGCATGGAATGGAAGCAAGGTAGAAGAGCTGTGGGGTTCAATCAAATCTACTGTGACTCATGCCCTATAGCATTTAACCAAACTTTAAGCTATCAAGAAAATACACGTGAATGATTTTATATCTCTAACACGATTCTTTAAGGCATCAGGTAAGAGTCTTTTTTGTTTGAAATACAAACAATACACAAACTCATTTTAACTCTGATACCATAGTGTGAACCAACTATTAGTATGTATAACTTCTAGTTGCTTGTTGTAATAGCAACCGTTCCGAGTATAAAAGCAGCATGAGAAAGGAAAGTGCAATAAAGATCTATATGCGATTGATGGTAATCGAAGAAAGTTGGTTGGTTTCGTTTAAGGGTTGACACAACAGAACTGTGGTCCAGCTACTAGCTACCAAAATAGTCGGAACCCGATATTTTGGTGTGATGACCATACTTCGAGTAACTATTGCCTCCACATTGAAGTGCTATACATCCATCCATGTGCTCTGAAAGCAACCATGCCATGGATATTTACCAACGTTGACTGTTTGTCGCTGTGTTTCTTGTTTCTTAAGTACAGTATCTTTCGGTTATTTCGTATTACGTTTCCTTCACAGTATCTCTGGCCGAAATGGGCATTGCCATTTTGCAGCGCATAGTTAAAATAGATGGACCTTGGAACCTTCAATTTCAGTCTTGTTTTTAATAAAGGGCCGGCTCTTAACAAACTCAGAAAAAGTAGTCTCTTTATCAAGCTTCGCTGTATCCATTTATAGTCATTTCCTCGCTTGCTCAAGGTTGGAATTTGGAAAGAGGTGAGCACTGCAGAATGCAAGCAGCAAACTTCAATGGCAAATTTTATATCGAGAGGAGAGCAGAGGACCACATTGAATTACCATCATCACGAGACATTCGTGATACCTTGGACCCGGGACCCCAGAAAATCAAATCCCACTTTTCTACCATTGCGGAAGTTGACAAAATGAATTTAAGTATTCAATTTGCATTTTCATATGCCAAACGGTGGTTAAATTTAGAGACAGGACAAGGAGGAAAATGTTCCTGAAATTCACTGCAACTAAAAGAATTTCCCAATTGAGGTTTCAAAGTTTGTGCCACAAGTTTTCTTACAAAAGAATTGATCCGGCAAGAAAAGAATCGACGGAAAAGTACAAAATGAGAAAGAAAAAAAAAGGTGAACTTACACATTGAAAGAGCCATAACTGGCTTGTAGTATTGTACCCGTTTCCAAATTTAAGTCTTCTTTTTTCTGTCCATAACAACACAATTTGATCTTGTATTGGGCGTAATTGGATTAGAAGCCTTGACGAAGGAGAATGAACAAGAAAAGCAGCACTCTCTGTTCTCTGCAGTGTCCCCATAACTGTCTTGAGTGATTCATAGGACTGGGGTGTCCACCCTTGTTTTCCATGTATATAATTCGTGCAGGAATCACTATTTACAGTATAGAGTCCTATCATTTTTGTTTCAGTCAATCTGTTCACCAATCAAGTCTAGACCAACTAACAGGAATGATATGCCCTGGAATAGCAAGAAGTAGAAGTGGATTCCCTGAGCAGAGAGGAGACTCCTTGCTGAAGCTGTTAGAAGCAGAAACGCCAAAGCAAGCTCCTTCATATATATTCTGTTATGCTTCTTCTTCTTCTTAGACGCCTTTTTCTCCTGTCGTCGGATTTCTTCTTTCATTTCCTCAAGATCAGGCACTGAGACCCCTCTTTGATGCTTTGGTCCTTTCTCAATCAAGGATGCAAGATCACCCTCAGAGGAACGACCAGATTTCTTGGTGACAACCCACTCATATGCACTACCAAGCTGGAATAGACCAGAGATCATGGCATTGAATTTGGTAACTGACATGGTATTCTCGAAAAGAAGATAAGGAACTATAAAGGGGAAGGATTTTGGAGCTGGAAGGATGTTAAGAAATGACATGGCGGCAGGGATATAACAAACAACCCAAACGGGAAGCTCAGCCTCTGGTATGAACATTGTCATGGGCAGAATTATACAGAAAAGGGTAAATGAATAGAAGGGTAATATCAGTTTTCTCAGAAGAAAGAAGAGAAATATCATATTGAATTTCTTCCATATGCTTATCTGCAAAAAGATAGTTGGTACCAACACTATATAAGCACCAGTATAACAAGGTATTGCCATAAAAACAGGAACTTGAGATACACATACCTTGGACCGTATGATTTCAGGCAAACAAAGGCGGAACAATTGCATTGGCCCAGAGTGCCATCTATGCTGTTGTTTTCTGTAAGCTTCGTAGGATTCTGGTAGCTCGCACTGGCACTGGAAGCAGTAACAACTTATTAAGAAAATGAATTAGCAATGACAAACAAACAGTGTAAATTAAAATGAGGCGCACCTCAACGTCATTGAGGAAAATAAATTTCCAGCCTTGAAGATGAGCTCGAACAGCAACATCCATGTCCTCAACGGTGGTCCTCTCCAACCAACCACCAGCTTCCTCCAAAGCCTTTATTCTCCACACTCCAGCGGTTCCATTGAACCCAAAGAAATTAATGAAAACCCCATTGACTTGCTGTTCAACCTCAAAATGGAATGACAAATTAATGTTCTGCAACCTTGTTAGCAGGTTCTCATTCTTGTTCACAAAGGACCATCTTGCTTGAACAAGCCCCAATTCGTCGTTATCCTGTAGTATCGCCAAGTGTGTTAGTTGACTAAAACAGACACAACTACCATGGTTCTTCAAGCTACAGGACAAATGATACTCCTCATGATAAAGATTGAAAAAAAAAAAACCATAAATTTCTAGTGAGTTACACAATGACATTGAATTTAGTACCTTAAAATGAGGAACTGTTCTTTTAAGGAAATCTGGGGTAGGCTGAAAATCGGCATCAAAAATAGCAACGAACTCGTAGTCTTTCACATAGCTACAATTCATGGCAGATTTCAGATTACCGGCCTTGTACCCGTCTCTAATCACCCGATGCCGGTACACAATGTTGGCACCCTCTTGTTGCCATTTTTGGACCTCTTCATTGATCAGCGATTGGGTTGTTGGGTCATCCGAATCATCGAGAACTTGAATCAGTAACTTGGATTTCGGCCAATCCAAACTACAGACAGCAGCAATTGATTGCTGATAAACCTGAACAAACATATCAAGTTAGATCAACATAACTCAACAGAGAACAAAATGGGGATTATTGTATCTTACCTCTTTCTCATTGCACATGGGGATCTGCACTAGTACCATGGGGAAGAAACCTTTCTCGCCAGATTCAAGATCTACAGCACCTTCTTTCGGAACAGGCTTGATCTTCTTGAACCGGATCCAAAAACAACCAAGACAAAGAACCAGTCTATCCAAACTCTGAATAATGAACAGCACAATACACGCATTGGTCAGGAATTGCAGAGGCGGAGCAAGATATTCCACCCGAATCAAAACCCACCGCGAATAAAGCCAATCAAAAACACCTTTAACTCCAAATGAGGGTGCCCACAAATACTCCAGCTGAAGATTTGGAGCACCAAAATGCCAACCTTTAAAGTAGGCAACAACCTCGAAACCAAGCAGAAGCACAGACAGCCACAGAAACACTTTAATACACGAATAGAACCTGCCCTTCACAGTGGGGTTCTCCTTCTCCCTGCCTCCACCGGCCTCGTTGTCGTTGTCGGCGTCGGTGTCTGTTCTTCCAGAAGCTACGCGGCGCTTCACAGCCGAGGCCAGGCCGAACAATGCGGAGGCAATGGAGGCCAAGCAACCCGCGGCTCTGTGGGCTTTGAGGAGAAGAACCCAAGTGAGCTGCTTCGCATTTTTGCCTCTGCCTTTGTCTCGCGGACGACCCGAGGGGTCGGCAATGATGAAGTCTTCCTCAGAAGGACCCTCAAGCTCCACCATGGACCAATTTGGGTTCTCCATCTTCACCACCACAGGGGTTCCCCGGTGGCTCTCTTTCGCCCACCAGTTGAACAAAGGTGCCATTTTTGGGCCTGATCTCAGAAACCCACCTCAAGAAACAAAAGATAACACCTATTTGAGGTTTCCAACGAACTGTGACTCCCTCTCTCTTTTCTTTTTGTATTTTCCCCTCCACAAACCGCTAGATTGCCCAAAAGAAAAATCAGATAGGAGAAGCAAAAAAGGCTATAACTTTGATCTCATTGTCAGAAAAAGAAAATGAAAACGAGAAACGGTAACAGTAGGAGACGCGTGGAGGAGGAAGCAGAGTAAGACGTCTGTAAGCCATGGCGACATTTAGAACCAACTTATACGTGAACTATCTTTCAGAGAGAGGACACTATGACCAATTGGATGAGTCCAAAAAAGCTCCCATCCAATTACAGCTTGCAACAACGGGGGGTTTCTCAAGCGTAATAAGAAGGAGCGAGTGAGGGGAAAAAAAAAAAACAAAAAAAACAAAAAAGAGCACGATATTGGAAACAGAAAAGGCAACAGCTCAACACGTCTTTGATTTTGATTCCGAATGATTTTTTTCCCTTAAAAAAAAATGTTTAACGGGAGTTGAATAAGAGTATTACCCAGAAAGTTAGTTCACCCCGTCAAAATCCCCAACCTTCGTCACAAAAAAGAGATCTCTTGTACCATAACGAAAAAACTCACAGAAATTCTCTTTCAAATCATACCCATTCTAATATAGAAAGACATCAATCATGCACTCACACGGTAACACTTAAGGCGAATATTGATAAAAATGGACAAAATCACGATGTAACAAACAAGTTTTCCGACAAACACCTTATTTTTCCACCAACTCTTTTTAATTTTCAATAAACATTCGCAACAACCCCACAACTGGAAATTTCCAATTTATTCAGAAAAAAAAAATGTAATAACCTTCCTTTTACAGCATTGAGGATTTAAAATTACAGAGATCTTCGGCGTGCTGAAATTTAAAGCTTCCATCTTTCCTTCATTCCTTCCCTCTTCCTTTTGTGGGTGGGTCTCCTTCTTGGCGCGTGAAACAAAAGAAAAACAAACTTTTGTAACATGATTAATTATTTACGACGGTAAAAACTAAAAAGTGGGTTAATCTTAATCTCACCGAAAAGCAGAGGTCCAGAAAGTTCAAAGGACGTGTGAGAGAGGATCTATTAATAATAACAACTAATGCACCAACCAGCCAAAAAGCGTCTTTGGTTTTTCTTTTTAATCAAGATTATTTTTGGAAGTCTCCATTCATTTAAATACTCTAAGTTTAATTTCACACTCTAAAATTAAAACGTAACTTTTATGTTTAAAGACTTAATTCATTATCATTAAGTTAATACATCGTGAATAATTGCTTTTGAGATAATAATTTGAATTTGAATTTGAATTTGATTTTCGTTGTTTGAATTATTTTTGATGATTCCATGCTGTCGTTCATTCATAGAGAATATTCTTTTGTTGGAGGGGAATGGGAAATCCATAGCCATAGCCGTCCCGGTTTGTGGAGATGAGATGACCAGGTCCATTGTCTTCCCACAGTAAAAGGCAGTGCCGCTAATTCCAAGTTCCGAATCAGCTTATTTTCGTTATAATTTTTAAACTATTACCCACGCTCTACTCAATGGCGTGACAAACACACCCTCTTTTACAATGTGATGAAAAATTGGTTTCACAGTTAGCACGTGAGATTTAAAAATAATAATAATAATAATAATAATAATAATAATAATAATAATAATATGACTGAAATAGTAGTGATTTAAAAATTGAACACTTTAAATAATATAATAAAATATAATTAAATAATAATATAAAAAAATTTACTTTAATAATATATTAAAATTAAATACAAAATTTTTTATCTTATGAAATTTTAGTTAACTTTATTAAAAATAAATAAAAACAAGATAATATAAGTTCTTCATTTCTAATCCATTATATTATATTTTTAAACATATAAATGTCAATTTCTTAAGGTTAACTATCAAAACAAGTTAATGACGATTAATAGCATGTTTACTAAGGATTTTTCACGACACAAAAGCTTCTCACATAATGTTTGCAGAGCGTTTTACAAAAAAAAAACCTTATTCTTCTTCCTTCTGATGTTGAAGAAACGTTGGACCAAACAAGTCATAAGTTGTTTTCTTTTTTTTTTCTTTCATTTTTTCTTTCTCCTTTCATTTCAGTCTATTCAAACTAAAAATCCAAAAAAGAAAAATAAATTAAATGAATGATTTTTAATTAAAAATAAAAATTAAATTGAATTGTCATAAAAAGTAAATTATCTTCTTAAGTTTTTTTTTTCTTTATATTTTATAAGTGTGGTGTTAACATCCATACATTTTGATTTGATGACCACCCCCTTTCCACTCAATATTGGAGCAGTTTGTCTTGTTCCTCTATTTGAGATGCTAAAATAATTCAAAAATATATAATAATTAATTAAAACATAATTTAATTTTAATTTATTATTAAAATAAAACATTTTACATTATTATCAAACGATGTATTATCAAATCATTAAAATAATTTAATTAAAATAATAATTATTTAAAAAATTAAAAATATAATAATATATAATTAAATAATTAAATAATAATATAAAAATATTATATTAAACTTAAATTCATAAAATAAACCCCAAAAATATAGACAAAGTATTAGTAGAATATTTAAATGGTTGCTCTCATATATCTCGTTTATCGTCGACTGCTCTAATATCCTAATTCCTTGTAGGATGTGCTAAATTATAACACATTTGCATACATTTTACTAGATTAAAAAAAAATCATACATTATTATCTAATTACATGCACTAACACTAGTAAGATCATTGAAATGATAGTAAGAACATAAATATCATGTTTTAAACATATTTGTAATAACATTATAATGGTGCCAAAAGAATAAACACATTCAACCATTTAGGGGGGAAAAAAGATCAGTATATCTCCTCTATATCTTCTTTACCATTCTATTATTGTAGGATAGAAAATTGTAAAAAAGTAAAACCAAAAAAAAAAAAAGCAATGCAAATCCATTTTTTTTTCATTTTCCCAATAAATAAAGAGGTTTACGCCATGACTTAAAAATATATTTTTATATTATTATTCAATGAACTTATAATGTAATATCATTAAAAGAATTTAATTATAATAATTATTTAAAAAGTTCAATTATTTTATCAAATGATTATGTGAAAATTACATTAACAATCAATTAAATTTAAACTCCTTGTACAAAAGAGTAAAATTATTATCACTTGTGATTAAAATATGTCTTCTAGGTCTTCTTTTATTTTTTCTCTTTTACACCCCATTGCCATGTAAACAAATTATTAGATGTCGTGTGAGTTGACTCAACTTGTCAAAAAGATTTAAATAAGAATTTATATTTCGCATGTGCAAAGATTTGAATTGTTCTTTGATTAATAGTTTTACTTGATAGTTATCATTCTTAGGAAGATTCTCTAATGTCTAAAAACTAATTGAATAGCTTCCTTTTATAAAAATATGAAATATTTTGAAATAATTTTGTGTACACTTCTATCTATTTTTCTAAGATTTATATGCAACTAACAACCGAACAAGTAGTCATAGAGTAATTTATCTTCATTATCATTTTATTTTTAAAAAACAAAACAAAACTTAAGCTTTTTCTTTTTTTTTTGGATGGACAATTAGTTAAGCATTATTCTTCTTTTTTTAGTTGTTGTGTTTCCCACCACATTGATGTTATCAAGCATCAATCACTTGCATGTTTGATATCATAAAAATAAAAGAAATAGAATAAAAATAAGAACAGAAATAAAAGTAAAATAAAAAATAAAATGAATATTTAAAAAACAAAAAAATGTTATTTTTAAAAAATTAAATATTTATTATTTGATTTCTTATCAAATAAAATAATAAAAATATTTTATTTTTATTTTAATTTCATTTATTTTTTTTATCGCACTAAGCTAGCATCATTTTAGTAATTGCCTTTCCTTGATGGGAAGAGTTGGAGATGACCGAGAACTTTGACATAAATCACCGACCCACTGTACTGGGGAAGAGAAAAATTTATAATTCCGTTTTCACATACTGCGGCACAGATCCAGCTAAGGAACGAGAACTAGGTTCTCAGAAGAAATTAAAGATCATTTATTGAGAAGTTTGTCAACCTCTAATAATTAATTACTTATGTCTAAAATGTATAAAACTAATGTGATATAGTTAAAAAAATAAATAAAATTTTTGACACAAAATTCAACGATGATTGTTGAATTGAATGATAACCCGATAAGAATTATTCATTCATCTAATAGTTAATAAAAATCATAATAAAAAATTTTAATTATATAATATTTTTTAATTATAATATAAATTTTGCTCAAATGTATACAAAATTGAATATTGAATACGGAATCAGGTCACTTTTAGTTCTTGATTTTTTTTTTTGCAAGTTATTCATAGATTATCAACAATGTTAAATTCATCAAAATAATAATAACTTAAAAGAAAAAATTAATTTTAATTCAATATTAATATAAAAAATTATATACTATTATTTAATTATGTATTATTAAATTATTAAAAAAATAATTAAAATAAAAATTATTTAAAAATGTAATATTTAATAATATATAATTAAATAATAATATAAAAAAATTTTATATTCATAATAAATTAAAATTAAATCCGCTAAAAAATAATAGAGTTCATATTAGAGTTCTTATACATTTAAAGTTTTAAACGAGAGCAACTTATGTTTGGCAATTTAGAGGTGTTTTTTTTCTTAGTAGTTCAATAAATCACACGCGCAGCATGCGTTAGTGCAGCGGGGATAGCAGCTAGGAAAAGGATATTTAGTAAAAGTTCAAAACTAGCCTCGACTCCTAAAGCTAGGAAGAGTAGGCCACCGACAAATATAGTCAAAAGGAGTGGAAATGGCAGGAGGGCTAATTTTGGGAATTCACTGGGCAGAAGACTCTGAGCGGGAGCACCAAGGGATTGTGAAGACAAATTATTAGGCCATGAATATTACTCCGTTATTTATTTTTTAAAGTATCCATATATGTATTAATTATTAAATATTTATTAATTTTTAATTATATTCTATAAAATTTTAAAATTAATAATTAAATATTTAAATTAATAATTAATAAATATTTAATAATTCAATAAAAATATATTATTTTTTAATTATTTGTATAAAATTTAATTTTTTAATATTAAGTATCAACTATTATTAAATGAATGGTTTTTTACGAAAATTTCTATTACATGGCGAATGAGAAAGAAATAAAGAAAACAGAAAGAGATAAGTATAAAAAAGCATACATCATGCAAAAATGAATTCATAAAAAGTTTCGTATAAAATATTCGTAATATTTAATATTTCTCCTATTACTAATGTGTAAATAATAAAAAAATAATAGTAATCCGCGGAGTTAATAGTTGATAGATGATAGTAAGGAGGGAAGCCTATGCGGACGAGGAGTACTTTAATTTAACCAATCAAGATGGTCACAGACAGCTGACAAACCGGAAGTTTTCAAATTCAAACGGAATTTGACAGCGGTATGATAAGAGGGCAAAATGGAGATTTTGCTGATACTATAAATTCACAACAGTTATAATAGTGACGGTGGGTTCATGTTGCAGTTTTACTGCTTTTTTCTTTTGTTTTTATCTGTGTAATTTTTTTTTAAAAATTATTTATTATTTAAAATATCAATAAAACATTAATTAATTTTTTATTTTATCATTATTTTTCAATAAAAAATTAATAATATTAATAAAATAAAAAAATAAATAATTTAATTATACTAAATTATATTTTTATAATTAAAATTATTTAATAATTTTTAATTATTATGTAATTATCATAAACGAAAAATAAAAATTACAAAAAAAAATAAAAATTATATAACAACAGCGGTGGTGGGTAAGAAGACAAGACAAAGCGTGTCGTATGCTTAGATAAGTTCACACGTAAATCCGCACGTGGGAAGCAGCTTTGTTATCCTAGTTACTAAATACACGAAAAATTATTGGGTGCTGGAGCGGCAATTAAGAACTATGTTGCCTGGGTTGTGTTGTGTGTGAGCACGATAGGTTATCGGGACACGTGGCCAAGCATGACCCTCGGTCAGTCTTCACGGTCGGCTGGGCCTGTCTTGCTCGTGGCGCCGTCACCACTTATTTGCGCGCAATCACCGCCGACGCTGTTTTGCCACCTAAATCTTATTTTTTTATATTTTTTAACTCATCATTATAATAATTTTTTTAATACTTAATAAAAATAATAAATAAAAAAATAAAAATAAGGCCTTAGAAATTGCAAAATGACAAATTAAAACAGGCTAAATCACAAAGGTTTAATTTTTCTTTTTAATTAGTTCGCGAATGTGGTTTTTCCGTTTCAGTAATTTTCCGTCTGGCGTTGTCGAATTGCAGCCTAGCACACCAAATAACAATATGTGGATGAAGTAATAGTTGCATATCAACTTCATTTATGGCTACATATGCCGCGGTAGTTGAAATAGTAACGGTGTGATGTTTCTTTCGAGCAATGCAAATGTGAGTATGAAGAATTTCATGTATAATTGACCCTCGATGAATATGAGTAAGACATTGTAACCGACTTTACCCGATGTGAATAATTAACTAACAAAATGTCACAGTATATCATTCATTATCAAAACAAGCGTCGCATATGCAGATTTTGTCATTGTAATACATTTCTTCCTATCCCCCACCCTTAAAACAGAGAAATAAAAAATATGATAAGGCATTACTATAGTTACGATCCTTTTGATAGTAAAGAAAGGCAAGAAATATAATGAGAATGAAAAAAAATTTATATTTTGATTTAAAGATTTTATAATATTTATTTTATTTTATTTTATTGTACCAAACACGTTATGATAGTTTATCAGTTTTCTTTTTTTCTTTTAATATTTTTAATGAGATAATGTTTAATTTTTTTACTTTGTTTATATTGATAGTACCTGTCATAAATTTTATGCATTTTATTAATGCTTTTAGTCAGTTTTTTCCAAACTTATATTTTCCGGTTTAACTATTTTTCTGAATTTAGATAACGTGTCCGATTTTCTCTGAGCTGGAGTATTGATCGCGCTGTCATAGAGTTATTATTATATGTCTAGTTACTATAGAGAGAAGTACATATAGCATATAATTTATTATAATTGTTAATTTACTAACAATAAGCTAATAACTAAAATTATTTTAAATTAACCGGTATAGATTATCAAATTCACTGTAAAGTATTTTGTTTTCCTTTGCCAAGCTTGGTTCACTTGTTTGTAAATAAATCTTTTTTTTTAATTTAAGAAAGTTAATTTAGTAATTAAGAAGATATATTATTTGTCTTAATTATTCAAATTTCAAAATAAGTTAATATGTAAAAAATTAATTATCGTAAATGTAGTTCTTGATATAAAAAGTGTATCTTTAAAATAATTAAAAAACCTTAATTAACATAAAAACTGAACCAATAATATCTTAAAAAATGAAGCCTTTCTTCCCTTACCATGTGAAATATGTTTATGATAATATATTAATATCTATGGAATCCGGTTCAAGCGATGCAAGCATAGAAAGTTAGAAACCATGGGTAGGGGTGATCAAGAATTCAGATGAACTAGCAGATCCGATTAACTTGACCCAGGTTAACTAAAAAATTTTAATTTGGATCGAGTAGTCAGGTAAGTTGAGATTGAATGAACTCAAGATTAATTGATTCAGATTAATTGATTCAGATACTGAGTCTAATATTTTGTAATTTGATGATCCAACTAATTGGCCTGATTATTTTATTTTTATTAAATTTTATTTTTTTACATATTTTTTTAACATTAAAAGAGTGTTATTTATCATTTTAATTTTGATTTTATAATAAAAATAATTTTTTAAATACATATCTTCAAATATTATTATAAAAAAATAAAAATTATAATTTTTTATTTAAAAAATATATGCATGTTAAAAAGAAAAAAATGATATAACTCGATGACTCGATCCGAACCAATTTAATTTTTGTCACTTTAATTCTGGTTAGATTAAATGAATTTTTTTTACAAATTTAATTTAACTTAATTTAAATTTAAAAAATTAATTTAAACTTATTTTTTTTCTATATCCCGACCGGACCGTATACACTCCCAGGGTTTCAATTTCTTAACAAAATGGTCTTCTCAGCAATTTTATATAAAATAAAAAAACTGGAAAAGAATGAACGTGGTTTTCAATTTTCCATTGTCTAGTGATGAATGGACCAAAAAAGTTCTTTCAACGTTCATGGATGACAGCTCTTTCCAATGATTACTTTCCATTTTCCTTTTTCACTTTTCCTCCATCCAATAGAACGTTGATAGTTGTTGTGCAATACCGTAACAAAAGAGAAAGATAAATAAGAAAAAGAACCAAAAAAAAAAGGAAAAAGATATTAAAAAGGGTGCATGACAATATACGTAGGGCCCTGTGCTCCATTGCGTGTTTTATTGTCTAATAATGAAAGGGGTTAGGTGTAATTACCAGTTATTGACATCATTAAGGACTCGCTAACACTCTTAGTGCGTATTATATTAACCTTAATATTTATCTTCATGGGACCACAATGCTCGTCAAAGAATCACAGTGCATGTGGACCGATTATTCGCACTTTTTGAGATTATATTATATTATTAGAGTTTTTGTTAACGTGTATTTTAAGAGAATAGGTTAAAATATTAAATAAAAAAATATTTAATATTTTAAAATTTTAAAATATATTTAAAATATATATTTTAAATAAATAAAAATTAAAAATTATTTTTATAGTTTAATATCTAGCTAAACGACACACGTACTAATTCTGATTCTATTTAAGATACCTGAACATTTACATTGGCCCATTTGAGGGAGTTTTGCCGAACGCCAACCCGCACCGACAACCTTTCTTTTTTATTCTTTTAAAAAAGTTTGAAAACATTAAAAAAGAGTAATCAATATTTTATATAACATACAAATCATTCAATATATTATTGTCTTTTTAGTGAGCTTTGCGTTTTGTAAGTATTTATATAATATTTAAGAAGTCAAAGTAAAACAATCATAAATTGATGTAAATTATTTTAATATCTTTTTTATTTATTTATTTTATTACAACTTTTTTTTATTTTTAAAATTTATACATATTTTTTAAATATTTTTAAAAATTTACACACATTTTTCTTAAATATTAATATAAACTTTCTTTATATTTTAAAAATACCTTTTCAAGAAAAGTTTGTATAAATTTTAAAAATAAAAGAATTTTTATAAATAAATAAATAAAAAGTTAAAATAATTTATTCATTGATCAATTGAAGACATTTTATATATAAACTAAAGTATATATTTTCGAAGTTGTTTTCTTTTTACAACTATTTAGGAAAGCAAGGAATTGAACAGTGTGTTCTTTAAGTAAAAAAAATTATATTATATTATGAATGTAATATAATTGACAGTTTAAATTTATTATAAAATTAATCTAACCACATATTTTTAATTTCTAATGTAATATAATTGACAGTTTAAATTTATTATAAAATTAATCTAACCACATATTTTTAATTTCTACATCACGTATTATGTTTTAATTAAATTGGTGTATTATTCATAGAATAACTAAGAATTTCTTTTTATATGCGTATATTTAGTGTGAGAATAAAAATAAAAAATAAATTTATATAAATAAATTTTGTATAAAAAATTATATGTAAAATTAATCTATAACAATGTATCTCTTTTTTTTAGTTCCATATTAAACTGACCTTAAAGATTCATTTGATATTTAAAATAAATAAAGAAAATAAAAATAAATTTTTTTATACTTTAATATTAACAATTTTATAATATATATTTAATTTATTTATTTATCGTATTAAACATATTTTCTAATTCATATTTTTTTTCCCCTCATTTACTCATTTTTAGAGCAGAGAACTTATAAATTATACAGTTGCGGTAATCAAGATAAAAAAAAAGAAGAAATAAGTTGGTAGTTAGTGAAAGCCCAAGTATTTCTCAAGGCAGAAATTCCCGGGTCAACTTACTCGTATCCCCGTCAATCATCATCACTGAAAAATAAAGTACCAAAGAGAGCAACCATTTGCATCGAGAGTGCTTACTTAAAAATTTAACATTTCCCTCAGAGAACATTTTATTAACATTTTAATTTTTTCATGTTACAAACTTGATCGAAGTTCTCGGGTCTTCTTGTAGTTGTTTCGACTTACTCCTTGTCTCCATTGGAATGTCACATTCCAGAAATTTCTGTAACAAAATTGACGTTGGAATCAGAAGTCAGAATAGCCATTCGTTCATTTAACAACTAAAGAATGGCACTAACGATAACGAATTTGTAATTCAACTATCACCAATTTCAGTCTTTAAAATTAGAGCATGATAATATAAATAAATTTGATTTTACAAGGCCACCTATTCTCTTCTCCCATCCAAGTATTTGAAGTTTTGAACTTCTTATATAATAATAAAAAACTTTAAAAAAAAAAGCTTTTCCTTTTGCAAAGTCTGTCATTATAATTTTTTTGTTTATTAAGATATTTAAGTTAAAGTCACATGAGTAATAACTTAGTTGATAATCTACTCTCTATCAAAAGGTGAAGAATTATGTTCAAATCCCTCTCTTTCATGATTAGCAACTGCTAATTCCTTTAAAAAAAGAAAAAAAAAACTAAGCCAACAGTAAATAGTTATGTTTCTTATTATATATCTGATGAAGAAATGGTTGATCCTTAAAATTCACAACAGTTAAGACAATTATTCATTATCTAAACTGATAATCTTTCAAAATAGTCAATTCAAATATAAATTTATATTCGAGAATAAATGATGAAACATTGACCTAAAGAGAAAATTATTGAAAATTTATTGTTTGTGAGGTTTTTCTGGCATCCTTATTTTTTTAGGTACTCATAATCCTATAGTACATTCAATTGAAAAAAATATTACTGGTGAAGAAGTTCATCCGTTTTACTTTTAGTTTTGTTTTTAACCTTTTTTTGCGCTATATATAATCAAGTAATTTCCAATATCCTCCTATATTTTTAACTATTAATGGATTTTCCTTCACAATAATGCTGTCCAAAATTTTTGTCGGCTAGATTGTGTTTTTTAGCTGTATTGACCGAAGGATAAAAGTTAACAGAATAGTGTGAAGATGTTGCTATGTGGAAAGTGGCATACCTTGATAATCTTTTTGGGATTTTTTTTTCCCACAATGCTAGCATTAGTACACAAAAAAGAAATTTTAGTGGGTACCAACTAAAATTTATAATAACCTAGAGTTATTTTATATTCTTTTGTTATATTTTGCTTCTAACCTATGAGTTCATTGAACTCATTTAAAACATGTCAAAAAAAATATGCAAGAGAGATGAGGATTTTCACATCAACCACAAAATGAAAAACGGAGAGAGAATTTGGTCAAAAAAAGTGTAACCACTTTTCTGTTCAACAATATGCCAACACGAGAACAAGTGCTTGCGAATATGTATGCATAATTTTCTGCTTCGCAACTTGTGAAAGCTTAAAGGATCTAACTTCTAAGGCTTTTTCGTTGTCCCATAATTTCAACAGAATTTTTCCCAACCTATATTTCCAATTGAAATTTTTTTATAAATTGAAATAGGTATAAACCCGAATATTCACCAGAGCGACTGATTTGGTGTCAGCTTCTAAACCAATGCCCATCTTCTGTGGCAGGGATCCAATGCAAATACAGGTCCCTAGTTGGTCCAATCGGTTCGTGCGACCTGCAAAAAATAAAAGTCCTTTCTTTTAATAATAATTTACAAATAATCGCTCAATTTTACCCTATTTTCAAAAACACTGCTTTCAATTGTGTTAATAACAATTCTTTTAGTATTTGTAAAATTAATCTTATTGCAAGCAACATAATTTCATACAATTTATTTTGTATGTTTCGTATTGTCTTTATTTAAATTTTTTTTATCAGCACCGTATTATAAATTTTTCGTTTGATTTTTTGTATGAATTTTTAAATTTTAAATAATTAATAACTTTTATAATATAATAATTATAATCAAAATGTATTATTATGAGAAGTAATTAGTTTATTAATGTTTCAATTATTTAAATTTTATAGTGGAGACTGAAGAGTGGTTTTTTTAAAATAAATAAAATAAAGTATATAAAACAGCAAAAAAAAAATTCTTTTAAATCATTCATCAATTTAGAAACTAATCTATTTAAATTAGACAAATAAATTCATTGTCGTTAATCTCATCAGCCTAATACCACACTCAAGAGTTAAGCTGATGCCAAATATTATATTAAAGATACAAAGAGGATGAGAACAAAATAATAAAGTTAGGTAATTTAAAATTGATATATGGATCCTTGTATTATATCTAACTTTATTATATTATTTGGGCACCGAAATTTAATTATGCTGTCCTTTTTTTCTTCCCAGCACAAACAAACGTAGCCACATCGTAAGTGAATCGCCACATGACAAACTTGCGTGTTCAATTTGACTGTATATGTATATATAAGTCAACAGTACTATAATGCTACTCTTGAATCTTAATCATATACAACCCACACTCCAATGATTTTTTTTGTTTATATGCTTTCTGGAGCAGATCCTATTTAGTTAGGTGAAATAGTATTGGACAGTTCTGAAGGAGACAAACCAAGTAGCCGATGAAAGCTCTAGATTTGCCAATTGTAAGCTCTAATGCTGTGTTCGATGAAGAGGATTTGCGTATGTTTCGCGGGGTAGGTCACTGGGACTAACATTTTTTTAAAACTTAAATAAATAATTAGTTTTTATAATTTTATTTAATTTAAATTCAAATTTTTTGTAATTTTTGTATATTAGTTTGTATAATTTTAAATATTTTAATTTTAATTTTGACTGTTAAAATATCAATCTTTATACATTATATTTATTTGAATTTTATTTTTTATAATTTTTTTATAAATAATATTTATAATTTTTATTCATTAAGATATTTTTTATTTTTATAAAAATTAGTTTTTATAATTTTTAATTATTAAAGTATTAATTTTTTAAAAATTAAAATTTAAATAAATAAAATTATAAGAATTATGATTTAAATTGAGTGAAAATATATGAATTATTTATTTATTTTAATTATTCTTTTATTAAAAAGATTTAGAGTAAGACAAACTATTAATTTTAACAATTTTTTTAATGAAATTATATATTATTTATAAATAAAAATTTCAGGATTTAAACTATTATAAGTGAAAGATGAATAAGAAGAACCAAATCCCGTTTACTAGCACCACGATTATCGTTACCCCACAATCATACCCATAATATTACATTTATAACGGGGAAGCAATAGGTGCAGATCTATAGGGGAGTTTAGGCATTCCATCGGATATAAGCGAAATCATAATGGAGAGTTTTCATCACTGATAAAGTCGAGGGAGTAGGAACGAAATTGATGAATTTACTTTTGAAAAAGGCACCAAGATGAGATAAAAGAGCACCGAGAACGGTCATATCAAAGAGATTCTATGAATTTATGGAATGAAACGAGGAATGGATAAGCCGGCAAGGTTAAACATTTCATAAAGCATTAAAAACAAAGCCGTTACTGTATTAGTCAACCGGTCCATCAGTAAGATTTTATGATAGATTGATAATCCTGCCATGTAATTAGAGCATGAGATGCATTTAGCCTGTTCAAGCCCAATTTGGGAAACAACTCTTTTTTGGTCCTATTTCTTTGTCAAAGTGACCCCTGATTAGAGGGAAATCTGATTTCGATCCCCTAAAATAGTGAGTTGTGCTACAAAAAGTTCAACTCAAATAAAAAATTAATCAATTCATTTGGATTCACTGTTTTTTTTTTCCAATCTCAATAAGTCAAGTTAGTTTAGTTTGTTTGCTTATTATGCTCTTGCTTTATTAAATTTTTAAAATTTTAAGTCATAATTTAATAATGTTCATGATAATTGATGATAAATTTGGTGATTATTAATTTTATATTTTATATTTATTTTAATTTATTTTAAATTATTTATAATCCAACTCATTTAATCTATCAATTCACTTAAAATAAAACCAAATTGATTTTTTTTTTTCAATTTGTGATAAAAAGTGAACCAACTTAACCCGCATCACTTTTTATCTTAGTTCATGGTGAATTAACTTGAGTGAGCCGAATTAACTCACTTTGATAGTCAAGTCCATTAAAATATTGTTACCTTGATAAGGATAACATGACAGAGGATTCCATAAAATTCTTTTATGTCACTTTATATTACGTTTGGGTTAGTTTAAGAATGACAAAGGGTATCGTAAAATTCTCCTACAAAATGTTTTAAATGTGTTTTGGAGGAAAGAATAAATTTTGAAATGTGACGCACATCCTTTTCTTTTTTTTCAAGCAATTTGCTGCGCATTCTACTTTTTCACAGATTAACAATTTTCATTTCATCTTCATTCCTCTCATATCGATTCTGCCAAGTATGGAACAAATATACAGTTATTATATGCAAATTTAGAGTGCGTGAAATAAAAAAAAACCAAAATTATATAATAGTATACTTTCACATACAAACCATATAGGGCATATTTCTAATTTCCACCCTTCTTTCTATTCCTCCACTTCACATTCGCAAGACGCATCTGCGCGTTTTATAGGTGCAAATTCTATTCATCCACTTCACATACCATGGCGAACCTGCTAGGTGTTAGTGAATGGTGTTCACTGTTGATCACACTTGATCAGTCAGTAAGATTATAGTGAAGGCATAGCAACCAACTATACATGCTTTCACAGCAGCGACATAATCAGTTTAGGCACTGAAAACATTGCTTTTCTTTTCTGGCATCTCGGCCTTCTTGCCTGATAAAAATCCTATTATCCAGTCAACGCTATTTCAAGGTGAGCACCATACATCAAAGCAGTCCTGATAATTGTTGCCTGGTAATGTCAGGTTCCAGCTGCTGCTGCTGCTTCACTACTGAAGATGCTATATAAGTCACTAAAAATGGCTACTGTGCTAGATGAGACAGCCAAAAATATCATCAACCAAGATAACAGCTTGTCTTTCTTTGTTGCAACCCCATGAGTGTCCCTGCCAAAGGGTAAAGACAACATATGATAATATGTATGACTAGTTTGGAGCAAGTATTGTTTTGTGTTTGCAATGGTGAAGATCTAGGAGACGTCACATTATCAATTTCACAGCGTACTCATTTAGTCACAGTAACTCACCTAAGAGCAATGGCAGCTGGAAAAATGAATCCAGCAGAAATGGCAGCTGTGGCACCTGTGAACTGGAAAGCATCCCAGATGCTGGGAACAAAGTTGGCTCCAACAAAAATGAAAACCATGAGAACTGTGGTCACTGAATAGAATCTCCGGTTGTCAAAGGCGATAGGAATGGCATACGGAAACAGAAGACCATCTACGTTGAGGCGAAGGGAGTAAAACACAATTGGGAACACAAGCATAAGGTGAACACCATAGCTCACTCTAACTACATCATTAAGCAATGAGCCATAAGGAACTCCAAGATCGTCATCAAAGTTGGCAAGCACATCATCCAGTGTTTTTTCGCCAAATAAGAGAAATCCAAAGAGGCTGGTTGCAACGTACACAGATGAGCATAATATAAGTGATGTCCTGACTATTGACTTCATATGGGTTGGGTCATTAAGTTCATTCTCTATAGGGTGAACTGCACCAAAAATAGAACAAGTTAAGGCTACAGAGTCATTATAAAAGGGTATGCAACTGAATCATGTCATACATTTTAGGAAATTAGAACAGCAAACGCTGGAAGATTGCCAACTGCACTAATTACACATAACTTCAGAGTTCAGACCATCAACTGAGACCTTCAATCAGCTTTTGAATTAGTTCACGTTTCCAGTTTACACGAGCAGGTAGCATGATAAAGACAGAGTTAGTATCGTACATCAGACTAGACTGTAGTTTGATGACAATCATTAACAACCATTATGCATTAGAAATAATGATATGAAATTCCCTCGTTAACAGAAAAGGCACAATACTTCATTGAGAATCAATAGTAATCATCACAAATCAAAATCAAGCAATTCAAATATGGAAAAACTGGATCAATAGGTACACACTTGCAATGCAACCACTGCAAACTATTTAGTGAGTAGTTGACAAAAAAAAATAAAGAATCTATCACCGCACTTAGTACTTACCATTATGATGGCAGATATAAGCAGTGACTAAAATAGGGATAGTTGTGAAAAGCTTCCAAAAGGATTCCTGGCCTGTGAATTTTGGCATTAAGAGTGGCATCCCAATGCTTCCATCAATCAACTTGACAATTGCTACTCCTGCTGTTATCACCACAAAAACAACAGCCAACCCCACTGACAGTGCTGATGTGTATCTCAGTGAATCTGATAGAATGAAGAAAAGAGAAGGGGAAATTAGCAACTATTTCAAACACCTAAACTGTTATTTGGTGCATATATTATGTGCATCAGCAGAAAAAATTGTCTTAGTCTGTTTTAGAACAAAATATATAAATTATATAATCTTCAAGAATCAGGGAAGAAAGTTCAGACACAAAATAAGCTTGCACAAGAAATTAGTTACACAGGGTGTGAAAAAGCTGCCAAAAATTGCTAAAGCAAAAAAGCCATTTTACTAACTTGGGGACAGTCTAAGACCATGATTTATCAGTAAACAATAATTCGATAAGCTCATCGAAAATTCAGTAATTGCAATTAACACAGCCAAACATAAAAATAAGAAATTGGGATTACTTTGATATATAATTGTTTCTTTTTCATTTTAATTGCACTTAGAGATGAAGAAAATTGTCTATTATCTAACAATCTTTAAGTTGGTCTCACATCATTGAGGTAAGCACCACATGAAGGCAACTGATCCTCTTGAGGTGGCAGCATTTAATCATTAATTGAGGGATGATGCACTGATATTGTCAACTCAGTGAGAAAAGAAATTGACTAAACATCAATGATTGAATCAATGAAGGTAAGAGCATACTCAAGACTCAAGGCTTGCCCTTGCCAGTGGGCGGGATGCGGGTCAGGTGCCAAATATGCAAGGGAGAGTTACCCTATAGTTGACACTATATGTTGAAATACCATTTATCTACAAGCAGAAATTTGAAAAAGAAAATACACACTAATTCTAGGGAACAAATAATTACATGCATAATTACAGTTAGGGAACAAATAACCACTTGGAGTGGTTATTCAGTTCAATTTGGTTATTCATTTTGAACTAAAGAGCCACCGGAGTGGTTATTTGTGCCATCATTGTAATTACAATGCTCAAAAGTTCTCTAAATGTAAGTCTCCCCTAATTCTAATGTGGTGAAAATTTCCTGCCCTGTGGCAATTTGAAATTGAACCCTGTGAACAAAGCTAGAATCATTTTTTCCCTCATTCTTTAAGAGGGGGCAGGGTGGGGTTGGAGGCAGAGATTTTATTTCATTGTTTACTTGTGTTGTGAGCTTCCATACAATATTTTTTTTATGGAATATCAACCTTGAAATTGTCAGGCCACTTGAATCTGTCCCTGCATTATAACTGGATATACGAGCCAGGCCGACCTGCATTAAACAGGCTGAACCGAGCTGGCCCATTAAATAATAGGACCAGGAAAATCTTGGTCCTAACCTAACCCTTTAAAACCACGGGCCCGTTAGCTTGCTCTCTTTTTTTTAATTTTAAAATAAAAATTTCAAATAATTGAGAAAAAATTAAAGAAAAAATAAAAGGACTCATATGTGATCTGTCATCACTCATTAGAGATGTAATTTGTTTACAAAATTCACAAACAATGAAACATAAAATCACTATCCAATCAATAATCAATATCTATATGCCTAAAGCATTACTATTTAAATTCCAATCTATTCTAATTGTAGACTGCACCATCACAATTCCATTAAAATTTGGCAAGGATAGAAGGAAACAAAGTTATTTAAATTCAAACCTTATTCAAATTTAGGCATGAAAGGTGTCAAGTTAGTAGAAGACCAAAAAAAAATACCATGGGCCAACTCTCGAGTTAAACGGACCAGGTATTTTGACCTGGTTTTTAAACAGTTTTACAAATTACTCAACCCTAATCCTTTATATTTGCGGACTAAATGGGCCAGCCTGCGGACATTGGCCCATTTGCCCAGCTCTTCCCTGCATTGCATGCACTTCATGATATGCCTTCTTCAAAATTTTCTGTACTTGTTATGATGTTATCCCTCCATCAATAATGCTGCATCGTGCAGCTAAACAGAGAATAATGTCAAGAAAAAATGCTTATTCTCATGAGAGAATCCATACCCATGCCAGTTATTGTTGGAGAAAGTATGAACACTGAAAAGTGACACCTCACCTTTTTAAAACGGAAAGCTAAAAGAGACAATGGCTCAACATCATTTATGATATTTGACAGTAAAGCATAACTGTTATTAGTTTATTACTTGACTGCCCAATTAGTGGCTGTTTTCAACAAGTAAAATTTCAAGCCAAAGTAAAATAATTAGTGACTGGTGATTGGTGATTGGTGAGCCTGAGACGAAAATGATCTGATGGGGTGCATTATGCATACCAAAGTACCAAATTATTCCATGAGGAACGGGAGAGGAGTGGAGACGTACCCACACGCCTGAATGATACGAGAGGCACGAAGACCAGAAGCGTCGTGAGCAGCAGTAAGACGGGACGCGTTGACCACCAGTGTTGACCAAACCATTCTTCGATGACACCCGAATAGTGCACTCCTTCCGCCCACGTTCCTGAGAACACATCTCCTGTCACAACACAGACAACAGTAATTTTAGTTAGCGACAACATTTGTTTCAAACTCATACAACAAGTCCAAACCATACATTTCTATTTCTTATCACACGGCATTTCATTTTGAGTTAGGTATTCCAAATGTTATGATAGTAATCATGTAAATATGTATTTTTTATACTGACGTTTATCAAAATTAAATCACTTCAATTTTCAACCCGCAGGGTGCGTAACTTCAGGGGGAAAAAAAAATACTTCAGCAAGTTTTAGGATCACTGAACACAAATGAGTATTGGGTTAGGCATTGGGCCTGCCCAACATTCGAGCCCAAGTTATAAAGTGGATTTATTGAACAAAAAACATAGGTGGTTTAAAAACTTCTCTACTTCTCTTTAATTGTCCATTTTTGTGGGAACAGTCCGTTGCATAGCCGTTAATGCCCCAAATGACCAAATCAAATGTCGTGTACCTCGTCAAACATTTCTCAGAGAAGATTGCAACTTTATCGCCGACTATAGGAAAAGAAAAAGTCTAATTGAAACGTCTTAAATGAATTCGAATTCCCTTTTCCGGATCAGTTCCTCTTTTCGTAAGTGCAGTTTCGAAGAAAGATAGAAAAAGGTGGATTTTATTATATTAAGATTTATATATATTTTTTAATCTCTCTCTAATTTCTCATCAATTAAACTCCAGATAACCCAAATTCCCCTGTTTTTCACAGAGAAGAGAAGAAACGAGTGTGAAAATTGTTCCCCTCACAAAAAACCAAAGAGCAGAGTGAAACAACAGAGAATGTGTTATGAGTCTGCTGATGATATTGGTAATTAGTTACTACTAATGGACACATGTCAACCAAAAACAAAATGCATGAGTGGATTTAGAGGGTAGGAAAGCAATGTAAGGGTTAAGAAATTGTTAAAGAGTGTTTTTTTCTCTCTTTAGATGTTCTCTCCTTCTCTTTGAACTTTTTTTTTTTTTCTGTAATTCTATTTTGCGAGTCTTCCTTAATTTTTTTGATATACTCTCTTAGTCTATTCTATATTCAATATTTTTAACGAATTATTTTTGCTTATTTATCATTTTATTAATAAATTATTATATTAAATGACAGTTTGTTAAGTTGAATTCTATAATTAATTTAAAAAAAAATTATTATCAGCATAATTTTTTAAAGTTCAATTGGAGGTGCATTATAGAATGAGAATTATAATTTACAGTACCGATGATGACCATGTACACGACGAGCATTCCCATGTTGTTGACGACAATGCAGACCTGCAAAAGGATCCGACCGACTCCACCAAACGCGTCGCAAACAACGTCGGAATAGGTGGAGGACTTGGACACGCGGGTGAACCTCAGGAGCATGCCAACGGACGATTCGGTTAACATGGCGCACAGAACAATCATAGCTAGACCCGGAATTAGCCCCAGTTGCTTCACGGCTGCCGGAAGAGCCATGATGCCGGCGCCGACGATCGTCGTGGAGAGGTTGAACACCGCGCCGGAGAACGATGAGCCATTAAAGCCGGCTTCGACGTCGTGTTTTGTGGGAATTGGATTTAGAAGAGGGGTTTTGGTGCTGCGCCGGTACTTGCGGTCGGAGAATGGTAGAGTCATCGTCATTTTGTGCGAAAATGCCAAAGGGGATGAGAGAGAAAGAGAGAGAGATAATTTCGAAGTTTGTGGGATTTGGGATTTTAGCCTTTCACGGAAGAAGGAAGGCACGCGGGAATCGACGTTAAGGACAATCATTCCATTGGTAATGACGAATGGACCTCGGAGGGAAAAATTATTGTATATTCTCACGATACTTATCCAGCAATTATAGGACGGTTAAGAATTTTTCTCTCGGAAGACACGTATGCACGTTGTCTTATTTGGAAATTTTAGTTTTGAACTTTCGTCCTCTTTTATTTGCAAGAATTTTTTTTTAAAAAAATCTGTTATTTTAAAATATTTAAAAAATATTAATTAATTTTTAAATTTTAATTTTGAATGAAAAAAGAATTAATAAATTAAATTAAATAAAAAAATAAAAAATATTAATATAATAAAAAATTTTAATTATTGTATATTTTTTATAATTAAAATTATTTAATATTTTCTTCATTTATTTTTATTTATTATTTAAAATATTTATAATAAAATTTAAAAAATTATTAAATATTTTTAATTATAAAAAATATAATTTAATATAATTAAATTATTTGTTATTTTATTAATATTTTTTAAATTTTATTATTTCATTAATTTTCTTTTTATTAAAAATTAAAAATTAAAAAATTAATTAATATTTTTTTAATATTATTAAATAACAAATATTTTAACATAAAAAAATTATTTTATACAATAAATAAAAGTAAATAAAAAAATAAATTTTTAAATTTATATATAATTACTTTAAATGAAAGACCAATATAAACGAAGAAAGTATTATTTATTTCTAGGGTTTTTTTTGGTGTTTTGTTCAAATAATTGACTTTGAGTTAAGGCCAGGCCTGATATTGGGTTGGGCCTAAGGTACAATTCTCCTGTGGATACGGGAGGGAGATTAAATCATAACTCTCTCTATCATATGCTGGTTCTATAATCCTTAGCCTAATTAATCTTAGTGATGTCCCAAAAAAAAAGAGCCTAATTAATCTTAGTGCATTTTTGTATTAGTTTATTTTATACCTAAACAAATTCCGAAAACAAAAGTTAATCCAGTTTCAAACACACTTAGTTTCAAATGCAGATATCAAAACAATCTTGTCTTGACGATAGTAATACTCCTAATATCTATATGAACGAAAAAAAATTGGAGGTAACTCAAATTTTTTGATTGCACCCATAATATTTCTGTAAACATTGTGATTTTTTAAATTAATGAACAAAATAGTATGTAATAAATGCGCTCGTATAAATAAATACTGAAAACCCAGAAGGTTTACAACAAGTGCAAACTACATAGTCTCGAAAAAAATTATTTGTCATCAGAGTTCTATAGTATCTATAATTTTTGCATATCCATAAATAATTATTTACGTACTTGCATTTTAAAAAATTATAAACCATTTATTTTTTCATTCAGTTGTCCACCCAAAATGCACTTCATATTTTATAAAATCTTTATCCGCCATATCGTGTTTCTATCAAGATGAATGCCTAAAACATGCATGCAAGCATCCAAATTATATCACAAACCCAGTTACAACAAAAGGAGTGTTACCAGAAAACAAGAATCTTCAATTTGGCTACAACTTAAACCTAAAATATCTTATAATAATTAGTGTTAGTAATGTTGTGACTATTGTCCAACCCAGGAGAAATTCCCAAACAAGGCAATAAAACTAGAAGTAAAAGATACTAGAAAGAACATATATTACTTTAATTCCATTTACTGGTCAGGTGCTATGTCAATTTTTTCTCTTTCTTTTAGAGCTCCTGCTTGGATTGGTCTCAGGGTCCTGATTCGATTGGGGTGCTGATGACTTCCCTACAGCATAACTCCATAAAGCCCTTTCTACATCGGATGGGGTAAAGGAGGCCCCTTTTGAATTTAGTTCCTGCAAATGATTTTTCCACCAGAGAGTC
The DNA here is from genome assembly GCA_019955255.1 of Castanospermum australe. NCBI lineage: Eukaryota > Viridiplantae > Streptophyta > Magnoliopsida > Fabales > Fabaceae > Castanospermum > Castanospermum australe. The sequence goes on along the minus strand of NSJW01000435.1, from coordinate 1,518,596 downwards.
AAGAAAGCAGCCAAACTCCTAATACGCAATGGTTATGGTAACTTCATCCATTAGTGTAGTTCCTATTGCAGAAGATTATCACATTTTATTAAACATGATTACTCTGCCACCAAAATTGATGCCCAGATTAAAACCAAAAGAGAGAGAGAGAGATTTGGATAGCACATTAAAAATGGAAAAAAGAAAAAAAAGGAAGCCAATCAGGTCTCCATTGGATGAACAAAGAGTACTTATTTTATCAGTATTACATTATCACTTCTCAGACCAAGAAAACCCAGAAATCAATGAAAATATTGCGTATATACCATGGCCTGGAATTGCATTACATATTTACAATCAATCTATCCCTATCTTATACTAAAACACAAACATGAATCCTTTTATGCTTAGGCTGAAACCATTTTTGTACTAAGGACATCTGTAAGAAAAAAATCCCGAAAAAGAAGAGGGGGAGAGGGATATTTGAAATTAAAGTGATAACATAACCGAACAGTATATGGATTGGGGATTTTAAAAAATAACCCATGGAATAGCTTTTGGAAGAATTGAGTATATTTAGATTAGCTTATTTTATTGTTAAAATAATTTATAATCAAAATTTTACTTACCAAAATCTTGCTGAGAGTTTTTTTAAAAAATATTTTTTTTTAAATTAATCAGTTATCAAACAACCACGTTGATTCATTATTAATTTAGGAGGAATAGTTGATGAACATGATAAACAGACAAGACCCACGCATTGAATAATTACCTTTGCTTTCGTCTCCAGCTTATCGACGAACAGTAGATATTGCTTCAGCGAATAATCTTTTGAGTTGCCAAGAGCCGCCTCCATAGCCTGGAGCCAATAATATAAATATATAATGCCAATGCGAAATAAATCACGAGAGTGTGAAACTGCGAATTGAGGGGAATCGAAGTGAAATTGGAAGTAGACCTCGTCGGACATAAAGGGGGTCAACTCGGGGGCGAAAGCGGCCAAAACGGCGGAGGCAGTGGCGGGACCAACGCCTTTCAGCACACTGAGTTCGGAAACAGCTTTGGATATGTCAGGAAGACTCTGGAAAGCCTTCAGAGAAGCGGATTTCACTGCGCCTTCGTCCAGGGAAGAAACAAAACCCAAGAGACGTGGCCTGAAATTTCAACACATAAATAGCCACAGAACACCAAGAAAGAGAGATGGGGGAAGAAATGAGAAAGAAACCTCCATTTGCCGCGTGTGAGCTTCCATTGCATGAGCTTGGAAAGCTCTGCAGTGGTGATAAAAGGGTTAGGGTTTCGCTGGTGAAGGAGGGAGGGGAGTTGGTGGCAATAGAAGTCGTCGAGAGAAACCAAGTTGGGTTTGTTCTTCAGAGACTTGATTCGAGATGGGTACGCGGACAGGGCTTCCTTCCAAACACTCACCTCAGAGCACTCAAAATCCATTCCTTAATCCTCACGAAACGAACGCTAATTCCCGCTCAACTGAACTCCCCCACCCGTTACTTTGATCTTTTCTGCGTTCTTTCTTGGTTCTTCTTCCCTCTCTGTTTTTGAGCTTTCAATTTTCAAATGGATTGCTAATGGATTTCGTAATCTAATGTTCACGATTGAACGGCCCATAACGCCACTTCTTATGGGACCTAGAATTTTCCAATTAGACCCTTTTCTTCTCTGGCCCATCTTCTTCTTAACCCATAAAAAAGATGAACAAGCATAAACATAACAATGCAGTCAGGCTCGTGGTTTGTTGGTAAGGCAAGTGTGCCTTGGAGTTTTGCACTCTGGATCGAATCTTAACGTAGGACGATTCAACCTCCCATACCCATGACAAAAAAAAAATCATAATACTAATAAGTGATAACAACCACATCCAACGAAAAAAACAAAAAGAAATTTTTTTAACTTTCGTTTTGGTCATAAAAAAATTCCTTTTAAAAAGGAGAAATATATTACAGTGATAGTGTAAGTCAGGAAAAATATTTATATAATTTGATAATAATATTTTGAGTAAAATATAATTTTTATTTTTTAAAAATATTTTATTTATCAATTATATTATTTAAAAATTAATTTTTTATTCAATTTTTTAACTTTTAAGTTACTTACAAAATGTTGCTTTTTTTTATTTTATTAATTTAATATTTTAAAGAGACGAGATTTATAAATAACTTGAAGTTTAAAATATTAAATTAATAAAATTAATTTGTAAAAGATAAAATTAATAAATAAAATATCTTTCAAAGACTAAAATATAATTTTACTTTAATATTTTAAATGATTTATATTTTATATAAATTTTATTATATAATATTACAAATTTAATATGAGAAAAACATATTTATTTTTTTTGGCCATGTGTTATGTTCATGATTTGGTTTAAAGCTCAAATTCGAACTTAATTGATATTCACCAATTTTCAAATTTTAAGAAATTGACTTCACTAAAGTACGATTCTAATTTGATTTAGTTTTGACCTATAATTTAATACTTTTTTCTATTATTATATTAATTATAATGGATACTATTATCCATCATAAAATACTAAAATAAAAGCAATATAATTATCATAAATTGAATACTCATACATAACTCATGCTTAATAACTAACATGTAACAAAATTCATAAAAAAAATGTGGAAAACTTTATATGAAGGGCACAATAGTGTGAAATCGAGGAATTGAGGAGGGATTTAAAGGGTAAAAATGTTTGAAATTACAACCTCTATATATATATATATATATATATATTGCATACTTTATTTTAATATCTTCTGCATATAATACAATAATATGTATATATGGTTAGTTTGATCAATTAGAATGATTTAGTTTTAACTTTTAGTCATTAATTAAATTATTTTTTATAAAAAATCTAAATTATATAATAAGAGAATGAAACCAAATCAGTAATTTTATTTTATTAAACAGTTTAAGTTTTTTTTAGTTTCTCATAATATTCTTTCATCAATTGGGTAAGAGATTATTTTTTTGAAATACAGGTCATTGAAGTAAGACATTCCTCTCAAAAATATTTACTTTACACAAAATCGAACTTTTACTATTAAAATTAATTTTTAAAAAAATTCAAACTCTTTCTACTTAAACTAAGTAAGTTATTAATTTGCAAAATCAAATAACAATATTTCATTGTGAGATGTATGTAATAAAAAGGAGAGAGAGTGGAGCAATTTCATTGTCATTAACTCCAAATTTATAATGTAATGTATCCATCTTCAAATAGAATAGAATAAAGGGTCATTTTATGCATGTAATATAGAAATTTGAGAAAATTGTAGGACTTTGTCCAGAACGCTCCCAGCCACAAAGATGATTCTGCCTTTGCTGAGGTCTAAGGTATCGCAGCTATCGCTTATCTTGTCTTGTACCCACTAGAAATCTCGTTTTCGGGAGTTTATTGCTGGAAGCTACTCAAGCAGTTAGAGGATATGTTTATGAATTTATTTTATATTTTAAATAATTTATAATTAAAATTTTATTAAAACAATTTAAAAAGAAAATGGTTTTTTTTTTCCTAAATGTCAAACTTCATCGCACATGCACCAATAAATTCTATAAATTGTCAATTGCTGATAAGGCGAAAGGGGTAATCAGGATTATTGACAGTGTAAACTATTTATTTATTGTTTTTCTAATTATAAATTTTAAATTATTCTTAATCAAATAAATAAATAAATAAATAGAAATTTACATCAAATAAACAAAATATTTATTTCCCACAACCCAGTTCGACCAATATAACGATTGAGTTTATTTTTTCTTTTTTAGGAAATGGATCTTTGAGCCTAAGACTCAAAAGAAAAAGAAAATTGCAAAACAAAATAATGAGATTATGATTAGGAAGAAGTACTACCTAAACTCATCCGGAGGCATGTCCTAAATACAGTCCATAAGCTCCTGAGAATCAAGATCAAACTTTAGAATAATTTAATTCTGAATCAAGATCTAAATTTTTCTGAGCCCTAGCTTCCACGCAAGATGTAAGTCTAACCAAGAATACCAAGGATTGGTTTTTAAAATATCTTAAACCTAATCTAACTCTACTTATTAACATATAAAATTATCAATATATTTCAAAGCAAATGTGTAAATAATTTAGCTATTTTTCACATTAATTATCTCTTTTTTTTGTTTAGAAATTATTTGCCAATTATTTTCTGTTTTTTAAACTCAATAATTAATTAAAAAAATAAACCAGTAGGGCTAAACCCCCTATCATTTTCCTTAGGTTAAAAGGTGTTAACCGCACGTCACCCCCACAAAAGTGCTGACTCCACGCCCAAAAGTCGCCCCAGTGCCACAAGCCTACAAGCTACAACTACAAAGTTCTTTCGTTTGTTTCCGGTTGAAATTTGAGGGTTCAAAGAGACGAAATCCACATCTTTGACTTTGTTATGGCCAATCCATTCAAATCCTTTACCTTCGCAAAGTGGCCATAAACCAAACCAGTACAAAGTGCCGCAAAGCTTCTACGTCCACAATCCATAAGCTTAGAAAAATTATCCAGTTACGTCAATCAAATTATGTTTATGAAAACCATCAAAAAAATAAAATTGTAATAAAATTTTTTAATTAATATATTTTAATATTTTCTTAATTATATTTTTTAAATTATCTTTTATTTGATCTATTTATTGTTAAAAAATTTTTTATCAATATTCTTATCAAATGACTATATTACTTTAAAGTCTGTTTGGTTTGAATTCTTTTCAATATCATTGAGCCTTCTATAAGATGTTAGACAAAAAGCTAAATGAAATTTCCTTTACTTAAACACGCATATTTGTTGGTTTTAATTTAAAACAAACAAGTTGTTAAACAAATTTATATCATATTCTATTCAATAAATAAATCATTAGTATTACTTTAATTTTCTCTCGAATACATATGTTTTCAAATTTATCATTTTTTATATATATCCATTCATCCACCTCAGGATTTCATCTCTGTTACACTTTTTTTTTTCTCTTATTAACATTTTATAGTCCAACATTCATTATTATATGATATTGTCTCCCTTAACTATTTGAGTTAGAATTTTTGGTTAATATTTAGAGAAAATGATTTTTTTTTTCAAATACACCAAGTAGATATCTTTAAAATTGTCTAGAAAGAGAGTAAAGTTCAATTGACACAAAAATAGATCATATTATTATTAGAAAATAATAGAATATTGCTTATTTTATAGCTACCAAGTAGAATTTTCTTGTGATTATAAATTATGCCTGAAATATATTTTCATTTCATCCACCCACCTTAAATTTTATGTTTAACATTCTCTCCAATTTTCTAATCACTTTGTTAGATGAATTAAAGGTACTTAAATCGTGTAACTTGTAGTATTTTATAATTTTCAATTTTCACTTTCAAAACATGACAAACTCGCACCTTACGGTAGCTTTATATTCATAATCCCATTTTATTCTTGATTTTAAGATAATGTTAACTTCGTTTTCTTGACAGAGAAAAGTGTAATTTGCTCAAAATTTAATGAGGAAATTAATAGACTAGTAAACAAGTACCTACATGTATAAATAATAAAAAAAGGATAATAATTGTAGGAGTTGTATTCAGATCCATGGAATTAATTACTCATTATTTAGACTTTTCCATCTCCTATGAAATCTGGTCCCCAACCCCAACCCAACTTCATACAACGAGGACCACCCTTTGCGCTTTGATAAAAAGAAGAGAAAATTAAGTTGCATTTGTCGTTGTTTGCCTGTGCCATCATATACGGTTCACAGTGAGTGGCGAAGAAGGAGAAATATGCCACAGCTATTCTAAAATACTAAGTTAAAGCAGTTTCTAATTCCATGTCGCGTCCGCGTTTCTATCATATGGGGAGCACACATGCACCTTATTTTGGATGGAGGATTAACATGCATACAAATATACTACGTCATAGAATATTGAATTTCCTTTTCATTGTTTAGTTAACAATTTACACGGTTGACTATGAAGCGCGATTTCATGTAGTCAGCCAAACACATAGACATGTAAATTAAACTAATATCTTATGTTAATTATTTTTATCAAATTTTAAAAAAATTAAATAATAATAAAAATGCAATCAGATAGTTTATATTTTTTTATATTTAAAAAATATATATTACGTTAATTTTTAGATATATTATTAAAGTATAAAATAATTTTAGATTAATGTAAAATTTTATTTATATGATTTACGTGATAAGAATTAACTTTTATTCTAATGACGGATTGTAAAAAAATTATTTAATAAATTTTTTTTTAATAATGTAAGATTAAGTTTAATTTATACTAATATCAATTTATCTTTACCTATATATATATATATATATATATATATATATATATATATATATATGCACGCACATTTATTGCTTTTCGCTCTCCGTAATGTATACTATATATTAGCTCAACTAATTGAAAGATCTGATTATAATTCTGCATCATACATATGCAAGGTTTAATTTTTTTTATTTCACTAATAGTCTCACTTAACCATCATTCATCCTTAGAGAGGTTTTTTGATGTCCAGAGACCAATTGAATGACTTTCTTTCAAAGAGAAATGGTTTGAAGTAATTCTTTAAATGAGTCTCTCTTTACTCTTTTGAGATTATAGGCATGCCACTCATACCGTTTCTCTATTCTTCTTTTTCTTTAAAAAAAAATAATGACGGGCACACTATTTGTTAAATAGGTTTTAGCTTTTTTTTATCTTCATTTGTTAAAAAAATTATACTTTTAACTTGCAAGAAAAATACACTGTATATCTTTTTAAAAATAATGCAAAATAGATAAATAATAAATAGATGATAAAAATAATTAAATAATATTGTCATTAAATTTTATGCAAACTTACCCATAAAAGTGTTTATATAATCTTTATATATATTTAGCAATAATTTTAATAATATAATTAAATAGGGTATATATCTAACATTATTCAATAAAAATTAAAAATATTTAATAATATAACCTAAGAATTTAGGGTAATGATTGAAGAGGTGTTTTATCTATCTTTATTACTTAGATTTAAACTTTAGATCATTACTTAAAAAAATTAATTTTTTTAAATGAACTAAACTGACGTAAAAATGCATCTTTAACATTGTTTGAAAAAAAGATTTGATTTCAATTAACACAGTAGATGATTTGAATGTATTCTTATTGTACAAAAAGATATAAAATTACTCTCTCTATGTTGCTAGATGTTAACAAGCTCTATATTTTTATTTGGATAATAATATTTTATTTTTTATTTTTAAAAATAAAAAATTTAAATATATTTAATACATTGAATTAATTTCTTTAATTCTTTCTTTTTTTTTTCTATCATTATCTCTTTTCTTTTCTAGCATGTTCTTTTTCAAAGAAAGTACTAACAAGTTGAGGATTAAATGATAAATAAATTTAAGTTAAGCAGTTGAGAATGACGAAAACATAAGTTTAGAAAAAAGCTTGTCACAAGCTTAGTTCAGTTGAAATGCTTACAGAATATTTACAGATGATCCATCAATAGAAAAATTAAGAATTAAACTCAAGTTATATTAAAACTTCAGCAAAAAATCAACTAAGTAAAACCAACCTCTGTCGACTACGAAAGTATCATTATTTTTGTTTGGTATAATACGTAAGTATCATTATTGTTAAAACATGTTTGTTTTGCATCAGTCAAAGTCAAGTTAAAAATGATTTCATGATCACCAAGCACAGCACGGAGGACACGCTTGGCACGCTCGCGAGGCTAGTGACTGATTTAGTTAATACCGAATCGTCTCTCCCCATCACCTGTCGCCCAGTGAAGACTGAGGTGGGGGGTAGGATATGCTAATCAGGTAGGCTGCATCTGATAAACAAATTTTGCTTTTTTATGGTCCAATTTTTTTCTGGTTGGAATTTTATGGTCCAATTCATATTAAATACAAAATTACAATAATTATGTATTATAAACTATTTTCAATTTAAGTTATATATTTCTACCATGAAATTTTGTTATATTCATATTTCTATATCAATATAATAATTTACACAATTCTTTTAAATTTATATTGTATTCATTTAAAGTTACTCAGTTTTGCGTTGACCTTCAAGTGGGGCGAAAGAAGCCAATGTATTGTGCTTATTCTGATTTATAATGGTTTCACCATGCATATCTCCCCAATATCAATATGGTCCCGAAAATCTCATTCCAATCAGCTCCCAAACAAATCTTCTATATGACTATATTCATTTGATGCATGCGTGGACTAGCGAAATACACTAGCATAAACACAAGAATTGGGCTTTTATCTTAATTATTTGTGTTTAAATATTAAATCAATATTCATATGAATTAATTTTCCTAAATATAATAAGTTGATGTGAAAATTACATTCTTAAAATTATTAAAAAAAACTTAATCTCAATTAACGTAAAATCTGACGTAACGATACTTTTATCTTATATTAAAAAAGGATACACTATAATATAGTCAATGGTTCTTGGCTGTCCTCTTGCCCACTTTCTAATTGATATTCATTGAAACCATATATCATTAGCTAAATGTGATATAGTTAATTTGCTAAATTAGGCATTTATGTGACGACTCGGCTAAGGAAAAATATTTTATTGTAAGTAAGTATATTTTATCAACGAAAAATTTAAAATAAGAGAAATAAAATGAAGAATTATTATGCAATTCTCTAATAATTTGTTATTTATCTATACAAATATTTATATTTCTTAATTTATAAATAAAAAATATCCTCTTATTTATTTTTTAGTCCATACTTTTCTACTCAAACATACCTAGAAAATTTACATGCACATTATGTTTGAAGGAAAAAAATTAAATAGATTGTTAAATAATTGTGTTGCTGTCTTAATTTTTTTTGGTGCTTTTATATGGTGAACACAATTATTGTTTATCCCAAATTAAGATTAAAAAAATATTTTCTTTGAAGCGTGTTTTGAAATCTATATTTCACCGTAGTTTTGGTCATAAACATCAAAACGAAAAGATAAAGATAGTATTTGAAATTAATTTAAAAAATATGATTTAATCATAATACTCATTCTGTGATTATTTGTAAAATGTATTTTCTTTTTATCATTTTATATATATTATAAATTTTTTCTTTTTTTTAAGATATAAAAATATTTTTTTATTATTTTATAATATTTTTAGTAAATAAATTTATAATGTAAAAATTATTGAAAAAATTTATATAATTTAAATAATAATTATTGATATTAGTTATGTAAATAATTATTACAAAATATAATTGAATTTGGTATATTAAATATGATATTTTACATTTTAAATATTTTAAATTATTAGATAAATTTGCAATCTTAAATTTTTTTATAATTTTTTAAATATTATTTTAAATTATTAAATATCTATAAATATCCATAAATACTTGCATCTTCATTAAAAATAAAAAATGAATACCTAAACGGAATGAGACCACCTGCGCCGCCCATTGACACTCCTACCTGAATGCTACAGCCCCTTGATTTGTTACCCTTGGTTTTTCTATTAAAATAGTGGATTAGTGTCTTTTAATATGTGTTTGAGTGGAGGTTTGTCTGGTTCAAATTAATTTTTAAATATTTAAATAAAATTTTATTTATTTTTATTTTATTTATTTTAACATTTGTATTAATTTTTAAATATAATTTTGATTTTAAAAATTTATTTAATCGAAAATAATTCTTTATCACTTTTAAATTAAATATAATTTTTTTATTAAATATAAATTATTTTATTTAAATTTATTTGTAACTAAAATTAAATTTATTTAAAATTAAATTTATAAATTTTAATTTAAACATACATTTAATTAGTTTAAATTTTAAAAGCAAACAAAGGTAAGCACCAGAAACATAATATATATAAAAAATAGGCCATGCTTTGCACGCAGTTCGCATGGATGCACCAAATTCCGTCAGTACATTGATCTCATGCAACCCCTATTTTATACGCACTCTCTTCGTCGCTTGCCTGGTACACCGTCCAAAGTAAATTAGAAAAATGATATAAAAAAAAGACAACAATAAATAATAAAAAAGTAATAAAATTCCAACAATGTCATTACATTGTGAGGTTAAGATATTTTAAAATGTACCAGAAAAAATTACAATATTTATAATCATTAATTGAAATATTAATAATTAAGAATTTAATAAAATATAAATACATAAATAATAAATGTTTACTTATTTATACTTTATCTTTTACAGTGCATTATATGTGTACTATTTAAAAATTGATTATGATTTTTTGTTTATATATATTAGTGACTTTTTATCATAATTTAATTTAAAATATGATATTTGTTAAGTATACTTTTTTCATTTACTTTTATTTATTATTTAAAATAATTATATAAAGATTAAAAAAATTATTAAATGATTCAAATTATAAAAAATATAATTTAATATAATTAAATTATTTTTTCTCACTTTATTAATATTTTTAAATTTTATTTAATTTACTTTTTATCTATTAAAAAATAATGATAAAATTTAAAAAAATTTATATAAATGACAGATATTTTAAAATAAAAAAATTTATTAAATAAAAATAAATGAAGAAAATATTAGTTAAGGAATTAAAATAAAAAATAAATCATTTAATAAAAAATAAATAAATAATAAAATCATTTAATATTTTATTTTTAAAGCAATTATTTATTAAAATAAAAGGTAAACAATACTCTCGTGATAGTGGTTAAGAGGAACTAAAAATATTTATGTAATTTTTTAGCCCAGCAAGGCCACGAATTTTTCCGTTCCATGAAAGACCGAATGGAAAGGAGTCAAAACAAAGCAGTGCGGGAGTTGCGTGCATTGTCCAATACCCACGCGGCGCAAATTAGCGGGAAAAGCTTTTCACCCGTGGCCGGGAACCAGGCCCCCGATGTCTATAAAATGCGCACCCCACCTTGTATTTCTCGAGTTCTGTATTGGCCAACTGAAATATTCAAAATTCATCTACATCGCCGCCAGCGAAGCAGAGAGAGAAACTAGAGCGAGAGAACTCCTCCTTCCTCGTCGCCGTCGCCGAGACAGACTCCTCGGATTTGCATTCCGAAATGGTGGATCCATACGCGCTTGGTTGGATTCTATGCTCTGTGCTGAGTCTCGTTGCGCTCTACAATTTGGTTTTCGCCTGGAAGAACCGCTCCGCTTCGCCGGACGCGGCGACTCGGTCCACCGGTAGCATAACCACCGCCGCCGGAGAATGCAGATCCGTGAAACATAATGGCGACGTGGACGTCATCATCGTCGGAGCCGGTGTCGCTGGCTCCGCTCTGGCTCACACTCTTGGCAAGGTATTTTTAATTTTGCCGCCTATTTCATTGTTGTTGCCTTCCTCTTGCATTTTATCATTGGATAACGGAAGTGCTATGGGTGATGATTATGGATGTGGTTTTGTTTTTATGATCTATTTGTGAGGATGATTGAGGTTAGCTTGCTCTTGCTTGCAGCGTTATAATAAAGTATTAAGAATCTGTTTACGATCTTCAAAATAATGAGAAAACTAGAAAGGTAAACCAGGCTGGGTGGCAAACTGTTTAGTGTTTATAGAAAGCTGCTCCGCCATGTATAAGAAGATATTTCTTATAGCTTTTCTTTTTCTGTTGAAATTTGGGAGAAAAATATAACGATTTGAGTTGCTTCACCAATGAAAATTAAGGATATTCTTTTTTGTCTCTGATTTCATTGTTAACTCTGTGCGTTGAATAAAAACTATGAATTACAAGTCCCTGCTGGCAGTGATCCTGCAGATGTGTCAGTCCCGCACTGAGGATGTATAATATTATGTGGTTATGTAATTTAAGCATTGGAACACTTCGACAGTCAAACACTCTGGAGTTTGAGTTTTTCTCTTCTAAGCAGCCGATGATGTAATATGCCTGAGCCTGGTATAGGATGAAAAATATGTTATATACCTTTTTTTTTAATTTTGTTTTTCAAAGAATATATTGAAGGACTGGCAGGCAACATATGTTGTGGGAAATTCGTTTTTTCGTTTAAGATCAAGGTGCAGCATAATATCTTTGGTTCTAATCTGGCTGGCTATTGCAGAAAGCTAGAAATTAACACTTTTCAGCTGATCATATATATATATATATATATAGCGGCATGTAGTGGCAACTTGCATGATCCTGCGATTTCAGATCTCACGGGAATTTGATTTTTACTATTAATTTATTGTGTGCCAGATTTAAAAGCGTGGCCGGCAAATCTCAGTTTCATTGTTGGAAATTCACTATATATATTTGACAAATTCTGTTAATATTCTTTTGCATATCTGGCTTGGTTGTTATTGTCATCCTCTTCAGTTATACTGTCTGCTATTACATGATTCATTCATTTTGAAAACCGTGGCTTGAAACTTATGAGTCATGACTAAGACCACACATAAGAAACTTGAATTTTACTTGTGGTTATGCGGTCCTTACTTTTCTCAGGTTGATCCTCTACATTCCCAACAGCATATCTTGTTTGTGTTGTGTGTGATTCAGGACATACATATTTTTTGGTAGTTTATAACTCTTAAGGATTGTATTAAGATTACAGATATCACTGTAGACTATAGTATTGACTACATAAATATTATGTAGTGCAGGATGGACGTCGAGTACATGTCATTGAAAGAGATTTGAATGAGCCTGACCGAATTGTTGGAGAATTGCTACAACCTGGGGGCTATCTCAAATTAATCGAGCTGGGACTTGAAGGTAGTCGAAACTTAACTATTATGTGCATATCATTTATTGTACTTCTAGATTGTGGCTGATCATGAGTGCTGGAAATACACATAAGAAAATTTGCCCTTTTATCTCTGGTTAGAGGAAAGCCTCCTTACTAAATGATCACGTCATGTGTTTAACACTTCAACTGCAGATTGTGTGCAGGAAATTGATGCTCAGCAAGTCTTTGGTTATGCTCTTTTCAAGGATGGAAAACATACTCGACTCTCTTATCCCTTGGAGAAGTTTCACGCAGATGTCTCTGGTAGAAGCTTTCACAATGGGCGTTTTATTCAGAGGATGCGGGAGAAGGCGTCCTCCCTTCCGAAGTATTGATTTCTTCCTTTGTGGATGTATAGCATATGCTTGTGTATTTCTTCCATTACTTTAGTTCTTGTTTGTCGTATATAAAAATTGACTTTATACAGTGTTGCAATTGCCTATGATTCTACATTTAGGATTTCATTTTTGTGGTAATTAGTAAATGTATAATTTGACCTCAGTTTCTATATTTCACATAGATGCCATTTGAGTTGATTTGGGTAGATATTTTAATCATGTTAGTAATTTGGTTGAAACTTATTATGCAATTGGCTTCTGTCTCCTGATATTCATACAGACAGCCATGTGATATAAATTTCATAATAGAATTTAGAAATAATATTTGAGAATTTTAAATGTAATGATTGTTCTTCTCTTGAACTAAAGGTATTTTCTTGTTCACTCATATTTATGTGATTTTTCTTAATATTCTGTAGTGTACGACTGGAGCAAGGAACGGTTACTTCCCTACTTGAAGAGAAGGGGACAATTAAAGGTGTTCTATACAAGAATAAAGATGGTCAGGAATTGGCAGCATATGCTCCTCTTACCATTGTTTGTGATGGCTGTTTCTCAAACTTGAGGCGTTCTCTTTGTAATCCTAAGGTGAGAGTGCCTTTCAGCTAAAATCTGTGAGAGAGTTTCCACCTTAAACTTGGTCAACTTATTCCTACGAAATAATCGACATCCATACTATGAATTAAGATTTTGCTATGATTCATTCTGACGTTTTTTGACTACTAGATGTTCTTGTTCATCGTGCTTGTAAGAAGTAGCAATATGTCGAATTCTAGATCATTAATATTTCATTATGCATTATTTGCAGGTAGATGTTCCCTCTTGTTTTGTTGGCTTAGTTTTAGAGAACTGTGAACTTCCATGTGCAAATCATGGCCACGTCATACTGGCAGATCCTTCGCCAATTCTGTTCTATCCTATAAGTAGTACAGAGGTTCGCTGTTTGGTCGATGTTCCTGGTCAGAAGGTTCCTTCTATTTCAAACGGTGAAATGGAAAAGTATTTGAAGACAGTGGTGGCTCCTCAGGTACTCATTTATGGTCTTAAGTTCTATAAATTTTAACCTTGGCATGTGATTACCCATTTTTCATTGAGAGTAGAATTTTATTTCACATTCAAAGTTATTAGTATGTTAAATGATGATCAAGTATGTTAAATTTAACCTTGGTATGTTTAAAATTCTTGCAGATTCCCCCTGGGCTTCATGATGCCTTCATAGCTGCAGTGGACAGAGGCAACATAAGGACAATGCCGAACAGAAGCATGCCAGCAGCTCCTTATCCTACTCCTGGAGCCCTTCTGATGGGAGATGCATTCAACATGCGCCATCCTCTAACAGGGGGCGGAATGACTGTGGCATTGTCTGATATAGTGGTGCTGAGAAATCTTCTCAGGCCTTTGCGTGACCTGAATGATGCACCCACACTTTGCAAATACCTTGAATCCTTTTATACCTTGCGTAAGGTAATGTCATGTCTGCTTTTTTTCTTAAATTGCTAACCGAATGAATAAGCATTCACGAATCTACGTAGCTCTGCTTCTTATATAATTTTTCATTCAGAATGCCTTTGATGTAACAATCCTGACTTCACTCGACTCAGTAGAGCTAAATTAATCTTTCAATTTGCAGCCTGTGTCATCCACCATAAATACCTTGGCAGGAGCCCTCTACAAGGTTTTTTGTGCATCACCTGATCAGGCAAGGAAGGAAATGCGCCAAGCTTGCTTTGATTATCTGAGCCTTGGAGGTCTATTCTCCGAAGGACCAGTCTCTTTACTTTCAGGATTAAACCCTCGTCCCTTGAGCTTGGTTCTCCATTTCTTCGCTGTTGCAATATTTGGTGTTGGCCGTTTACTTTTACCATTTCCTTCACCTAAACGAATATGGATGGGAGCCCGATTAATCTCTGTAAGTAGGAGCCTTTTTAATTTCAGTCCTTTTGCGCGTGAATAAATACAAGGGAAACTATTTCTCTCTCTCTTGATAAAAACCAAATTTATCTTTTGTTAGGGTGCATCAGGAATCATCTTTCCCATAATTAAGGCAGAAGGAGTTCGTCAGATGTTCTTCCCTGCAACTGTTCCAGCTTATTACAGAACTCCCCCGGCTGCATAAAAGTGAGTATCAGTGAGTAAATTTTAAAAAGTCTAGGAAGTCAACGTCCCTCTAGATGAGCTAGCGCTATCCTCAGGGAAGTTTAATGTTCCGATGAAGAGGTCTGTAAACATTTTGGCTTTCTGGCGTGCAGTCTATAACCGACACAGTAAATGCATTTATGGTTTCTTTATTTCATTCACATTTTTGCTCTATTAGAAATTAAATATATGATCTTTTATCTCTCGCCGAATTCCCATCCACGTTAGCCGCATAAATTGTCTAGACTTCAAATTTCATCAAAGCTTAATGTAAATTTTTTTTATAATATTATTTAATTATGTATTAACAGACTATTAATAAAGTTTGACTAAATAACTATTATTATAACCATTCTTTTAATGATATGTCAATGAGTGATTTAATGATAGTCTCAAAATTTTTTAAGATTTTGTTCACATGATCTGTCAAATTAAAAATAAAAACTATTAAATGAAAGTAAAAACATTCAATGCTTTGAATTTTTAAAATACATTTAATATTCTTAAGTAATATGATGATTTAATAATAAGTCATATATTTTATTTTTATTTTTTAACCTATAACTTAAGGACACACATTAATAAAATTTAATTTTTAATGATAATGTCAATAGTCTATGACCTTTAATCAAATGAGTTTCATTTGGATACCTATGACCTTTAAACTCATTTATTTTTGTTTGAAATTTAATTTTAATTTATCATCAATATACATTTTCATCCAATTATAATTTAACTGTGTTAATATTTCACTAAAAGCGTTTTACAATGATAAATACCGAAGCCAGCCCCAGCAAGTCACATGACATTTGCTTGGTTGATAACTGCGATGAGTTGTCATTACAACTTTACAAGAGCGCAAATAATTTGAGCGGTTGATGACTGACTTGACCCATGTTCAATTGAAAAAAATAATTAATAACAAATAACTTCTAGCAAAGTGCCGAAAGTCGTAAGAAGGGATCTGCAGTAGAAATTTTTACGCAATATAACAAGCAAGCGTTTTGTTTTTTACTATCTCCTGCTGATTGCTGTATAACAACCTTGCTTGGCAATAGCTATATCCAAGAATCATGCCGTTTTCTGTCTTACACCACTTGCATCAATGCGTAAACATAAACGAAAAATAATTGCATATCAACCTACACTGTTTTTCAGTCCACTACTATGGGTATGAAAAACAAATCTCAGTAACTGTAAGAAAGCATTAAATTTCTTTTTTTTCAAAAAACTAATTTCAATCCAAAGAATATTAAGAAGCACAAAAGAAACATTTAAAACAAAAAAAAATTACTCCTATACTTGGTTTCTAAAAAAATGTTTTCTCAAGATCAGGCCTTTTTCCCATATCAAATGATCGCTATAAATAAAGAAAAAGAAAAGGCCTTGGTCACGTAATATTTTGACGAAGAGCCGCGCTCTACGAGACAAATAAAAAACCAAGATCGTTTAATCCATTCTTTTGCATGTTCCTTTTTAAGGTATACATATTCGAGATCTTATGTTGATCCAGCGTTCGATGCACCGCATTGCAACTTGAGAACTTTTTAAATAGGCAATAAACACTCCGTTAAATAATTAATATGTGTTATTAATTTTTTAAAAAATAATATATATTTATAATATAAACTATTAAATTTTACATATATTAATTATTAAATAAAATACTTAAAATAAATAATACTTAATAAAAAATTTCCCTACATCTCAATGAAATCAGGCTGGCCTATGATTAATATGTAATTATTAGAGTTAGCAAATAGCAAGTCCCTTAGCCAAACAAAACTGTCACAAAAATTCCACTTTCTGGAGAGGGGAACACAGAAGTGCACTGCTAGCATCGGCATAATGATATGCATCCAACTAAAATTTCAACTCTTTTATTTTAAGTCAAACAGATACGATCCCTAGAAAAAAGGGCACAAAAGAAAAATTAACCAGAAGAAACTACTACCTTTTTATTTTATTTACTACCACAAATATATTATTTTTTGAAGCTTCTACTACCTAACCTGTATTCAGGAATCTAATTACGTCAGTTGATTGAATAGGAAAACACTTGCAGATGGTATGAGGTCGTTTGTCTCGTTATTAATTAGTTTAAAAAACCAACGAAAAATAGATTAAGCAGTTCAGGTTCAAATTCCAAAGGGAAAATACCCTACAAATGAACACTCTGCTTATGGTAAAACCTGACTTGTAAGCATAAGATAATGATTGTGTCACTTTAAGGGTGAGAGGTGTGACTCATCTGAACCGTTCGGTGGCTGACAGAGAAAGTGTGATATAAGAATGTGTCTAATATTACTCCTCAAAGAAATAATGCACAGATTGTGTAATACAAAAAAAAACAGTTTGCATACTTTGAAAGGGCTCCAACTGTGCCTAGGAAATGAATTAGTGCGCGAACAAAACCCCCTGGAATCTACTGAAACCACATTACAGAGGCCTTGGGTGTCAGGTTGGAATGCTATTTAATTACATACATATATTTTCTTCTGTGAATTTCCAAAAAGATTCAATGCGTCCCTAAATAACAGCCTTATAATACAACACCATAATCTAATTCTATAATAATTGCCCAAAATTTACTTGCAGCAGAATCATATTTTAGCTGGATTGATAATTCTATATAGATACGAGGAACTTCAATGATTATTTTGAATACCTCACATCCTTTAAGGTCCCAAAATTGTCAGGCAGAGTTAGGCAATCATAGATTCTGGTTCTTTCTTTCCTGTTGTATGGCCTCGTATGAACTCATCACTTCTTTGAACTTAGCCTCAGAGGCCTCTGTCATATTTTAACATCCATGAATGTGTGAGTGATAGTGCCCTGATTTGAGATTACCACATCAAACTCAATGATAACTAGTCACGACCTACCT
The DNA here is from genome assembly GCA_019955255.1 of Castanospermum australe. Lineage (NCBI taxonomy): Eukaryota > Viridiplantae > Streptophyta > Magnoliopsida > Fabales > Fabaceae > Castanospermum > Castanospermum australe. The sequence continues at coordinate 1,500,501 of NSJW01000435.1, read as the reverse complement.
CTATTATCTTGGTTCTGATCAGGATGATACTCCTTTGCCTTGGCCCTAAATGCTGTCTACAAAAAAGATAAAAGGAGAATGTATAGATGAGAATAAGACACAACAAAGCAATGTAGATAAGACAAGGAGTGATAATGCACATAAAGCATTTGAAGGGTGATCAGAAGTACTGACAATATGTAACAAAAATCTGAAGGGAGAACACACCAAAGGATATAAAATCAGGATTATGTCAGACAAACACCAAATATAACAATAACCAAACCTTGACCCACTAGGTGAAGTTGGCTATATGGATCATTCGACGCTATTGGGCTATATTAAAAACCAACATTTCAGTAAACCCATTTGGAGCAAGGTATTTTTTAATAGTTTCTCTAAAGTTTTCTAATATATTCCTATACCCCTTTGAATCAAGCCATCTTCTATGTGATTCCCTTTTCTCACTTGAGCCTCTATTGGTCTTCTTCTCACATGACCCAACCATCTTAGGCGAGTTTATGTTATCTTCTCTTCAATGGGTGGTAATCCAGTATTCTATTGGATACATTTGCTCCTAATCTTATCTTTTCTTGTATGTCTACTCATCCACCTCAGTATTCTCATCTCAATTGCACTTATTTTTCTTGCTCTTGTTGGCACTTCTTTACCCAACCATCTTAGGCGAGTTTATGTTATCTTCTCTTCAATGGGTGGTAATCCAGTATTCTATCGGATACATTTGTTCCCAATCTTATCTTTTCTTGTATGTCTACTCATCCACCTCAGCATTCTCATCTCAATTGCACTTATTTTTTTTGCTCTTGTTGGCACTTCTTTACCCAATATTCACTACCATAGAGCATTGCTAGTCTTATAACTGTTTAGTAGAATTTTCCTTCAAGTTTGATAAGCATTTTGCGACCACAAATTGCGCAAGAAGCATTTCTCCATTTCATCCACACCTAGCTTGAATTATATGTGTGACATCTCCATCAATCTCCCCATCATTTTGTAAGATTGATCCAAGATACCTAAACTGAGCAATTTGTGGTGTGATGTGATCCCCAATTTTCACCTCCAAAACATTGCTAACTCACATTTTATAAACTTGTATTCCATATATCCCGTCTTATTCATATTTAACCAAAAAACTATTTGATTCCAAAGCTTCTCTCCATAACTCAAGTTTAGAATTTCTATGAGTTTGCACACTAGTTGTTGCCCTATCAAACATCCTTTATAACTCAAATTAATGTGATAAGAACTTCTTTCTTCTCTAGAGCCTTCCACCAGACTTCTTGTGGCACCCTATCATAGGCCTTTTCTAGATCAATCACCATATGTGAAAAAAAATAGAACACACTCTCTCTAGGGAGGCCAAGCCAAATAAGTGGTAAAATGTAAAACACAATTTATGGCAGGCTTATAATTTTCCTTGAGCACAAATCATAGGTGACATTATTTTCACATGATTTCACTAATTTCAAACAAAATGATATGAAACTAGTTGTTCAAGAATGGTTATAAATCTACCATCCATCAGATAGTATAAAATAAAACATCAATCTTAGTCGTATGTCACATATGGTACAGGCTGAAAGGAAAATTCAGATAAAAACAATCATTATAACATACACTCTTTATCAAGACGAATGTTACACTTAAGGTAATTGGTAGATAATACATAGCAAAAAACTAAAAGTAATATGCGAAGGGATTATGATAAGAAGAGAAATCACCTTAATCTCAGTATCTGTATATGGCGTTGTTCTAAACCTGAGGTCCATCGAAAGAAGGTTAAATTTTAATGGCTAATCACGAACGCAAAATAAGCATTCTAACTTCTTATACAGATGGTACATCATTAATGCATGGTTCTCCATTGATGTTTAATGGTCTTGCAACTATCAGCAAATACCAAAATCACATACTGGTGTAAGTTCATCATCACATACTACTTCACATGAGATCTGTTATTACTGATTCTCCAGATGTATCATATAAGGAGCTTCCCTTAAAATTCTTGTTATCAGACATTTTTTTCCTCTCAACACAATTCTAATTTGCGTTATAATAAGAACTGCTATCTTGTACTCTCACAAGGAATATAAGTAAACACAGTATTTCCTATCTATTATCAAACCATATCTTAGATGGGCCTGTATCTGATATTAGAAAGGTGCAAAACAAACAGGTGTTCCAACGTTGGTTACTAAAAACTATACATGATTTTTATCCACCACATGAAAAAGATTTTACCTTAAGAATTATACAATTAAAATGTAGCATTTTGATAAGGGTCTCAATTAGATAAACTATCAGCAAACAAGAAAGTGTCACATCATTGTAGCAACCAAGTTTCTTTAACTTTGTAGTAAAAGCTTTTAACAGTTTTTTACACAAGTGAGATCATATGGTTCAATGATAGTGTTCGATTCTTTACAGGGACAGCATTAAATATATTCTAGGGACATTACAGTATTCTGATATTACTGCAGATGAAATAACGCAATGGATATTGCCAACATGGCCCTTTTGTAACATACTAACTTTCTGTGAGTACCTGTCAAGACCCAAAACTGAGTAGTGATGAGATAATGAGTAGTTTCCACTCTCTCTTGGAGTTTCTCGATAATTAGTCTTCCGGTCTCTGAAGGATGCATCGGCTTTCCAATACCAATCGTCTCTCTGGAAATGCTGATGATATGCACCAGGACCATTTTCCCTCCAGCTTTCGTAGCTTCTTTTATACTTATTCCTTTCTCTGTTAAATACACTCTGCATACGCCTTATTCGTTCCTACAAATAGCAGATAGAAAATTACCTAGGCTCAAGCTAAAGAGCCTAGCATAACCAGCCAGTTAAACATTTAAGCAAGCTTAAAATTGCATTTCTACGTGGTTTACTACTGTCAACTAATAAAGATTACAGTAAATTTTGTTTTCTTCACAAAATATTATAATTCAACCTTCCAGAAAGATTACATCAGATCTCTTCCCATCCCAAATTGAAAGAACGTACATCAGATCTCCTCCCATCCCAAATTGAAAGAACGTAGTGTATTGTTCAAAAAATAATAATAAAAGAAGTATAAAATTACAAGAGACAAAACTCACCACTCTCTCCATCTCTTCCTCGTACTCCTCTTGCAGTCGCTTATTGTACCTCTTCCACGCTTCTTCCTGAAAAGCTGATCGGACAGAACTGCCACCGCCTCCTTTCCATGATGACAGTGACCTGGACAGCTACAAACAGTACAATTCATGATCAGTTTCACTGTGATTCATGTGGACCTCTTGCTTTTAGTTCAGAGATGATTGAAAAAGAACAAAACAACTGTCTGAAAAGTGAAAACATGAGACGAAAATCGTATGTTTATAGAATATAAGATTAAAATGTTTTTTCTGCTATATAAAATAAAAACGATTTGTGAACCACTCATTCGATCACTCTACATCACCTGATGAAGAAAACAACATACAAAGAAACCTGTTCTTTTTTTTCTAAGAATGAGAAAAACTGAATTGAACCAAAAAAAAAAAGAAGTTAATGCGAAGTTGCAACTGTTGCAAGTAGAATAAAATTGATTATACAAACATAAAGCTTTGATTGAACAGATTAAAAGTTAAAACTTACATATGTGTAAGTTCTGAATTATTCTTATGAGAAGTATACAAATCTCAGGAATTTCTGTTTTTGGCAACCTAACCTAGAAATGCCAACAGCCAACCTAAGATCATGAAAACGATTTGCAGCTGATTTGCAGAACAGTTTGAAACGAAATTGAAGAAAAGGAATGTGGAGAACTCACGGCGAAGGTAGAGGCGGTGGCGCCAATCAGGCCGAAGAGGAAAACTCCCCAAAGCTTCATATCAAGGGCTTTATCGTTGTCTCGATCACCTGCGTCGTCCTTCATATCTCCTTCGTAACCAAAATCAAAAAGATCGCATTCAATAATTCCGATCACCAATTCCACAATCCAAACACATATTTTTGTCTTTCTTTCTTTCTTTCTGTTTCCTACTTCGCTTTTCTTCTCAATTTCTCATCTCATGCTCCTTCCTTTCACTCTTTTTTCTCTCCTTTTCGCTAATTGTTGTTGCCATGTGTATCTTCTCTTCCCTCCCCACGTTGAACGGTACTCCCTGGTTGATCGAATTTACCAGAAACACACATCAAAAAACGCATGGCTCAGTTGAGATTCTTGAGAATCTGAATCAGCGCAGGGAAATGCTGGTGCCATATGATATCAGTGGTTGTAAACGAGCTTTTTCTCTCTGGCCTGCTCGGCCCGTAAGAATCTTATTGGGCCATAATTGGGTCGACATAGAGCCCATAGGAAGACATGGAGGTTGGCCCATTATGAGTCATCGGTTGGGTACCGTTGGATGTCCCAACCGACTCTAAAAAGAAAGTGTTCTCAACCACTATAGTTTGTTCCATTTTTTAGCTGGTAAAGCATAGCAACAGGAACATTGGATACATTACCCCGAATCCGGTCTCTGTCTCTCTCTCTCTCTGTACCTGTGCTGTCGAGGACAGACAAAACGCGCAAAATTCAGATCTAGACCCGCGTAACGTTTGCATAATGCAGGTCCTATAGCACTATTCACTGGTAATTCCCATCTCATTCTCAGTAGATAACGTTTTTCGGATCCGTGTCTGCGATAGGGGCAATTCTCTGAAATGATTGCCTTCCTATGGCTATGGTGCCGTCTTAAATTTCTAATAAATTTTCACTCTTTTTATATATAGCTGCCACGCTCTCAATGGGTTTCATTTGCATAGCTCTAAGGTGTCTTCTTGATTCGGGGATTACTATATATGTTTATGCTTCTACTCTCGCAGATTACTATATAATATCTTTGTGGTCGTAAGTAATTGAATCGGAAAGAGATGTCGAGGAGGCCAGTGAATGCGTCTCGAAGATTCGGGGACAGCGGAGGTGGATTGTTTTCCACTTCGAAATCAAGGTCCTCGCCAATTTTGTCTGTTGGGCTCATAATCGTGGTAAGAGCCGATTTCGCCATTGATTCTATTCGCATAAATAATGGGTAGATTTAGATTTTACGTGGTTCTTAGCTCACTTTTGCTACTTTATCCAATACTGTGTTTTCTTGGGGGAGATTCTGATTGCTTTAGTTTCGCAACTTTACAGGGAAGTCTGCTTCTCATTGCGTATTTCCACTGGGGCTCAGGTTTTTCTCCTATTATGCCTCCCTATGTTGATCTATTTAATATCACTTGGTATTTTGTGGCTTTTTCCTATATTATAATTTAATATTGCATGCACAGCATTGTGACTAAGCTACATTTTTTTCCTCTCCCTAATCTGTTATAGGTGGATTTGGCAGCCGTTTAGATTCTGTTAGCAGGTTTGAAGGTAATTTTAATTTTCTTAACATCTAGATTTTGATTTGTTTCGCAGTCAAATTTCATTAAAAATATCATGGTGGTCTTTTGTTTTGTTTGCATTAATTATGCCATATATTATATATTGATTATGATTTATGACCTATATGGAGAACTACAAGTGTTGTTTATTTTCCTAATTAAGGGGATAAGGTTGCTTCCTGATAGTGGAGAAGTTCTGTAATGCCCTTGATGAATTTCAGTTGACTTGAAGTCTTAAACAACAATGCAAATTTCTGTCATGTATGTGGAAACACAGGACCTTTGTTACCTATGATTGTTTTCTCCTTGGAGGTCTGCACTTGAATGATGGCTTGCTGCATCAAATGCAATTTTTTCCTGCAGTGTTTTTTAGACTTGTTTTCTCTTCTTTGGAATTGGTCTGTTTAATTATTTATGGTACTTGAAGCATAAAACTTTTTAAGACGTTAAGTCAGAACAAAAAACATTTATGCTTATCTCTTTTTGGGTCCATCAGAGGCTTACTAGTGCCTATGGGCCCAATGCCCTACAGAAGACTTAGTAGGCTACTTTCTTCATTTAAGTGATTTCATCTCAGATCAATTGTGTGATGTAATAAGTCATACTTGGTTTCTATAAAAAAAAAAAAAACAAACTTGGTTAAGACCAATTTTTATCAGATTTAATGCTTCGAGCAGATGAAAGGCACAATTCAATTGTTTCTCTTTGTTGAAATATAAGTGACTGAAAGCTCTTTACCCGATTCATTTTGTTGTTGGAATATATAACAAAAGGCTATTCTAATTCTCAAGCTTGCAGCTTCCTTATTTGTTCTTTCTTTCTTTTTGTGGTGGGGGGTCTTTTGGTTCCCTTCAATGACATATGATTCTTTGTAATGATGTACATTTTGTAGATCATGGTTCATTTACTTTTGTGGTGTTTATATATCTTAGTATGCCAAACATAATGAATTTTTTGAATATCATGTCAAAATTATTTCTTTCATCAATTAATGAATTGAGTAATTTCACATATAATTTTAAAATGCATTTTCTTTTAAATGTAATTTTTTGGTGATTGACTGTTTTAATGTTAAAAGAATGTATTATGCACAAATTTAAATTAAATTATGATTTATGAGTCTCCAAAAGTGGCAATTTTACCTCATTGTTTTATACAAATTTCATATTTCTTTCTCCAAATGCATTTTCTGCTGTCATTTTCATAGCATCAAATTTTTGAAAAATGCATTATGATTTAAAGTGCATCACTAAAATGAAAAGCAAATGCACTAGCGTGGCTTGTTCATCTCGCTATTAGTGTTTACTTTTTCTAGTTAGTTGTTTTATCTTTTCTTCTTGTTCAGTATGGTAATATTACTGCTATAAGTTGTGTATTAATTATCATACTTTTAGTTGCAACTGTGACGCTTCTAGTAGGTTTAGACTGGCTGTTCATTATGACTTATAATGACCATTGTCATACTTAATGTAAAGAGGATAAAAATATTCTCAGACTCTCATTTGCTGTAACTGTCTGGATCTCATATAAAATGAGTGTGCTATGTGTTTGTCCTGCTGTACTGTACATGGGGTTGCTTGAATGATTTGCATCTTATCTTTGTAGTTTCCCTGTTTTATGCTAAATTGCTAATGGCATTGTTCTGTAAGTAAGGAAGGACTGGGTGGTAAGCTGAATAATTTTCATGATACTTCTGTTCAGATTACTTCACTAATCTTTGCTACTGTGATTTCTTGTTTGCAAATAGTGACAATATACTGGAATCACAATAAAGTTTGTTAGAAATTGGATTCAGTTTTTGGAGCTGTTTAAGAAATTGTGTTCTGGATATGCACCTAAGTTTAAGTTTGGGTGTTTGGAGGAGAGTGGAAGGGAAGAACTCAAAGGAAAAAGGAAGAGAAGGGAAGGGAACAGGAGGTCAAGTGATGATTTTCCTTCCCTTTATTTGGATGTTTAAAATTCTCCCCTCCCTTTTCCTTCCTTCTCCTCCATCCAAATTTACCCTAAAAGCCATGACTTAGTAGTATTCTCCAGTATCAACTTTTTTGTTCATTTTAACAGACACGGTCAGCTTTATCTAGTAGAATTTAGCATGGCAATTAATTGGCTTCCAGATATATTGTAATAATATACATAACTTCCAAATGCAGGTGATTATTTGTGCAGTGGAGAGGTCCGACAAGCAATTCCCATTTTGCAGAAGGCATATGGAGATAGCATGCATAAAGTTTTGCATGTTGGTCCTGATTCTTGCTATGTGGTCTCTAAATTGCTAAAGGAGGAGGAAACTGAAGCCTGGGGTATAGAACCATATGATATAGAGGATGCTGATAGTAATTGCAAAGCACTTATCCGCAGAGGCAGTGTGCGTGTGGCTGATATCAAGTTTCCTCTTCCATACAGGCCAAAATCTTTCTCTCTTGTAATTGTTTCAGATGCCCTCGATTACTTATCTCCCAGATACCTCAATAAAACGCTTCCAGATTTGGCGAGGGTATCAGCTGATGGTATAGTGATATTTACTGGTAAGAGCATTTTATGATATCTTTAAATCGGTGCTGATTCCCATCTATCAATAGAACTTCTTTTTCTGTCAAAAGTGATTCCTGTAATCTAAAACTTGCATTAAATAGATTAGGTCTGTTAGAGTTACAAACCAAAATGGGGAAATGAAGGTAGGACATATATTTCTAGAATTATTTTGCTTCACAAACTATATAGGAATTTAATTTTTTTTTCAAACGTTGAATTTGGTTTTTGATAGAGTACAATGGTGTTGATTGATCCATGTAGCCAATCCCACCTAGTGGGATAAGGCTTAGTTGTTGTTGTTGAATTGGAAGCTGGCATCCAGTATGATATTTGTTTTTTCAGCAGAAGTGCTGTTTGAAGTAGTGTGTTTGAGCTTATGTGAACTATACACTTGAAATGTCTCTTATTTGACTTCAAATTATCATATGCTTTCTTAGGTGGTAATTTTGATGTGTTACTAAGAGCTTGAGCTTTTAAATTAATACTCTGTTTGTGATGGTAGCTTAAAAGATCAACAATCAATAATCATTTGGACCTGTCACTGACATCAGATAATATCTGTAAATGTAGGTTTTCCAGGTAATCGAAAGGCCAAGGTTGCAGATGTTTCTAAATTTGGAAGAGCGGTAAGTGGATTTTACATGAAGAGTAATAGCACTTTTATTTATGTTTTTGTCATTACTCCATTGTCAATTACTGAGCTTGGATGAATAGAAAGCCCTTGATCCTAGACCCTCAACCTTTTTGATGCAAAGGGCATCTATCACCCACATATATGTCCTCCATTTTTTTTCTATATATATTTGTTCATAAGCAAGCGTGTTTTGTGTGTCCGTGAGAGAGAGGATGAATCAATTTTTAACCAGAAAAAGGTGTGGAAAAAATTAATTTATTTCTCTTGCTTCAGGCTAAGATGAGGAGTTCATCTTGGTGGATCCGGTATTTCCTTCAGATTAACTTGGAGGAGAATGAAGCTGCTTCTAAGAAGTTTGGGCAGGCTTCAACAAAGAGTTCATATGTTCCAAGATGCCAAATATTCCACCTGAAGTCGCTCCATTGACTTCTGGGATGATTACATTTGTAGCATTGGAGCTCCTGATGGCAGCCTCTCCCTTCGTTTTTCATCTAGAACACCTTCTTCTATAAAGGTAATTAAGTTTTTGAAATATACTCGCCATAGATGTTGTATCATTTTTGTTGCCTGTAATAGAATTTTATTCTTTGAAAATACCAGCCCCTGGCAGTAAAGGATAAATTGGTTTGGTATTTGACTAAGTTATCAGTTGAATTAGGAAATCTTAAGTACACTGGCATTGATTATTGTACTTAAAAGTGTACTCCTTTTTTCTTGAGATATAAATTGAATCTCATTACATTTGCTAGAATAATCTGGCAAAATGGTGAGTCACCATATTCGTTTTTCTTTAGTTTACATTTATCTCTACTCCATTGCCGTTACAAAATGAGGAATAATCAGATCTTGGTATTTGTAGTTTCAGCCTCTGCTTATTTCAGCACACAGGAAATTGCAACTAGAGAAATTTTTAAATAGGCCTTGCCTATCTTATAGTCACTCCATTAAATAGTTTTCATGCGTAAAATTTGATGGATCATATTATAAATACATATCACTTTTTAAAAAGTTGAGAATATATGTTAAGTATTAAATGTAGTACTTAAAGTAGGCAATGATTATTTTAAAATTTCTGAGTGCAACGATGAGAGTACAAGGCTATTTCCAGCTTAAAGAGCTTTTTTTTTTTTTAAGGTTCATTTTGTGTATTTTTAATTGACAAATTCCCTTCTTTGTTAAATTAGAGTAAAGTAAACTAAAATGAAATTCTTTCTCTTCTTAATTTTCATTACCTGTTCATTGCAAATAGTCGAATCCATTTGGCATAACCATGAGCAAAGCCGAACTTATCCGACGGCATTCATAAAATAAGCGCTGAAATGTATTCCGGTAGGAATGATTTACTCCAATAACGAAATGATTCCAGAATGTCAACCTTTGGTCTAGTTTCTTCGCAAACTCAGTATTTGCTGGCCAACTCACTCTCCGGCCTCAGAGGTGCAGGGATCCAGTGTTTGAAGAGCAACGCTGGGTTGTTCTGTTGGGTGGACATGAGGCATCAATGAAGCTCTCACACTGTTGAGTTTTGAGGCAGAGAATGAGCTTTGGAAGAGGATTGATTGTGAGGTTATTTTACACATCTCCTGTTTCTTCTTACCACAGCTCTGAACCAGGGTGGCTCAGAACTTGCTTTGCCAACGTGTCGGAAGACGCATTACAAGTTGCATCGCGAAGGATGAAAGCCTTTACAGAGTCAAACATTTCTATAGTCGATGGCAGCAGCACTTGGACTCACCAACAATTTGTCACTAATATCACAAGTGCAATTGGCTTTTCCAGTTATAGTCAGTAATAACAATACCACAAGGTCACTCGCCAGGTGTTTTTCCAGTAGTTCTTCTGACTTTGTTTTGGAAGGAAAAGGGTGCAAAGCTGCTTCCTCTTTAAATAATTTTGCCGCTACATGTGCAGGCAGAGCGATTTGCTTTATTAGTCACGCCTATAGCTTAGCTACAATGGTTAAGGTAAAGGAATAAGAATGTTGAAAAATAAAGTCAGGCTCAACTGATAAGATCAAATTCCCTATTTCAAAAGGCTTTAAACCGAATTTTATTGGAGTCTCTCACTTCTCACTGAGTGGCATGGCATGTAATGGCCTTGAAAGGATGATAGATTAGATTCAGTTTTATTGTATTTTTTGAATTAGGATTTTTTTTATTAGTAAAATAATAAGAGAATATTATGTTAGAAAGAAAAAGACACAAAAAATTTCAAATTTAAAAAGTGAGATTTATAACCCATTACAGTAAATTTTAATATATTATAATTTGTATCTATCTCTTTTTAATAGAATGGTTCTATCACAGGAGATTATCCAATTCTTATTTTTTTCCCTCTACTGTTTCTATAGAGAAAACAGTTTATTTGTGTGATTGTGTAATCTTCATTTCTTTCTTTGATTGAAAGTTGATCTGAACTTGCTTCTTTATTAACTCTAAAGTCAATGGAGGCTTCTAACATGCACCTGAAAAGTTTTGGTATATGGATACTCCAATTAAAATTACTTGTAACAGTAGGTATTCCGGTTTCTTTTGTTTTGTTTTTTTTTCTCATTTCAAGTTATGCTTTCACGTACTTGTCGGATGTCAGTGTTTTAATTTCCACTTACTTTTATTTCTTTTTTATTTTTGTTTGCTTCTTCATTTTAATTTATAGTATTAATAATAATTATTTAATTTAGGTTATATTTTAAGTCATAGAAATTATTATGAAAAGAAATTGCTATAAAAATCTCACTATGATATTAAAATTTTTTGTAGATATATTTTTATTAATTAATTTGATAATATTATTTAAAAATGTTTCAGAACATATATTTATAAAATAATTAAAAATTATTTATTTTGGTTGCTTTTAAATTTCTTATTTTTATATGACTATTGATGTTACTTATTTATATTTTTTATTAATTATTTTTAATTATCTTTACCTATAATATTTGAAAAAAATTATAATAAAAAAAGTAATTAATAACATAGGTTTCAAAAATTGTTATTTTTAAGATGTTCTTGCAACATAGAATTCTCCACAAATCTATATTTATTAATAAGATATATTTTGATAAATGTGATGTAAAATATAAAAATTATAAGTAATTATTAATAAAAAACTTAATTTTATTTTTATTAAATATTCAAATGTTAGTCAAAATAATAAAAGATTATTAAATCTTTGTACTAATATAATAACTTATAAGATTATATTACTCGAATCATATCATATACTTGTATAGTATATAACAATAGCTTATATTATACTTCTTCTGTCAACCTTTATCAGTCGTTTAAGGTAATTGTATAAGGATTAACAAAGTTATTAAATAGTTTTAATTATAAGAAAATATAGTTTAATGTGACTACTAAATTATCATTTCTCTCATTTCATTAATATTTTTTTTAATTTCACCTACTTTACTAATTCTCTCTCCATTAAAGAATAAGAATAAAGATAGAAAAAAATTAATTTATACTTTCTTAACATTATCAAATGATAAATATTTTGAGAGAAAATTTTTTGTTTAAATCGACAAATAAAAGTAAACGCAGATAGTAGATTTCCAATTAAGGCCTCAACAAGACAAAATGCCAACAAACATTATTTAAAATTTTAATTGGCATTGTTTTTTTTAAATTAATTTAAAAATTTTAAAACCAAGCACAACATGGTTAAATTTAAAATAATAAAAAAATATAATAAGTTTTTTAAAAAATAAAATAATAAAATAAGTTTTTAAAATAATAAAAAAATAAAAAAAATAAAATAAGTTTTTGAAAAAAAAAATTATACAAAAATACTATGAATGAACTATATAAGGATGGAAATAGGATAGGTAGAGATGGGTTTCTCCACAATTCAAGCCCACCTCATACCCCTTAAAATATAATACAACCAGATCCTACTCACCTCATGGGTTTTGAGAACTAAAACTTGAACTTGTCCCTATGAAAATATATAAAACTTGTACATTACCGAGCTGTCATGTACTTATGAATATTTTGCATAAATTTATACAATAATTAATTATAATCTTTAAAATTAACCACTATTTCATATAAATTGAAAAACCATGTTTAAAAGGACATACTTTTACTTCTTATATTCATAATTTAAATAAATAAATTATAAAAAAAATATCTAAATTATACTATCTTTTCAATATAATTTTAATATATATAGGAGTACACGATGAGGTGCATTATTTTCAATCTACATTGGCACCCTGCCCCTAGATCCCATGGGGGTGGGTTGGGTGGATACTTGTGAGACAAGTCTATATTGTCATCTCTACTTAACTAAGTGAAAAGCATTTTTCTTAAAAAAAATAGTATTACTTATTGAGGTGAATGAAAATTAAGGTGGAGAATGATATAAAATTATATTTTATAATTTTGGTGTCTCTATATTGTCATCTCTACTTAACTAAGTGAAAAGTATTTTTCTTAAAAAAAATAATACTACTTATCGAAGTGAATGAAAATTAAGGTGGAGAATGATATAAAATTATATTTTATAATTTTGGTGTTAATAAATAATTTTTTAAAATTTATTTATTAATGTAATTTATAAAAAATATATTTAGCGATGTTAAATGAAGATTAGCAGAGGATTGGAGAATAGTAATTAATTTGAATAGTAGAAGATTTTAGATCCATGTAGCTGACAAAAAAAACTAAGGTGCATGAATACTCTCATTTTAATTACCTGGTATCACATGTCTCTCAATTGATTTTTTTAGAGTAGTTTTATTTTTTTTTGTTTGTTTCTTAATTTTAATTTACACTGTTAATAATAAGTTATGCATTTTAGATTATATAAATTCATAGTTCATTATTATATTAAATTATTTAGTGATATATTTTATTAAATATTTTAATAATATTATTTAAGAATGTTTTGGCCCATATAATCATAGTTGCATAACTCAAAATGAAAGTTGACTCAGTTAGAGAGTCAGATCATCGAGTCAGCAGTCTAACCACGAGTTAAGCTGTCAAATTAAAAAATTTCAGATAAAGAAGAAAATAAACTTACTATATAAAAATGTATTTTATATTTTTAAGAGTATATAATTAAATATTAAAATCTAATATAATAGACAAACATATTTTTAACTAACAAATAGTATAAATTAAATTATTTTGTATATTTTTTTAAAGGACAACATAAATTCAATAATTATGTCTAAGTTCACTCATTCCTTACTTCTTTTATTAGCATAAAATGAAGGAAAAAATATTAAGAAATATGAAAATAACTTTATAATGAAACATATATTGTGATTGGGTTAGCCATGCGAATCGAGCGAGTTAGAAAAGTTAAACTAGATAAGTTAGTTGGGTTAATTGAGTTTGTTCGAGTTAATAAGAAATATGGTCTAAAATCACAACCAAACTGATTCAGTGGTTAGTTCATAAGTTTTCTAGTCATATTAGCGAGTTCGATCTATTCCATATAACTATGCATATAATTGTACATATTTAAAATCATTTATATTGTTTCGTTTAAAATTCATTAATGTTATATGTTTAATAATATTTTTTATGTTTTTAATATTCATTTTTAAAATATTCTATCACAATTTTATTTAAACACTTATAATGAAAAATAATTATTTACATAGCTTGTCCTTCATTTTTTTTTACATGTCTCTTTTGTTCAAGTTAATTTATATTAGTATTTATATGATTTTATTTTGGGTAATTTTAAAATCTCACAAGTTATTTATAGTTGATAAATTGTTAATGTTAACAATATTTAATAAGGTTAATAATGTGTGAAACTGTTAAACGGGTTGACCTTGCTCGTTTAAGCCCACTCACAAGCGGTAATTAGTTAAACAGACAGGGTCAAATGAGTCAGCCTGCATAATTTTTTTAAAAAAATTATCATGGTTTTTTACCAAAAAATTTTAAATACACTTAATCATAAAGAAGTAACATTGGAAAGTATCAAATATATAATCTTTAAGAATGATTGATAAGTTATAGTATATATTTTTAAAATTTGAAATTAATATGTTCCAATTAAAAGTATATCACATTCAATCTTTAAGTATGATTAAGAAATAATATTAGAAAGTATAAAGTACTTAATCGCTGATTGTAATTAATAAGTCGTAGTATTTTCTTAACATAATACTTTTCACTTAAGTAAATCATAGTTTTTTTTTTTATTTTTAAAACTTATTTATTTTATTATTTTAAATTTAACCATGTTGTGGTTAGTTTTAAAAATTTTAAATTAAATTTTTAAAAAATGCCTTGGTTATCAATATTATTTTTAAAATTTTTAGTTATTTTTTTTCAAAAAAATGCCAGCTTAATAGTCACAGCATTAGTTTTAAAAATTTTAAATTAAAAATATTTAAAAAATATAAAATAAATCTAAGTTTTAGCAGTCAATCATTTCAAATGTCATAAATCTTTGTGATACAAGTGTAACATAGTTTAACATAATGTTGTTAAAGTCGAACTGAATACTGAACCAGTTTGGTTCAGGTTTAACTGCTTAGACCAGACAGTTGAACTGGATGATGTATGTGTGTGTGTGTGTGTATATATATATATATATATATATATATATATATATATATATATATAAAGCACAACTAATAAGATATCAACCATATTTTCTCATAAGTTATCAAGTCATAACATATATCATTAATAATTAGATATACAAAAAAATTTTAGTTTTATAATCACAAAATACCAATCATAACATAATAATAATTAGTTTAAAAAAAGTTTGGTAACATTTTGGTTTTAAAAAAAGTCAAAAAATAATTTTTTTAATCATCACCGGGTCGGTTTAGAAAAAACTGATCAGTTTAGCAGTTATACCCAATTTTTGAGCAGTCTTGACTGGCTCAAAACGGTCCAACCATGAATCTAATTATGGTAGTGAACTATAGCCGAAAAGGAGTCCAGTTTGCGGTCTGACTAGCTGGACAGATCCGACTTTAACATCCTTGGTTTAACCTCTTTAGTAGTTACTGGCTATTATTTTTAGCCATCAATATATTTTTCTACATAATCAATGGCTCTTAGAGCATGGTGCAAGTAACAAGCCACAAGTCACAGATGATAGGTAACAAATCACAAGTAATCAGTGACACGTGACAAATAACAGGTAACAAGTGATAGGTAATAGGTGACAGATGACTCGTAACAGGTGACAAGTGAAGGTGACAGGTGACTAGTGATTAATAACAGGTGACAGGCCACAAGTGACTTGTAACAGGCTATGACTTGTGATAAGTGACTTGTAACAAGTTATAGGTAACAGGTAATAGGTGATAGGTAATAAGTCACAGGTGACAAGTGATGGGTAACAGATGACAGGTAATAGGTGACAGGTGACTCGTAATAGTTGATAGGTGACGGGTGACGGGTGACGGATGACAGGTGACACATAACAGGCGACATGTAACAACTAATAGATGACAGGTGATTGATAACAGTTAACAGGTGACAAGTAATAGGTCACAGGTGACAAATACTAGGTGATAGGTGACTCGTAATAGGTGATATGTGACAGGTAATAAGTGATATGTGGCAGATGATAGGTAACCGGTAATAAGTAACAGGTAACAAGTGACAAGTAACTCGTGACAGGTGACAGATAAAAGGTGATAGGTGACAGGAGACAGGTGATAGATAACAGTTAACAGGTGATAAGTGACAGGTAACAGGTAACGAATTAAATGTGACATGTCATAGGTAACAAGTAACATGTAACATGTGACTAGTAAAAGGTAATAGGTGACAGGAGACAAGTGATAGGTGACATGTGACAGGTAACAGGTGATAAGTGATAGGTAACATGTGACACGTAATAGGTGACAAGTGACAAGTGACAGGTAACAGGTAACAAGTTAAATGTGACATTTCACAGATAACATGTAATAGATGACAGGTAACAGGTCACTGGTGACATGTAATATATCGCAAGTAATAAGTAATAGGTCATAGTAATAGGTGATAGGTGACATGTTATAAGTGATAAGTGATATGTAACAGGTAATAGGTAATATGTCACAAATGATAGGTAACAGGTGACACATGACATATGACTGATAATAGGTAACAACTGACAGGTAAGTAGTGATATGTGGCAGGTAACAGATGACAGGGAAAAGGTAACAGGTGACACGTGACACATCACATGTGACACGTGACACATCACATGTGACACGTGACACATCACATGTGACAAGTAACAAATGATACGTAACACATCACAGGTAACAGGTAACATGTGACAGGTGATAGGTACCAGGTAACAGGTAATAGGTAACATGTGACACGTAACAGGTGACAGGTGACTCACAATAGGTGACAGATGACTAGTCACAGGGGACAGATAATAGGTAACAAATAATAGGTAACAAGTGACACGTAACAAGTGACAGGTGACTCGCAACAAGTGACTAGTAACAAGTAATAGATCACATGTGATAGGTAACAAGTAATAAGTAACATGTGACAAGTAATAAGTCACAAGTGACAGATGATAGGTAACAGGTGATACATCACAAATGAAAGGTAACAGATAACTGGTAACATGTGACGAGTAACAGGTAACAGGTGAAAAATGACTAGTGACTGGTAACAGATAATAGATAATAAGTGACAAGTAACATGTCACAGGTGACAAATGACATGTAACAGGTAACAGTTAATAGGTAACAAGTCACAAGTGATAAGTGACATGTAATAGATAACAGGTCACAAGTGACATATCACAAGTAACAAATGACAGATGATAAGTGACATGTCAAAGATGACAAGTGACAGGTAATAGGTAATATATCACAAGTGGCATGTAATTGGTAATATGTGACAGTTGACTCGTAATAGGTGACAGGTAATAGGTAACAGGTCACAGGTCACAGGTAACAAGTAACTGATAACAAGTAACAGATAATAGGTGACAAATAACAAGTGACAAGTGACAGATAGTAGGTCACAGGTGACAGGTAATAGGTAACATGTAACAAGTGACAAGTAACAGGTGACTCGCAACAGGTGACAGGTGACTGGTAACAGATAACAGGTAATAAGTTACAAGTGACAGGTCACAGGTAATAAATGATAGGTCACAGGTTACAAGTAACAGGTGACAGGTGACTGGTATTAGATAATAGGTAGCAAGTGACAGGTCACAAGTAACAAGTGATAGATGACAAGTCACAGGTGACAAGTAACAAGTGACAAGTGACTCGTAACAGATGACAAGTGATACGTAACAAGTGACAGGTAACAGATAACAGGTCACAGGTAATAGGTAATAGGTAACAAGTGACAAGCAACAGGTAATAAGTCATAAGTGACAGGTAACAGGTAACATGTGATAAGTGACAGATAACAGGTGATAGGTGACAAGTAATAGGTGATAGATAACTCGTAACAAATGACTGGTAATATGTCAGAGATAACAGGTCACAGGTGATAGGTAACAGGTCACAAGTAACAGGTGACAGGTGATAGGTGACAGGTGACAGGTAATAAGTCACAGGTGATAGGTTATAAGTGACAGGTGACCTGTAATAGGTGGCAGCTAACAGCTAACAGATAACATGTAATGGGTCATAGGTGATAGGTGATAGGTGATATATAACAGATAACAAGTGACAGGTAACGGATAACGGGTAACATATGTAACAGGTTACAAGTGAAGTGAGATGAGGTGAGTAAACAGGTAATATGTGACAGGTAACGGGTGACAAGTGATAGGTGATAGGCGATAGACGACAGGTAACAAGTGATAGATGATAGGCGAAAAAGTTATTATGTCTATTTGGGATGGAAAAGAAAACAAACAAAATCATTGATGTAATTTTTTTTAAATAGCCATGTTTTTTGCACAAAAAAATTTTTAAATCCACTTAATCATTAAGAAATAACATTGAGAAATATCAAATATATAATCTTTAAGCATGATTAAGAAGTTATAGTATATATTTTTTAAATTTAAAATTAATATGTTCCAATTAAAAGTATATCATATTCAATCTTTAAGTATGATTAATAAATAATATTAACAAGTATAAATTACTTAATCATTAATTGTAATTAATAAGTCGTAGTATTTTTTTTTAAAATACTTTGCACTTAAATAAATCTTAGTATTTTTATTATTTTATTATTTTCAAAACTTATTTTATTTTATTATTTTTAATTTAACCATATTGTGGTTAGTTTTAAAAATTTTAAATTAAATTTAAAAAAATACCTTGGTTATCAACATTATTTTTAAAATTTTTAATTATTTAAAAAAATACCGTGCTTATTAGCCATGACTTTGTTTTTAAAAGTTTTAAATTAAAAATATTTTTAAAAGATAAAAAAATTCAAGTTCCAGTAGTTAATCATTTTAAACGTCATAAATCTTGGTAATACAAGTGTGACATAGTTTAACTTTTTTAGTAAGTTACAAGTAATTATTTTTAGCCATTGATATTTTGTTTACATAATTAATAGCTCTTAGAGCATGGTGCATCCATGCACCTATATTTTTCAAGCGTATTGAAAATGTTGTATTTGGATACGCGTGAAATGATGTATAGTGTAGAGGTAAATTTATAAGGTGAGTCGCTAACTTTTTGAAAATTAAAATTTGAAAAGAGTTAAAACTCTCAGGGTAATGTCCAAGAGTATTCAAGTTTTTTTTTTTTGAAGATTTTTTTTGTTATATATATATATATATATATATTAAGATTTCTTGATCCTAAAACTGAATTACTCTGCATACATTTTAATGTATCCTCTGTTTTCTACACTAAAAATAAAAAAAAAAAACCTCATAAGATAGGACGTAACATGGTTGAAGTGAGGGAAACAAGAGGGTGATGGTGAGAACCACGAGGGTGATAGAGAAAGCCATGCCCCCAACTTCAAAACTCTCCTTTAAATATTTTAATTTTTTAAAAAATTTTAAAAATTATTCATGTAATTTAATGTTTGGACTCTTCAAAAGATATAAAAATAGTCTTCACACTCTAAAGATAAATTTTCTTGTTTCTATTCTTACATGTTACACAGAGATATTCATCATAATTCATCATGGATCAGGTTTAAATGAGGTGAGACAGGTTAATCCATTTTTGATTTGTCGGATTGAGAAAGAATCCATATCATTTAAGTTGAGTTAATAGGTTATGTGAGTTAATTCATCTCAAAATTTAAAAATAAAATTAATAATATCCAATAACATAACAATAAAAATAAATAAAATAAACTCATTTTGTTTTGAAACTAAGATAGAAATACAAAATAAACACTAAGTTAAGTTTATAAATTATCTATAACTCTATAGAATGTGATAGAATTAAAATGTATTCAACAGAGTTAGAAATATAAGATAAATAATAATAAATTCATTCAATCAACAAGTCCACAAAGCAAAAAGACAATATCTTAACTCTTTTAATGTGATTAATCAGTTTTTTTTTAATTTTTGGTGATGATTTTTTCCATGTATTTTGTTGAAACGATAAATTGTTATAAAATTGAGGCGTGCGTCTTTTGTTGTTGTTTTTTTTTTTTTTGGGTCTATATTGAGGCGCAAGTCAAACTATAAAAATTGAGGCGAGGATTAAATGAGCACGAAAGCCCATTTGATCCAATGCTGAATTCTTCCCGGGTGATGGGCCCAAGTGGACCCAATGGAAAGCGAGGCGGTGCAAATCAAGAGAGTAACACGCGGGTTGAGTCCATAGAGTCTCGCATAACGTAAATCATACGCAACAAGTCGGCTCAGGATTGATGGAAAAAAAAAAAAAAAAAAGTGGTCGTCAAAGGATTTTTTGAGAAACGCCAACAGAAATGAGCCAAATAATTGAGAGATTGTGAGTTGCTCAAGAGTAAGATATTTTATTTTATTTTATATTATTTGACAATAATTGTATTAATTATATAATTTATTAGTGTATATTTAAATTAAAAACAATAATAATTTATAAAAATTAATATAAATATTATTTAATGATATAAATTAAAAAAAATATCTTATTTTTTAAACACTTAAATTTTTTTTCAAATAATTATAAGTCATAGAGCTGACTTCGGCAGCACCAGAGAACGTGATCACGCAGCGCAGCATCATGGTCCGAGATGGAAGGCGGTGCAGCGTATCCGAAAAAGTTTCGTGGCCAGTTAGGGCGGTTTCTGCATGCGCCGTCACATCACGTGCTTGGGTTGGCGCATCGGTGTCCGCCACGTGGAGGATCGTTGCTCCCGCTATTTCTTTCAAACCTAACGAAAGATTTCGATTATTATAAAAACCAATAACGTGGCTTTCCGGTGAATATCCAAGGTCCCGCATAGCTGATTGCGAGTTGGCTGGCGGCAACAGAGAGAGAGGGGCAATAATGCTCTAATTTGCAGCGATTCCCCGTTTTGCACATTGGCATTATCGGTGAAGTTAAAAGAGGGAAAAGAAAAAAAGAAAACCCAAAAAAACTTAGGGTTTCAGTTTTCCTTTGTTGCCTTGGAATCAATCCTTTGTATAAACGTTCCTGTGAAGTTGAAGCAACGCGCGGCATTGTTTTAAGCCGACCCTCGTTTTTCTTTTTCTTCGACATTTTGGCTTTTGCCACTGTTTGGCTAAAATTGATTGTCGTCGACGAATTGTTCATCCGTGCGCAGGTTTTCTTTTCTTTTTTTTTTTCATTTTTCTTCTGTTTTTTTTTTCTTTTCTTCAGATTCGGATTAGAACTTCGTTTTTAGAATCGGTTTGGTCTTGTCTGTTTTGTGGGAGACAGGAAGCCCCTACAATTGGTTCATTGCCCTTTCATTCAGCCAATCGTTTCCGGGTTTTCTTTTTATTATTATTTTTTATTTTTAGTGCTTATGTGCTTACTCTCTTGATTCGGAGTTTCATCTCTTGCATTTGGTTTAACGGGTGATACCCAAGGGAATGACTGGTTGTAAAAGCTGTGTTCAGTTTAAAGCTGTTTGGTCGTTTGTGTGAATCTATTATTGACTTCTTGTTGTTTAGACAACTCTGCGCAGCTTTTGTCCCTTTTGTTTTGAGGATTCCTAGCCGTAACTTCTAGTTATGTACACTACTAGTTTTCACTCTACCCTGCATGGAAACGTAGTAGAGTTTTATAAATTCAATGTTAGAGTTATTTTAATTAATAATATTGAACATTTTAAGTGGGCTTTCTGTTTGGTACCTGTTGGTGAGTTGGACAATTTGAAGAAGTTTATGAGACTTGATGCCAAGTAGCTTAATGTTTTGTTATATATATATATATGAAATCTTTCCCCAGAGCAAGTTGCATTTGCATACTCAGCTGATTGCCTAATGTTGAAATTTTTTTTTCTACAAAGTATGAGATACATATTAGGCATGTAGCTTTATGACTATAGAATGTGAAATTAAATGATTCATGCTTACAGTCATTTCAAGATTCACTTCTGTAACTCTTGGAATGTGTGTGTTTAGTTTTAACTTTCAAGTGAGTGATCATTCTTTTTACTTCAATCCTTTGCTCCCTGTACTGTTGCCTATTGTTTAAAGGTGCAAAATCTCATAGTTTACGGGCAGACATCCTGCTGTACCTTAACCATAGAAAGAAAAAGATATTACAATGTTGCACTCCTGAACTTGCCTAAAGAAATCCATTTCTTACTGAGACACTGGTTGGACTATATACTTTTTCAGGTGATGGGCATGATTTTGATTTCTATTGTCTATCTTTTTGGGTAATGAGATGTGTCAAGTTTGCCAATTCAGTGGACAGGGATGGACATTGCTGCTCTTTTAACATCTGCTGGAATTAATGTCGCTGTGTGTGTGGTGCTCTTTTCATTTTATTCAATATTAAGAAAACAGCCCAGCAATGTTAATGTGTACTTTGGACGGAGGCTTGCCTCTCCGCTTTCAAGACGCCTTGATCTCTGTTTGGAAAGATTTGTTCCCTCCCCTAGCTGGATAGTTAAAGCATGGGAAACGTCTGAAGATGAAATACTGGCTATTGGTGGCTTGGATGCTGTGGTTTTTGTCAGGATACTTGTGTTCAGGTTGTTCAATCCTTCTAAAATTTGAAAATTTTAGGGGTGCGCCTTATGTTGTCTTGATGAACGTTGCACTAGAGTGAACTGCTTTCTTATCCAATAATTAATTAATCTGAAATTTGCAACTATGTCCACAAGATGCCAACCTACCTACCCGGGTGAAGATATCTGAATCCTGGATAGTAGAAGTAAAGATGGTATTATGCTTATTTTTTTATATACTTTTTGTTGAAGTCTGCTTTTTAGATTCACTTGATGTCCCTAAGAATACATATATCAGGAATATATGTTTGATATCATTTCACCTGCATTATGCAACATAAAAACTCTCTGATAAATATTTATTAAGACGTTTTTTAAATTATTTTAGCTTGTTTCAATAATAATTTCTCAAGAAAGTCACTCTTTTGAGCCTGTGGGATAAAAGGCAGATAAACATTGAAGTTAGCTAGGAAACGGGATACTGATGCAAAACTCATGCTTCAATGCATATTTATGCTGTTGGATGGTGCAAATACTTAAAATCTAGTTTAATGTTTTGGCTAGATCAGTACATCTTGACATTTCTTAAGATGACAAATGCGTATCTAACTTTCTATCATACATAATTGTGGTTGTCTGCATGCATAAGAAGTCATTTGCTTTACCATTTATACATGAATAACCAGAATTGAGATTTGAGCTCACGAAGGTAGAAGTAACAATGCTGTTGACTGTATATAATGCGTAATTGATATAGGTAAGCCAGTTGAGTCATCAAGTAACTGAAATAACTTTATGAAATTTTTGTAGCTATGTCATTTGAGTATGGTAAATGTACCCAACTTTGTCTATTTACTTGTCCTAGTTTTTATGTGTTTGCTTTCAGCACCATTTTATGTTACTCAAATCAAAACCAGTGGTTAATCACACATTTAAAAGCACATCAAATAAAAAAAATAAGTCAATCTACAGGAATTTTCATTGTTCATCTTGTGGCTTTACTAACTATTAATTTTACTATTGTCTTGTTCAGTATTCGAGTATTTTCCATTGCTGCTGTCATCTGCACTGTTCTAGTGCTTCCAGTGAATTACTATGGTAAGGATCGAATGCATAAGATTTTAGCTCTTGAGTCACTGGAAGTATTTACCATCGAGAACGTCAAAGAAGGTTCAAAGTGGTACGAGCTATCTCCTATTTTTCAATGGAAGTGTTAATTATGTTAATTTAGTGTGAATAGCCAACACTGTGCACAAGCTGAGAAAATAATGAATAAACAATTGAATTTGTAATGTTTATTGATGTTTCATAGGTAAGAATGAACAATGCTCTAAAAGAAAAATTTGGATTTGCTCTGGCCTTTTTCATGTTCCCCTTTCTTTTCTTGTCGCTTTGGTTTTTCCTCTTCATGGCTGAGAAAACTAGTCATGTTTTCTCAATTGGAGAGTTTATTTGGGCATTTTTTTCCCCAAACAAAAACATGAAGGGTGTGGAAAAAATATGTGAAACATTGGAATTGCTCTAGGCCTGAGTCATTTTCCTTTTTTTATTATGTTGTTCTTTTTCTTTTTCATTTTTAGATGTTGATGCATTAATAATTAATTATTTTATTTAGGAATGCACCTCCAAACTGGTTACTTACATGTTATTGTTATTCTTTTGCTTGATGTCAGGCTTTGGGCTCATTTACTCGCATTATACATTATAACTTTCGCAGCTTGTTCTCTTCTTTACTTTGTAAGTAGATGAGTTCACCTGCAAGATTGACTTCTCTACCTGTTTCATAGAATGACCTAACAAGTTTCTTTTTAGTTTTTCTTTTCCAGTTCTTAAATATGACTAATGAAATGGCATTTATGTCTAGGAATATAAGAGCATCAGTAATTTGAGGCTGGTACATATTATCGGATCGCCTCCAAATCCAAGTCATTTTGCAATTCTTGTCCGATCAATTCCCTGGTCTTCAGAAGAATCATACTGTGACACTTTGAAAAAGTTTTTCTCATATTACCATGCATCATCATATTTGTCACACCAAATGATCTATAAGTCTGGTACAGTTCAGAAACTGAAGGTCTGCTTCTTAACTTTTTATATTTGTCACATCATCATATTTTTATTGTCATTTCAGAATCATGCTGTTTTCTTTTTTCCAAATTTATATTTGTGTAAATTTTGTTTCATATGTCATCGTCACTGAGTGTTGTCATAACTGTCAATGTGTGTGTATTCGATAGACTTGGTAAGGCCATTATTTGGTGCAAGGTAGATAGAACTGATATGAAGGCTTATTATGGAAATGTTATTTTATTCTCTGAATCATGCTTTGCACTTTATTAGGCAATTTGGTATGGAACTTTCTTGTATCTCTTTCTCTGAAGGATGCTTGCAAATCCTAGGAATGCTCCTCTATTTGAAATGGAAGTTCCTTTCTCTTTCTGACATATGCCTGACTTTGCTTTTTGTTGTCCTCTTTGAGATGGAAAAAAGATTCTTGCATCCCTTGGACTAAGTTTTTCATGTAATAGGAAAATTAGTAAACTTTTTTATGCATAAAACTGAGGTGTGTGCTAAATTTCATTTCTTGGGTGAGTATCATGGTCATAGTTAATGGCTTTCATTGGTATGATATCTTTGAAATTTCTAAATATCTATGGAGTAATTCCCCATTAATGAATATGGAGAATATGCAAAGTAGACTATATCAGTTTAAAGCAACTAACCCCCCTCCCCCGCTTTTGGCTTTGATTATGATTCCAGAAGTACAAGTCTGTAATTTTCCTGATTTCTTTTATGATCTTTAGTTTGCTATCTTTAGTTTGCTATCTTTAGAGTCTTTTTTTTTTTTTCTCTATAGTATTAACAAGTAATATTCTTCTTCTTATTGACGTAACTGCCATTTGCACTTTTGTTTCTTTTACACTTCTTCCCCCAGGATGATGCAGAACATATGTGTAAGGTACTTAGGGAAGTTTCACTTGAAAAGGGTTGTAAGCCAAGTTTTACGCAATGCTGCTATTCTGGAGGACCCACAAATTCTTTTAACATTATTTCTAATGAGATAGATAGTATACATGGGAGAACAAGCTACACTGACATGCATTTAGATGCAAGAGGAAAGGTCAATTTTCTGCCTGGCTTGGTTTTATATAGTTATGACATTTATATATGAACTTCTTTCCTTTTCATGATTTGGCATTGAGCTACTGTATTTCGAAATTTTCTATGTATCCAGATCAACTGATATTGTCATCTGAAAAGAAAAATAATAATTTTCAACATAAATTTAATTTCTGAATACAAGCAATTATTGTGATATTATTTTTTTTCCCTTTTTCTATTTGATTTTTTGGTGAAATACCTAATTATTTTCTCTTCTACATTGTTTGACCTGTACCCATTGTAAACCAAGGAAACATTTAGTTTAAACTATTCCGTATGGAAGTTTGTCAAAGCCTCAAAGGTGATGCGTGATTGCCTTTTAATGTGAATGTAGAAAAGCAAGTTTCTAGTATTTAACTTGGAGGATCAAAGAATCATTGATAGAGCTGCATTTTTTAGGTCTGTTATAGATATAAAAACCATTCTTGGACCTGCCCTTAATAGCTTAAGATTTTGGAACGAATTGGTTCTTAACATGGTAGTAGAGCCTCTTAATTGAAATGGTCAAAATTTCTATCTTTGCAGCCCCCATTCTTCATAATTAAAATTAAATATGAGTACAAGATAAATTGAGCCTTTTCATCGTCTATCCTTCAAGCCTAAAGAGTTCTTGTGTGAGAGGGTGTGTTAGAGATTTAAAAAAAAAACATTTATGTGCTTCTACCTAACAGCTTGAGCTATTAGGAGAGTTGGTCTTGGATATGGTTATTGTAGATGCTGATTATTTTCAGGGTGAATAGCTGACAAAGATCTATTCAGGGAAAAAATTGTTAGCATTCCTAGAAGAACAAAGTGTTCCATGTCTTTAGATGTGTCCCCAAAATTAAGAGGCATAGGAAGTGGTAAACAGTTAATATGAATTTTTTTTTTTTTTTTGTATGTTCAAGAGTCAGCATAAAATGGTTGCATTGGTTTATGACTCTCTGTTTCAAGCTTTTTACTTTGGTTCTGAATTTATCAAATTTAATTTCTGTGCACACTGGGAGTCTGGGACATGCAAATATATGCACTTTTTCCTACTTGTGTATTAACCACAAATGAAGCAGTCATTACTGGAATATTTGTTATACGCTAGTCTCATATTTATTCTTGACAGATACAATCTCACTTTTTTATGTTGTCTCAATACAATTAGTGTTCTCTTCTTTTTGGCTTATCATTATTTATTATGTAATGAGATCCAGTTATTACGATTATTGTTTTGTCATAGAAGTATTAAAAGAATTGCAGGTTATGTGATGTTAACAATTTTGTTATGTCCACTAACTTGCGCTTCATGTTTGGGTCTCTAATACAGGAATGTGCAGCTGCTTTTGTGTTCTTTAAAAGTCGGTATGCTGCTCTTATGGCTGCACAAATTCTTCAAACATCAAATCCCATGTTATGGGTGACAGACCTAGCTCCTGAACCATATGATGTTTACTGGTCCAACATTTGCATACCCTATAGGCAACTTTGGTTGCGTAAGATAGCTACACTTGTGGCTTCTATTGCCTTCATGCTTGTGTTCCTTATCCCTGTCACATTCGTACAAGGCTTGACTCAGCTAGACAAGCTTCAGAAAATGTTCCCTTTTCTGACAGGGATACTTAAAAAGTAAGATGTTGAACATCTATGACAGACAAATGTCATGGACTTCTATACACACGGTTCATTTTTCTGGCAATATACATGGATTAGGATTTGAAAGAAAGAATTTTGCATGATGAATTGTATGTGAAAGTTTAAATAAACCTACCCCCAGCAACATAGGTGCATTAATATACTTGAACAATCTACAAATTACTGTGTTAAGGTTATAAATTGCAATTCACAACCTACAATTGATGAGATTCAAGATTTTGTTTATTATGATGGGCAGATCTTTAACAAAGTAAGTTTTTAGGGAAAATTAGAAAAAAAGAAATTATTGGTAAAAATATTTACAGTTCATGAACAATTAACCACTCAATTAGTTAACTATGTGAAAGACTGGTTAATGAGTAACTACTCATTGACTTAACTAACCACTTGAGTGGTTAAATGTTCCTAAACTCGAAATATTTTTACTAAGAATTCCTTCTTTGTAATTCTCCCAAGCTTGTCTCAGTCATTCTATTAAGCTTTAAGTTATTGCCATGTCTGCATGTCTGCTGCTTGTTTGCAGTGAGCCAGTGATGGTGTCAGTATTAACATATTAGTTGAAGTTGCTTATTGTCTGTCCTTCTACTTTGCCTATTTTTAGTTTATAATTCCACAAGTAATCAATGTTAAAATTTTTTATTTGTATTTATATTAGTCACACTGTCTTGTTAAATAGAGATTATCATAATCTGTTATTAGTAACAACTTAGACATTGAATGTGGAAGGTTAGGTAGGTGTCTTTATATTTTAAAATGCTATACAGTTCAACGTAAATTGTCACTTTTTTTTGGCAGGAAATTTGTGAATCAGCTGGTGACTGGTTACCTACCAAGTGTAATATTGGTTTTATTTTTGTATGCTGTTCCACCAGTGATGATGCTATTTTCAGCAGTGGAGGGTTCTATTTCCCGTAGTGGAAGGAAGAAGAGTGCATGCTTCAAAGTTTTGTACTTCACAATCTGGAATGTGTTTTTTGTTAATGTTTTTACTGGGTCTGTTATCAGCCAACTCTCAGTCTTTTCTAGTGTAACAGACCTACCTGCCCAACTTGCCAAGGCAGTGCCAGCGCAGGTGATTCATCCAGATTCCTAGATAAATAATTCGTATTTTAAATTATGCACTGTGTATACTTATACTTATCGTCAGTTCTCTACAGTGTATTGTTATGTTTTAGAGTATTGTTGTATTCTCTGGTTGAAATGATTTTATGCACTTGAATGTATTAGAGATTTGAGCAACACTGGACTATAAACATTCTTGTTAACTTGATTCCCTTTTCTACATATTTTTTGAAAGAGATAAATCAGTAACTATTATGTGATTAGTGATTCACTTTACTGTGGCTTTTTCATTGTATGCAGGCTACCTTCTTCACAACTTATGTTTTATCATCTGGTTGGGCAAGTTTGGCTTGTGAAGTTATGCAAATTTTTCCTCTTTTCTGCAATCTGTTCTCGAGATTCATACTCAGGCTTAAGGATGATTCACCGGATGGCAGCCTAACTTTTCCGTACCATACAGAAGTTCCAAGGGTCTTACTGTTTGGATTCCTTGGGTTCACCTGTTCTATTCTGGCACCCCTAATGTTGCCCTTCTTACTGATTTACTTTTTCCTTGCTTACCTTGTTTACCGAAACCAGGTTAGTACTTCTTTCATGTCTTCCCTTTTCGTCATTATGGAGTTCATTGTGCTTAATTCTTTTCTTTATGCATCAACATTTCCTAATTTGTGTATAGAGATTCTTTTTATTTATTTTGTTGTATTTCATTTTAGGCATTAATATTTAATAGACTTAGACATCCATAATTACTAGATTCTCATATTGACTGCTCCCAACAGTTTTAATGTGATGTGAGATGTAAGTGATTAATTATTGAGGAATAAGGTGAGATAAGGGGTTGCAACATAGTTCATGTCACCTTGTTTTCACAAATGAAATTATTTATATTATAAATGAATTATCAAAGAAAGGCAAGAACTGGAAAAAGTTAATGCTTATGGCTTACATGGTACCTTACTAGTAAGGAGATGTCTCTTCCTTTGGATTGAAAAGAACAGGCTGAAAGTTATCAATCATATACAGAATTTGATCATGGAATATTATTTGCATTTACTACATTTTGCTAAGGTCTTCTGGCTTGTGGAAAACTTCAGAAATTAGAAACTCTGTATGGCTTGATTCTATTTCTAACAAGTCTGTAATGTAGAATTTGATTATTTTATTTTTTGGGTAAAATGTAAAGACGTTCTTTCAACTTTGGGTGAGTTACATGTATATCTTTTTAACAAAAAAAAAAAAACAATTAGATACTTAAACTATGTAATTTGTAACAATTAAGTTTTCCATCTAATATTTCATTAAATTTAATTGATGATCGTATCATTCTTGATATGCATGCGACCTATCAATACTTTTTTACTTTTATTTTTAAAATATCTCATTAAGGTCATAATAGAATCAAACTTTATATCAACCCAAGATGGACAATTCCTTTATTTTATGAGTTATTTTTTAAAAGAAAAAGTAAAAAAAAAAAATCTTAATAGGTCTCGTACATATCATGCCTAATCGAATTATCAATTAAATTTGATGAAATAATGGATGAAAAACTTTATTGCTACAAGTTACATAATTTAAATTCTAATAGTTACTTTTTTTTTTTGTGGTTGAGGGAGTGTGCAATTGTACATGCAACCAACTCAAAGTTGAAAGGATTTACAAGCATTTTACCCTTTATTTTTCTATATCTGTGCAGTTTCTGCACCTAAATCCAATCAGTTTTCTTGCTGTCGGAGAGAATTTAGTTGGGACTTGGGAGTGATATAGTTGGCAAAAAGAGGGAGTGATGTATACCTACATCTATGCATGCAATGATATGTGATAGTGTTTCATTTGTTTCTAGGATAATTTGCTGACCTAAATGAACGTATTCTGTTCTCCACTTTATGACGTCAAATGATACTTAATGTTTCCTTGATTTATTTTTAATCTTCAGAAAAAGCTTCCATTTAACATCGGCCTTTTCAGATTCTCAATGTGTATATTACAAAATACGATAGTGGGGGACAATACTGGCCCATTGCCCACAACACAACGGTCTTCTCGTTGCTCTTTGCTCAAGTTATCACGCTTGGGGTGTTTGGACTAAAACGCTCGCCAGTTGCATCAGGATTCACCATTCCGCTGCTGATTGGTACCCTTCTGTTTCACCAGTATTGTAGGCAACGATTTCTTCCGGTCTTTAATAGCAATTCAGCACAGGTGGACTCTCACTTTCTCACTGCCACTACCCCCCACTCCCTCCCTTGTCTTTCATTCACCCCTTCAAAATTAATTCAGTTTGTCTTTAGGTTCTTATTGACTTGGATCGTAGAGACGAGCTATGTGGAAGGATGGGAGAGATTTATGAACAGTTGCGTTCAGCCTACTGCCAGTCCTCTTTAATGCCGCATGCCTCGAGTCAATCCGAATGCTTCAGTCATCACCACCAGGACAATGGGAGCGTTAATCCTCCAGAAGACTTGGAGAAAGGTTTGCTTTCATCCAACCATTGGGATTTCTCTTTCCGCTCTTGAACAGATTTGGATTCTGACCATCTTGTTGGAGAGAAATAAATATATGATAGATTATAAAGTCTATTTATTATATTTAAAATTATTTTTGTCTTTATCTCTTTAATATGACATTTTTTTGTTATTTCAATAACAAGAAAAAAATCCTAATCCCTCTTGACCAAAAGATATAATAACTTGGCTATGTTTGTTTTTCCCCACTTTTCAGGCAAGGAAATTAGCCAAAAAGATAGATCATGGCCTGTTCATCGCAGTACAAGTTTGGACAAAGCTGTACTTGGTGGGAAGTAATTGAGTTCTTCGGCTTGTACATTGTATGGGAATCATCCTGTTGTGCCCTAAACGTGCGGGTGCATGAACAATTATGGAGGAAGATAAAGCATCTTGCTTATTCAAACTGTTCATTAATTATTTTTCATTGTAAATTTAATTTTTTAAATTATTTTTAATTAAATGTAAATAGATAAATAAAAATAAAATAATTAAAGTTTGTCTCGGATGAAAAATATATTTAATTGAAGAGGATTTAGAAATTAAAATTATAATTAGTGAGTTGTGTAATAGACAATTGTGGTGTCACCCTTAAAATAATCCAAATTCCAATTACTTGTGAAGGAAGTAAGCATTGGAGTTGAGCAAACACGTGGTCTTTCTATGCTCTTTATCTTCTATAACGATTTTATGATTTTCTAAAAGTTTCTATGTAAATATGTATAAATAGATAATATATTTAATTTTGATTTATTATTAATATAAAAATTTTATATTTTTATTTAATTATATATTGATACATTATTAAAAGAGTTTAATTATGATCATAATTATTTGAAATGTTGAATTTCTTAATGATGTGTTAAATATGATTATATAATAGTGTAAAAAATTTTATACCAAATATATGTTTGGTTTATGTTAAAAATAAAAGTTAATTTTTATAGATGAAATTTATATATAAAATATATGAATTACATATAATTGTCACTAATGAAAAATAAGATGTGAAGTCTCTTTACCGTTACTGATGATCTTACTCTTGTGTGTTTTAGTTTGCATATTTACTATAATAGGCTACAGATATAAAGGTTATCTTTTTTGTTTTTAGATAAAAGTTTAAAAAGAAGAGAGATTACTTCATTTTAAGTTTATTACAAAGAGACTCCAGTACGATTTGATCTGAGATTTTTCAAAAATACGTAATTTAATTCTAGCAATTGGGCCAACTCTCCGGATATAAAGGTTGCTTTGTTCTCTTTCGCGTCGTGATCCGCTAATGTTGCACTTGATAAGCAAAACTAACCTAAACGAAACGACACAGACAAACATGTGAGAAGGAGAGAGTTCTCGTCTACATCTGTGTTTTCTACCTCCAAATATTTCTGTGCAAATGTGCATTAATAATTATTATATACTGAATGATCCATAATTTGGCGTTAAACAGTTATCTTCCATTAGCAAAGAACAATAACAGATTTTGACGTACAGCGGTGTTCCTCCCTCTCTCTTAGGCATGGCAATGGGTGGATAGGGGCGGGTTTTATCCTAGACTCCGCTCTGCACACTCTATTTTTTGTGAGAACTTGCCCCTACAATTTTGAATGAAAAAATCTGAACCCGTCATGCAACATAAACAAAGAACTCACACTTATGATCATTCTAACTATAAATTTATAAAATAATCAATTAAAATATAAAAAAAAATAGCTATAATATGATATTAACTAAAATATATGTTTCAAGAAGAATATAAACTCTAGCAAGTTAGAAATTAAACAAGTTAATAACATAATCATTTCTTTTTTAATATAATAACATGATCAATTCTAAATATAATAAAGTCATAGAAATTAAAATATTGGATATGAAATTAACAAAGAAAATAAAATTCAATACTTGCTCTTGTATAACTATCCATTATGCAATCAACTCTCACTAGTATCCTCTTCCTTATCATTAATTATAATATAATCTATGAAAATGAGATAATAAAAAAAAATTAAAATATTAAAAGTGTTGGACGAAACGAATCATTTCAAATCCGAACTTGCTCTGCAAGTAAAATGAATTATAACCCACCCCGCCCTGCGTTGTGAAACTTCGTTGCACAGAATTATGAGAGATTTGGGCAGCTTTCGTTGATGCACTTGCACATTCTCATATATTTAGTTTGGTCTCTCGCGCATCGAATCTAATGCTTCAGGTTTTGAATTGAAATAATTTGTCAATCAAGAATTCCAACAGTAATATTAAGATTTCAACTTTTTTTAAATTTTATAAAAAGATATCAAAATTTTATTGTTGCAAATTAAAAATTCAACCATTAAGATTTCTTAAAATTATAAATTCTAATATTTATAACAGACATTTGGTTGTAGAATTTTAAAATTATGTAAATTTAAATGATATCACAGTCTTAAAAAAAATTACCATATTTTATTTCTCATAATTTAATGCAGTATAATATTTGTGCTACTGATGTAATATTTCATACATAGTGAGTATCACAATTCAACGTTTTAAAATACTTTTTTCTAGTAGCAAGTGATAACAAAGTTTCCTTTATATGCTGCATGCATAAGGAAACTATAGTTGCTTGTGTATAGACCGGATTTATTATGGGTAGCAGTAGCATGCAGTAAAGTATTTTAATTCCGCCCGTGTTTGTGGACCCAAGTGAATGTGATTACCATATTTATTAATTTGCTGAAAATGTAATCCTTTTGCAAATTACATACCAAAGACGATTGATTCACAAGCCATTCTTACCACATATAAACTATTCTAGTAAGATCATTCAGTAATAAGTAGTTATTTCAATAATCATTCGACTTGAACTTCTTTTTTTTTTTCTCCTTTTCTTTTCACCTTCATTTTTAATAAACTTTCTACTGTTAATCCATTCAATCCCTTTACTAAAGACAAATTTAACACCACGTCGAGAAAGAGGGTTAACCCATCATTTGTCTCTTCTTTGATAGAACTTTCATTTATCTATTTGATGGCATACAAACAGCAAACATGACAGAAAAAGTAACTGGTCATCCCTTGTTACATGATGCTTATACCTCGCTCCTTTGGGTTTTGCATCCACTTGAACAGACAGAAAAATTACCACCTCACAAGGGTAAGGCGATTGAAGTGGTTAATTGCAGCTGGATGAAATTCTGAGCTACTTTGTATGGAGGATAGCTGAAACAGGCAGAAAGATTACCAGATCAAAAATAAAGTTCACATCAGGTTAGCGCTACCTAGTATGTGCAGATATGTGCCAAAAAAAAAAATAACTTCTACGTCCATCATGAAGCCTCCAAACCGGAGGGGGTACTCCCTTCCTGTCTGATCTTTGCATCTTCCATAAAATTTCTCCAATACCACAAAACCTGCATCAGTCCACCATTTGCAACATGCAAAAGAAACACTCGTGCTTGTGTCGCGAACCATGTCGATATAAACTTCACAAAAACAAAAAGGCAATACATGCCCAGAAGATGCCATTTCAAATCCTTTTCCTGTCAAGTAGCAATCCATATGCAGTTACGGCAAAAGCATGTAAATTAATAATTGTAATAGACAAAGAAACTATGTGACCGAGTATGGAACTGAGGAAGAATAACATAACAAAAAATACCTCAGATCTCTGAAGAAATTCTTGTGATATCTCCTTCAAGAAATCAGCCATAAGGCAGCCAACGAAGAGGCCAACAGGAAATATCAACTCATGACTTATAGAGAATGTATATACAATGTCTGATAAAGAGCTAAAGATGAAAAATGAAATAAGAGACCACTTCACTGCCTCTTGCGCATAAAAAAGTAGTCTGTCCAGAAGTATATGCTCAGCTTTTCTCCAAGGTAATTCTTGAACTGAGATTGGCATTGCTTCCTGTAGCTTTTCCTTCATGAATCCGATCTGCATCTTGAACTCTTTAGGCTCATTATGGTCTGCCATTGATGCTTTAATTGAACGAGTACGACTATAAAATGTTTGATGGGGAAGATGTATTGCTGAACATCTATAGAACTGACAAGGTTGGCCTTGAAACAGCTTAACCTGTGCAAAACATGAAAGATATTGCTAGGAATGAATGAACATTGTGATGATCTCAGTTTGAAACATTCCAACAATTCCATTTCAGTTAGGTTAACTATACACATTATTTGATATCATAATTCATAAATTGTTGGAATTACAGCTTAAGTGGAATCCCTTGCACGTACAATGTGGATAACCAAGTGTGATCAAGATACACAAATGTCAGAGATGTAATATGCTATATATATTGTATACTGTCAGTATATTGAAAAATATGTGCGTGTGCGTTTGTGTCCTCTTGTACAGTTACATGAAACTACAGCTTAACTGGAATCCATTTCACATACAATATGGATAGTCAAGTGTGATTAATACATCAAGATCACACAAATGTCAGAATATGTATAAACGTAAAATTATAATGATATTGCATCCTTGCAGTGTGTTGCGAAATATGTGTTGATCATTTATGTCTTCTTGTACAGGAATGCGAGGAGCCTAAGATGATGGTTGCGTCAGTAAAATCATATAATATACATTTACTTGTAATTCCTACATGTTCTACTTAAATTTCCTCATGGTATCATAGCTGGAGTCATAGTCCAACCTGATTTAAATCTCAACCATTTCTCATCTCTTTCTACTTTCTCAACTTCGAAAAACAAATAATTATTATAACCAAATCTGTGGTCTTTCCTTCTGAACCCTGTTATACCCTTTCTTTGAAATTTTTTTCTTAATAAAAAATTGTATTCTTCTAATTCAACATCTACCTTCAAGTCTTCTTAGTTTCAATTTCTCTTGTTTGGAAAATGGCTAACCAGTCCTCAAATACACCACTCTCATCCACACTTGCATTTCTGTCTAACTTTACCACAGCAAAATTAACAGCAGACAATTTTCTTCTATGGAAGGGAAGAGATAAATCATTCCTATTGCAAGGGTCATAATGGAACAAAGAAAGAACCACCAAAGACCGTGTCTGAGACTGATGTAGATGAAAAGGTCAAATAAGTTAAAAATCCTAAGTATGAGTAGTGGTATGCACTTGATCAACAAATTATTGCATTGACCAATTCTACACTCTTGAGAGCTTTTAAAAGCTTATGCTAAGTTCACATAGATAAATCTACAAGGGAAAACTTTTCACCAAAGTCTGAAGAATACACTTTTGCTAGCTACAGCGATCAGCATAAAGGATACCAAGGCATGTTACATTTGATGAAAAACATTTCTTCTTTCAACTTCAAGAAAGGAAATAGCCCAATTCAACATCAAAGACTTCTTCCTTCATTCTCTCATGACACTCAAATTATATTTGAGAAAGTTGACAACGTCTTCATAACAGAATTGATGATGAAATTCATGACATATCTAGAAATCAGTCTCATCAAATCTTCTTCTTCTATTCCACCATTTTTTTCGATTCCGATGTGTTTTACTTAAATGTCCTCAACAAACACCCAATGAAAGCACAAACTTTTTTTTCACCTTTAGGCTAAGAATGATTTTTAGTTTGTTGCTGACCAATACATGGGACTAACATAAACATTGATGCACAGAAGATGGAAGAACAAGACAGATTTCCATGAACAGAAACCAATTTCCATGAACAGAAACCAAAGAAACTGAAATTTCAATTATGTTCTTCTTGAGAAGACGATGCTTCGCACAATTCATGTTTGAGTAGAAAACAAGGCGTAGACTTGCAATAGAGAAAGGAACAGAAGAGAGAGAAGACGGAAGCATACCCGAAGTTTGGGAGTTGAAGGAATTGCAAGAGAATGCAGAAGCGCCATCGTTCAATTCGTTGAGCTGCAACCTGCAAGCGCACAAGATCTTCTTTCTCTACGTCTAGGGTTTAGCGTGCGTTAAAGTTAATGGGCCTCACAGATTCAATGATTTAGAAACTAGGCTACAGCCCATCATCCAACTAATATGAGTTTTGCTCGGCCCAAAATGATAGATCATCCATCATCCACTCTTTTTAGCAGACCCAAAACAAAGTGTCCTTTCCTAGAGTCTCTAGACTAATTGTATCCACACAGCTCAACAATTTTTGCGGTTTCAACCTTGGATGAATTGGAACCTTTTTGTTTTTGCCTTGAAAAAGACTATATCGTGAGGGACATCCCAAATCCTCTCTCTCCCTGGCCCAAAAAAAAAAAAACGTAAAAGACAAGTGTCGTTTTGTGGTATCAGATAGCAAGACATAAAATTAGATAAGAAACTAATAAACTTGTTATATGATAATTTTTATTATATGTTTAGTATGATATTTGATAGAATAAAATTATTTAGTCTATTAATTTTTTTATAATAATTATAAAATAAATTAATCAAATTTTAAGTAATCTAATAAGATATGATAAGATTATTTTATATTAAATTAGATAAAAATATAATATTTTAATTTTAAATCAAATATAATCATCATTCTCATGTTAATTTTTAATAATCAGGCTTTATACTATTTTATAATATATTATTAGACTTCGTACCATTAATCTTTATTTGAATCACAATCTCTTATAATAAATTACTGAAGAAAATATTATATAATTTAGATTTTTTTATTAAAATTTTTGACAAAATAATTTGACATATTTTTTTGATCTTTTAATTAATGAGTGGTTCTCATTACTTAATTTTATTCAATAACACTCTTTTATTATACTTAAATTTTATTAAAAATTTTAATTATTTTTTCTGACTATGTAACATTACTCAATTACTGATACCACCATTCTCACCTCATGCCTATCATATACAAACATCCTTTATTTAAATTTTTACATAGAAAAAAAAAACTTAGTTCAATATTCACATAAACACAAATCTGACTGACAAGCTTGAAATTCTGCCTTTTTGGCATACATTGTAGTAATTCTGAAGGGGGAGAAGAATGAATCAAGATTGTTAGGTATCATAATTCATAAGAGAAATATCTTATATACTTTTTCTTTTCATATCATTCCTTACACTTTTTTATTTAAGAAAGAAAAAATAGAAAAATTATGTAACTAAATGTGTGTTTCTATTATTTTTACAAAAAAAATTATATAAAAATGATAAATAAAAATATAGTATAAATTATAAATATCTTTTGACAGCTTTGACAAACAAATACAGTGGGCCACACGGTCGGGCGTGTCTTGTTGGAAACGGTACAGTATGCAATATTAAAAAAATGTGTGCAGTCATTTTGAAGCAAGAAATGCAATTAGCGAATAAACCACGTTTGTCAGGTCTAAGGGCGGGATTGAAGTTTGAAGAATTTTTCATGTTAGTGAGTGTCATAATCAGCCATAAACAAAGAAGGCCATTCCAAATCCCAATAAATTAATATATGGTTTTAAATTTGTGTAATATAAAAAATAAAGGCTCAATCTATGAAGATTTGCAACGTTATTCTGGTTTTTTTTTAAATATTAGTATTTTTATGATTTATCAAGTATTAATTAGTCGTTAATTTTTATAATAAATATTTAAAATTTATAAAATATAATTTATAATTAATAAATATTTAATAATTTATTAGTGTACTGTATTTAATAATAAAATATGAGACTCACAAAGTATTAACTTAATAAGAGTGAGTTATGTCTCCAAACTTAAAAAATTAAGAATTAAGATTTGATTTCTGAAAATTACATTTCATAGAAAAGATTATATCATTATTAATGTTGATTTAAAAGATTTAAACTTATGATACAGTTAAAATAAACATAACTCTATAAAAATACTCCTAATTCAAAAAATAAATAGATAAATAAAATATGAGCACTGAAAAAAAGATATTAAGATTCTAACTATTCTACTTATCTATTATAATATATAAAAATTAATACATACAATGAAACCGCAACAACGAAGAGTCTACCAGCTAATTCTTCGTATCCTTACTCCATGAACAGTGTCTTTTCTTTGAGAAATTTACAATGTCCACACGCAACAAGCGAATCTATAACTAGTTACTATTACAAAAAAAATTAACCTCTTAGCACAGATTAATATAAAAATTAATGTCTTATAATAAAATTTATATAATAAAAATACAAAAATACCATAATTTAAAATTTGTCATTATAGCTTAATATAAATAATTACAAAGAAATAAGAGAATTCGTCGTTTG
This sequence comes from Castanospermum australe, assembly GCA_019955255.1. Classification (NCBI taxonomy): domain Eukaryota; kingdom Viridiplantae; phylum Streptophyta; class Magnoliopsida; order Fabales; family Fabaceae; genus Castanospermum; species Castanospermum australe. The sequence continues at coordinate 1,461,424 of NSJW01000435.1, read as the reverse complement.
GCTGTTGTCAGGGCTAGGGTCAATGTTCGTTTGTTTTGTTTTGGTGCTTAATTATCATTATATTATATTTGTATTTGTATACTGCATGCGCTAACTCACAAGAGTCAGGTTTTGAACTCCTTGGTTTTATGCTGTAGGATTCATCTGTCGTGTTTTTTCTGGCTTCAGGATATTCCCTTCTACTTTACAGAGCGAAATTATTCACATATACACTTTAAAATATTGTTTAATTAACTCAATTTTTATTATACATTAATTAAGCTTATAAGTTTTGAGAGATATTTAATTTATAGCTCTTTGGCGGGCTTCATTCTGTGTTGATACCAACCATGAGTAACTTGTTTAACTAATTAATAGTTCACTTAGGATATGTTTGGATGGAGAATTTGAAATGAGAAATGAGAAAAAGAATATGTTTATTAAAAATTACTTCTTATTTGAAAATTTTATAGAAAGAAAAGAAGAAAGTGAAGATTTTTAAATAATCATTCAAAACCTTCTCTTATTAATTTTTGTGGATATTTTGAAGTTTCTTTAATTTAAAAGATTTTAGATAATTTAAAACATTCAAATAAATGAAGGATAACTTATTAATTAACCTCTAACTCTCCTCATTTTCCTGTCCCATTATTTTTTCTAATTTCTTTCCTTTTCTTTTAAACTTCCAAACATATCCTTACTTTTGAAGCTTTTTTCTCTTATGTTATATTTGGATGGAAAGTTATGGAACGAAAATGAGGGAAAAAAGAGATTTATCAAGAATCTTTTCTTTATTTAGAAGTTTTATAAAAGAAAGGGAAGGAAATAATAATTTTTAAATAATCATTCAAAATCATCTCTTATTAATTTTTGTAAACATTTTAAAAATTTTTTAATTTAAAATATTTAAAACATTCAAATAAAAAAATAAATTTACTAATTAGTCTTTCATTCTTTTTTTTCATTTTTCTTTAATTTTTTTGAATTTCTTTCTTTTTTATCTCTTTCAAACTCCCAAACATATCTTTATGAGTTGTGATTGAGTTAAGAAAATACTGCCTTCTTTCAAGAATCACTGCAAATAGTTTTCATCCAACGCACGCAGTATATAAACACCCATATATTTTCTGGATATAGAGTGCCTTTTCTATTTGCCAAGTGATAAAATCATAAGATATGTGGCAAGCTAATTATGAAGACCAACCTACTCTTCTTTGTTAACTTCATGCATGAGGTGGCTGATTGACTCTGTTACAACAAAAGATATTATATATATTTGGTGCAATTATATAATAATTATTGAAAAAGTGTTGGATCAGCTGATGGGGCCAAAGTTTGAAACTATTGACAAAATTATTAACTATATCCAGTGTCAAATTATGTCAACCAATTTTAACAAATCATGACCATTGCTTACCAAAAATGTTCATAGTCAACAAAAATTCATCTAAAATATTACAACTGGAATCAACTACATATACACGCAGTCAGCCAAGGTATATATTATCTTATATAAGACAATGATTTCTTTGACCTTTAGAACAAACAAGTCATAAATGGGAGGTCTATAGGCTCTATATCTTCTTGGGTAGGGTGTGATAATGTAAACCTCAATCATCCATTCGTTTCATATTTTCTTTGTTTTTCACACTTAATCTTGAAGCTAAAACTAGAACAAGTGAATCATCAGAAAAGGGAGGTCTATATATATATATATATCCCTTCTTGTGTTGTGTGGATGTGATGATCTAATAAATCAATCTTTTCTTTGTTTTGATTGAACACATAAGCTGAAAGGGAAACACCAGAACAAAGAGGACATAATTACTTATGGCGACTTTCATAGACCATGACAAAAATAATATTGTCAAATATAAGAGCATATAGATTACTAACAACATGATCTACATATATACAAGTAATAATGCATTGGATTCCAATCCCAGGCATTCTGCATGCCAACCAATTTAGTGTCAAAAATTCTGAAATTGAAGACCGTAAGAGGACTTTGGTCCATTAATTTCTTAAAAAAAAACAAAAAAATTGCTTGGCATATATGTATCGGTTGGAACTGAGATTTAATCAACTTTGTCGTTAGATGCATGCCAACTATATTTTACCAGAACTGTCAATCACATCAAGTAGAAATTCAATGATGCATTATATTTTCATTGTTGAAAGATATATGGCTTTTAGTTTTGTACATAATTAACTAAAAAGGTCAAAGCTGTGGCCATTCAACAACAATACTTTAAGTAATGCAGAATTGTCTTTCGTTTGTGATATTGATGGAAGCCAACTGTTGGAAGAAGGAAGATACATTCATCATAGTCACAAGCATAATTTTTCTACGCCTTTTTTATTTTTGTCACAGATAGTATTTTTGTTTTTGGATAAGTAAAAGAGTGGGAAGAAATTTTTACATTTGAACTTTGTCTTTATTTATGTGATTACAGTACAACCACTACAACTAACCATTTGCGGATTGTCACATATAGTATTATGGATAAGGATCAATTGATACTAATGTAAATCAAACCCAATTTTACACCATTGAATAACTTTTTATTGGATAATTTTTTATAAAATTTACCGTTGAATTCAAAATTTCTATCATGTATATCATATATATAAAATTTTACGTTAATATAAAATTATGTTATACTCTAATAATATGTCTAAAGATTAACATAATATAAATATTAACGTAATATATACTTTTCTAATTAAGAAAATATGAGCTATTTGATTACATTCTTATTGATGTTCAATTTTTTTAAAATTTGGCAAGAATGATTAACATAATATGTGGGTTTAATCTAATGGTTGGATTGATAAAAATCACATTATATAAAAAGTTATTATGTAGAATAAGTGATTGATATAAGTGATGAGTGTTAATTGATCCCTCTTCTAATATTAATAATTATATATATATATATATATATATATATATATATATATATATATATATATATATATATATATCCGTTTGGGAAATCATAATTAATCCAATCGCACAAAAAGAAATGACTTTGAATAAGTATATACTCAATTTTGAATTTGAGTCTCTAATAAAGACTTCGCTAGTTTTAAATTTAGATGCTTGACTATTGAGTCAAAAGCCCAGTCTATGCCGTTGATGATCTGTGATTACTGTGGACATGTAAATTTGGATTTTGTGATGGTATATCAAGGGCAAAAATAGAGGAGCGACAAATTAATTAACCTAGTGTAGTGAGTGCAAAATTGCTTCATAATACAGGGACATGTCCCTCTTGTTTCTGGATGGAGAGCAAGAAGATAAAACACGTTCAGGATTTACCTTATTTGGAGAACATATAAGCAAAGGGTGTTTCTCGAAATTACAGCACATGCAAATGCAGCTCTGACTGGACATGTAAAGATACATATGAATCATACAAAAAGAGTATATATCAACTAATCAAATTCCTCAGGGAAAAAGCCACTAATGTTTGGCAGCATTTATTAGCACTTGCATTTCAATCTTGCAAAGAAACATCAAATGATCTCACGAGGTGTTGACATAGTATAACTAAATCATGCCCCAAATATAAAGGGTGTGATTTGATTCTTTGAAACCAAAATAAACATTACACGAAACTCTTTGAACTTTTTCCGTCCACTACATACATATCATTTTTTTGGTGGACTATTGGGCTAGCCACCAAAAGCAAAAGAAAAGCTAAGACGAAACAAAAAAGTGGAAGTAGTTTTTACTTTTTCGAATTGCCGGCATAAACGTTAAAGTTTTTTTCTTAAGCAGCGCATTTCAAAATTTAAACTTTATTTATATTCATGGGATTGTAGTATACTAACGCAACCTACCACTTGCGGATACATATAGTATGAATAGGTAGTAACTACACATTATACGTTCTTCGCGCCTAAAGTCTCTCGTCAAAAAGATAAGTAGCTGTGTACTTTGACCGATCTGAAATCACTGGATGAGATTATTAAATGCATGCTTAGATACTTTATAAGAACTGTGGACCATGGCTTTTCATTGTTTGACAAAAACCCGTTTTAAGGGTTTTAAGTTTCAACTAATTAATATAATAGGGCATATACGGCTTATGTAGAGGGGAGGGGAAATAGGAAAGGGGACGGGAAAGAAATAAGTTATCTAGCTTAATTTAACAACATGAATGGAATATCCATATAATAATCCTGAGACCATATGCCAATGAATGGGCTTCTCTTACCTCTCCAACATTCAGCAGTCACTCAATCTACTAATCAACTCAATATAATTGATTACTCTGATGTAACGGCCCTAAAATAGCCTTGTAAAAATGCACTCAGTGTAAACATGCCAATCTATGCAATGTTCAGTTTCATCCACAAGACCTAAATAATAGAGATATTTTATGTATGTATAATATATGCTACTTAGCCATGTAGAAATGACTTTACAGGTGGCAACTGGCAAGATAATGCTGAGGAGAAATGAACTACACCGCATGTGCCTCATTCTTTTTTCCAAGAGGAGAACGATTTGACCAAAAAGAATCACATGTTCTTCGACGGCACTCTTGCAGTAAGAGACGCATAATACCACATCCAGTCCAGACTGCAGACTATATGGAACCGTACCCAGTGCCCCCCTCGTGAGATTGCCTAGAATAGGTGTCTTCTATATATATGCATATGATATGATAAATCATAAATCTGTGAAAGATAGCATATACCAGTTATAACTTTTTCTGACAAATTCTTATCTCCAGCGACCCATTCAGCAGAAAGGAAATGATTCCTGTGTTTCTCAAACTCGAAGCGTAAGATGAACAAATTTGTACTTGGATTTAGGTCCCATGTTGCAAAATTTCTAGTTAGAACATGAAGGATATTTAAATGACTCTCCAAATTATTACACAAACAAGTCAGAGAAACTGCACTGCCACTAGCGGATCAACAATCATATGGAAAAGACTAAGAGAGCAGGCATGTAACTAGTTATGTATATCTAGCTGAATTTATCATCTATGGTAGTCAAATACAAGCTTCCCTTTGGCACAAATGGCTAGTACCAGCAGTTAATAAAAATGTACATGATGCTATTGCGCCCCGGGGTATCTAAACTCTTGCACAGCACATTCTTGTGGCGTCTCTTGCCGCACACCTTGGTAATTCGAAGCAACAAGAGGAGGATAATTCAGAGTGCTGGTCTCACCCCAGTTAGTAGTACTTTGGCTACAAGTAGTAGAGCCTATTATATTATCGTAGACCATATCCTCCCCATAGAAGAACTCCATCCCATCTAATCTCTGTGGATAATTATTAGATACCATTTCCTCAATTGCTGCAGCGAAACTGCCTTGTCCTTGCACCAAGTCAAGCCCTGCTCCCTCTGCACAGTACTGATCAGTCTGTGCGAATTGTACTTCGTTGCTGTTAATAGCGTTAATGCAGGCAGAAGAGGCCACATGGACTTGTTCTTCATAAATTGGTTGGGTGGAGGTAGTACCATCTGAGAATTGAAGACTCAACCCATCAAGGGTAGGATGATAATCATCGGAAAATCTTCCTCCGAGCTTGATGAGCAGTTTTTTGATAGAATCTTGGTCGTTGAAACTTGGGCCTTGGTTTATGTATGGCAACGGTGGTAGCACAGGCATCTGTGGCCAATATGGCTGTTGAGTACTAATACTAACCAAGGTACTTAAGGAATCCCCACTCCCTCTATTGTTTTCCTGCTTAACACCGTTGCCTCTATTACGTGCCTGTTGTTCCTTACGGTGCTTCCCCAGAAGCTTCTTTTTCAGCCTCGTGTTCCAATAGTTCTTTATATCATTATCAGTTCTTCCTGGTAACTGGGCTGCAATGACCGACCACCTGCGTTCCCGAAGCAAAAGGTTCATGTATAGCAAAGTCAAAGTCGATATTTTATTTGCACCAAAACAAAAGAGTGTTTGGCTACGATCGTGCATCTCTGAATTAGCTAGCTAGGAATCATTGAGGAACACCGAACACATACCTGCTTCCAATACTAACGTAAAGGCTGCAAATAATCTTGTCTTCTTCTTCAGAGAAACCCCCGTGCTTGATATTAGGGCGAAGATAGTTTAGCCACCTGAGACGGCAACTCTTGCCACAACGCTTAAGGCCTGATTCAGAACTGAAACTGTGAGAAATTTTCTTTGTTGAATGGGTCCTAGCTAATAATATATATATAGCCAATGAAGGTATGAACGAATCAAAGGAAAAGAAGGAAACCCAAATAAGTAGGGTTCATTATTAAGAAGTGTTTGATATAATACCGATCTTTTGTGGCAAGGCAATCCAGTTGCCGCCGGTGCCGTGCTGTTCTATGTAGGACTTGAGCTTGGCGTCTTCTTCTGGGGACCAAGGGCCTTTCTTCACGTTTGCTTTGTCGCAGCAAGGAGCCCTGCCCATGTTGCTGTTTTGGTTTTGGTGTTGCTTTGAGCTTGATTGATTGGGGTAACCTTCTCTCTTTACAACATCAAGTCAGGATTATAAGAGAGAGAGAAAGAGAGAGAGAGAGAGAGAGAGAAAGAGAATTATTAATTATTTAAAAAGTGTGAGGGGATAAACATGATTCCGAGAACATTCATCTCACTAATTTTATATAAGAGTGTGGCAGAAAAGAAAGGTATTTGTATAGAAAATTCTAGAAATTTAGTATTGCCAGAATAGGAGAATAAGGTTTGTTCTTCTTGTCCTTCTTATACAGGAATCAATTATATTGTATATATTATGAGCTACTTTTTTATTTTAATTTTTCCTGCACCTTTGTTAAGTCCACTCCATTGTGACTCTTACTGTCCAGCCATATATACATGCATATTTTTTTTCTGTTGCCAATATATACGTGCACCTGGCATGCCTGCTAGAATCACTGTTTCTATGGGATACATACATGGAGTATCTTATGTTAAACTGTTTTTTCCTTCTTTCTACAAATTTAGGAAAAATGTAACTATATTTTGTTTTTGGCATACAAAAATGTAACTATATTTGCATACGTCTTAAACATTGTTAGCACTATTTTTATGATTGAGTTCTACCATGAAAAGCTATGAACATGTAAGATTTTACACTTCATTTTGTTTACTAATCGTCAATTTGGCACATTATTCAATTATGATATATAGTTTTTTGTCAACATTTTGAATATTTTGTCAGGCGTACGTAGATTGTCTTAATGTAAAATGTTCAAAGTTGACTGCCTTATCGCTTTAGGACAGAGACAGCCTGAAATACTTGTAAAGGGCACAATGTTGGTACGACTGCTTTAATTGGTAGCTAGGCCTTTCAAAAACCGAAGTCTCGTCTTCTTTTCAAACCAGCTTTTTGAAAAATAGAGAAAAATATATTCACTTCTATCGGATCATCTTTCTAATAGACTCTAGTGGAGATGAAATAGAAGGGTGATGGCAAAATATATAATATAAGAATTTAAGAAATTTATAATTACACATGGGAAGGACAAAAAGCCAAGGTCTAAGAATTTGAGAGAGAAGCAAAGATAATTTGAAGAGTAGTTTTGCGGGGTCGGTAATTCACCAACCAAACTTCACCCAAGCGAGGAAACTAAAAACCATTGTTGAAACTTGTAATCAACTGAGGTCAAATCCATCTCATCGCGTTTAGTCTAAAATTGAAAGGCTCATAGCGTTTCTAGAAGCACAAGAAACAGGGCATTGAATTTATGTGGAAAATTTGTAGGTTTTTTTTTCCTCATTTGGTTGGTGAACAAATGATCAACAAGATAATAAGAATGCCGTGAGAATCGAGGCAGCAGGCTGACCAACGGGCGGGAAATTTTTATGTGGATATGTGTTTATATAAGTATTTAAATTAATATTATACACATGTAATTAATTTTTAAAAAAATTATTATAAGATAATTATATTATTTTTATATTTTATTTTTATACTTTTGTTATATACGATAAAAAAAGAAAGTAAAAACAAAATAAATTTTTCTATCTTTTTATTATTATTTAAGTATATATATAAAAAACATAAATATAAAATATAAGAGTAATATTTTGTTTATAAAATATGACACACGATACTTTACATATTTCTAACTTTGATTATGACTCTAATTACCTTGCCTACCTCAGTTCAAAGTTCAAACCATAACAGAATAACCAAAACCCTTTCTCTATATTATGCACGCAGCTGCTTCATAATCGAAAACTTCTCGTTGATCAATTGGTAGTGGAATGAAGCAAATGAGAATACTGAAGAAAGAAAAACAAGGTTTCACCAAATAAAAATCAGCTCCTCTGCCCCCAAAGAAGAAAAACCTTCAGTCAAAAGTCACATAACGGCGTGCCAGAAAGGGGGGAAATTTGTAACTCGACGCATTTAGTGGGAAGAGCCCGAGGAGCGAGTGTCACATCAGGGGCGTCATCCCTGGTTTGTTTGGCTTTGGCCACATGTTAGTGCTTTACAGGCTTGATTCTGGTTTCTGCCGCCACTGGAGCCACGCAAATAACAGTAGCAGCTGCAGCGTAGCGACGCAACAAACCGTTACCACACCTGCATTCACTTCAAAGTATGTAGCAGAAGATTCTGCACCCCAAGCTTGGCCCAGTTTTCTGAAGAGGCAACGGCAGGCTACTCTGTTTACACCAGAAAAGGGTTGCACTGGCTCTTGAACTGACTCTTAGTATTCCTAATTGACTCTTCCTGTTCCTATTAACAATCTCCTCATAAATTTTAAAATGAGTAAACCTACGTAACTAAAGATGAAAAGTACAGTTCAATTTATGTAAATTTATTTTAAAAAAAAATTATATTATTATTATTTTTAATTTAAAAAAATTAAAATTACGAGACAATTTAAATAAATTAAATTTTATTAAAATATTAAAAAATAAAGTTGATTCCTCTTTCTTTTAGCCAAAATAAAAAATTTTACTAAGGATCCCCTGTATTCAAGTTTGATTAAGGAAATACCACTAACTCTTATTGTCAATTTTTTATGGCTGATGAATTTGTAATGTAGACTACGAAATTAAAGAGTCAAAGAAGCAATTAGCAGGCTAATTAAGTTAACAATTCAGACGGAGAACCTAAATAAGCAGACTTCTAATTTTGTGAATAAAGGAGGGAGCTATGACTAGCTCTATCTATCTTGTTATTGAGCATTAATCATCTTTCGAAACATAGAACAGAGAAGGAATAAAAAAGAACCAAGATGTAATAAAAAAAAAGGATGATAATAAGAAGTAAAAAAAATAAGAAAATATTTTTTACACACTATTTTTTTCACATAATTTCTTATACTTTGTCTAGGGAGAAAAAGTAAAAAGAATGTATTAGAATGTGTGTTTTTTTTATTTTATTAAAAAATGTTACTCTTTTTTTAATATAATAGTGGTATAAAAATTTAAACTTATGACTTACTGTAAATTATCTAAATTCTCAAGTGATTAGTTATAGTAATTAGCATACCATAATCCTAAGAACATGAATAAAATTTGAAATTTAGAATTATCACTTGAGGGAAGAGCGAGTCTTAACTATTGTGATTTTGACTTGAAAGAGTAAAAAAATTTTGTAACTCAAAAATGTTACTTTTACATTTTATTCCTATATTTTTATTCTTACACTTATTTTGAATGATAAAAAAAAAAGCTCACTTTCCCTTCCTATTTTCTTTTTCTCTCTTCTCCTTTTTATATATAAAAGATAAGTATAAAAAAAATAAAAATAAAAGAATAAGAATAATGCTACTATATTTTATTATAAAACTTGGTGTAAAAATAATATAATGAAATAATATGTAAATAATATTATTAAAAAAAACTTAAAACTTGAAAGACATGCTATAAAAAGGTTAGAAAATAATTGTTATATAGCTTTGTGTTTATACTTTTTTTACATTTTTTATTAAAAAAAGTGTTTTATAATATATTTTTATTTTATTTTATTATTAAAAAATAATATAATAAAAATAATGTCCAATTTTGAAAAGTTAGTAGATCATAGGCAGAGGCAAGCAAGCTGTACAATGGCAATTAAATATTCATAGTGTAACGACAAAGGTCTCTGCTTGGTAGGGCATGACATATTAATTATATTATTTGTAATTTCCCAGCTTGATTTGACCGATATGTTTGAAAAATCAATCATTTGTTGACAATCTCATTCCCGAGTCCTCTCCAGGCCTTATTATGATCTTTCACTATAAATTATATTAATATTTTAATATAATTTGATAAAATTTTAGCGACTGTCTTTATAAGTGACTTATATATAATTTAAAAAATATAGTAATTTTTTATTTTAAAATTTTATCTAATAAATACAAATATTCTTTTTATACAGTAATGTGTACAGTTTTATATAAATAAAAAATAAATATAATCTCTAAATTTTAAAAATAAGTCAATATAATTTTATTAAATTATGAAAAAAATCATCAACTTAAACGTATTCTATGACAAATGATAATAGATAAAAATAATTATAGAAAAAACTAGAGAAGTATCATTTAAAATATGAACTTTTTATGATATATCAATTGAACTTGTGATTGTAGAATAACTTTTTCTAGGGGAAACTACCGAGAGAAAATATTTGAGTCCAAACCCATACATATCCACGCATCATGTAGCAATTTGTTTGCTCCTGTGAGATATAGGCGTATTTGTTATATCATACAGGATAAGATTGAATAATATAAAATTTATATAAGACTTAATAATATAGTATAATATCATATAAAGTCTGATTATAGGGAGAAACATATAGTTAGAGTTGATTTGTGATTAAAGTTTTGACTTTTTATCTAATTAAATATAAAATAATTTTATTATATCTTATTAGGTCATTTAAGAATTGATTAATATTTTTATAATTATTAAATAAAAATATATAAATTAAATAATTTTATTTTATTATATATCACATTAATTATATGATAAAAATAAATTATATAATATAAATAAATATTATGAAATCTTATATCATGTAGTAAATAAGACAATATAGTGGCCTTGCATGGATGTCAACCATGTGATAAATCATGTTAGAGGCTGGGCCTACAACTCATAAGGGTTGAATTTCACTTGGAAAATAAACACAACAATCATTATAAATTGAAGGTACAAAGTACGAAAAATTATTGTATATTATTTGAGTATAATAAATATATATTTTAAGAAATATATCTATCACTAATTTTATATTATTAACAAAAAATTTATATAATTTTTTTTAAAATTAATAATAAAAGTATTTTTAAAAACATACATTTATGAGCATGCAATAATTCGTGACAAAGCACATAGCTCAACTTGAATTTCGTTGGAAGGCCTAATCGGACTGGGTCATATTCCACATCGAAGAAGAGAGAACCACTGTTTTCTGGGGAAACTGGTTTAATTGTCATAAAGTATCTGCGGATTTTGAATATTGCAAAAGAGCCTCCTATGTCGTGTCAAAAAAAGAAAAAAAGCCTGCTATATGAGTAGGACATCGGGTGGTGAAAATGTAGCGTTCATTAATCTGACCGCTTGACTTTTCATGCTAATTGTGCTCTAAAATCCATGGAAGACGGATAAACTCTGATGAGAGAGAACGGGCGTGTCAAATCGTAAGGAAAGGTCTTTAGATGCAATGCAAGCATTGAACAGTGAATAGTCTACATATAGAGTATTTTATTCCACGTGGCCTCGTTTGAGTCATCATTTTTCAGAAGCTTTAAGAGCTAATTGTGGGTCCCTTTTGGTTGATTAGGTTTGTATTTAATGCATATGCATGGCTATGTATATATACATGCACCTAGTGCAGGTCTATTGCGACCACATTAAGTGTGGCTTTTCTATTATGTCAATTTGCAATTCTCTGTCCTTTTAGTTGAATGGTTCGCGCAAGTTGGCTTCATGGTCCAAGACACTAGTCACTAGTCATTAGTCACTAGTCACTAGAGAGTACTACTATTGCCGTCTAGTTTGGCACTTGGCGTCGGCGATACAGGTTTTTGGCGATTTCTTAAGCACTATAATTTTCACGCCTTCTTTTATAATTTTTTTATTCAGAAAAACAAATATAAAAATATAATTTATCGAAATATACATTTTTTATTTTATTACTAAAAAAATAATATACAAAATAATATAAAAATATATATAAAATAATATATAAATAATATTATTAATTATTTATTACTTTTTTCCCCCTGTCCCTTTTGCGGTTATGCATAATTACACAAACTCTGGCACCATTCTATAGTTATAGGGAGAAGATAAATTATTATATATTTTTAGAGTATAAATAAATATATATTTTAAAAAATATTTTTATTATTAATTTTAAATTATTAACATAAAATTTATATAATTTTTTTAAAATTAATGTTAAAAGTATTTTTTAAAATATATATTTATTATATTTTAAAAAACATATAATAATTTCTCAAAGAAAAGGTTTCTATTCTAGGCTCAGAAAACACAGTACCATTCATTATTTCTTTGTCATGATACCTTCTAAGTTTTAACATAGATATTTGATCTTAATCAATAGACAGAAACTGGGTGCATTTTCCTCAAAAGAAAAACTTTCGACTAGGTTATGAACGTAACCTGCCATGTTGAAGCATCATGGCCAAGGCCCCAAACAAGATATTACTCACGAAACAACAATAAAGAAGACAGTAACTCTGAATCAGTAATTAAATAACGAGAAATTTATTTTGCAGCCCCATGTTCACATCCAAATAATATAATTTAAGTGTTGGCGGCGAAATTTTTTAAAATAAATTTAATTAAGTTATAGGAAAATTGAGTGGGAGCCCAACTAAACACGTACTATAGCAAACCTTATTAAGTTACAGGAGCCTCAATGTAATATCCTCCCAGAGGTGTACTATTTGCGCATTGCACACTATTTTCTACACTTTTATATTAATTAAGTAATGACTTATATTTGGTTTTTATGATAATTTATTGTTCTGTATTAATAATATTATTTTTATCACAATTTTAAAGAGAAAAGCACTGGTGTTCTGTCCTGAGGTGTACTCTCACGACCAAGTTAATGAAAGAGAGAGGGAAGTACTCAGTAAAGTGAGAATTTAATGACCATAGCTGAGGGCTTGGCTCACTATATCTACTTGTAAAATAGGCGCTCGAGTCTGTGTAAGTTATTGACTGTAATATTGTTGTCTTATGGGAAAACGACTCTTTTGAGGGGGTGTCTGAGTAGGCCTCTTCTAGTGATACATGAATATGAATAGATATGAATAAGCATGAAGTTTTTTTTTTTTTTGGGGATTCAGGCCAGTCGCCAAATAGTAAAGTAGAATGACTTTAAAGAAGCTTCACCTGGATCGATTTCTATGGAAACGAATCCCACCTCCTCCTCCCAATTTCCCTGACCCAAAAAAAAAAAGAAGAGCATGAAGGTTTTAGATGGAACTTTGACTAAGTCAGGTCAGGTTGGACCTTGCCTGTGTTCTGACATGATTTGGGCATACACTCGGTTTTTGGGTCATGTTATGGGCCGAGTTGAGGAGTAGGCCTCTAAGTATCTGGTGCGGTACAATTATATTTTTTAATTATAAGTTATTTTTTGTAATTATATTTTATGTAGAAGTTATTAACACAAAATATTGCAAATACAAGTAAGCATAGCGAAGTGTAGATACTAGAAAGTATAAAAATGCAAGTGTAGAGAAGGAGTAACATAACTGCTCTTTACAATCGCCACTCTTGATAGTAAGAACCAAAATTTCGGAGAGCGTTGAAAAGGGAACAGCCTTTACGTAGGTAAGATCCAATTTTGGGGTTCATAAGTGAGTTGTTGGGCTATGCCCAGACCCAACGAAATGGACCTTTACCCAATGAGCCATACAGCTACTGGAGATGAGAGTTACGATAAACCAAAATTTGGAGTCATTTGAGAATCCCTGACCTGAAACAGGTCTACACGGTACCTATCCTTATGACCCATCTTGTGCAAGCAACCAGTTAACCCAAAAAAATCTCGTACATCTTCGTAGAATAAATAGATGATAAATAAAAATTAAGCTCTGGGGAACAAGACAAATAGAGGATCAATCCCAATACTAGTAAACATCTTTCAGTTGGAAATCAGCATGTAAGAAACACAGTCGTTGCTGACAACAATAACATGAATTTCCATCATCCTGTACATTTAGCAGCAGGACGCATAGAAGAACGACATCTCACGAGCCAAATGGCAACATATCAAAAATAATACGACCTCTCTGAATCGAGTCAAACGGCAGCCTACTACGTGAAGCGACCATAATTAAGGATGCTGGCATGCTGCCAATGCCACGAGTCCACGACAGAGTTGCTACTTGCCAATTAATTACTCTTGTTCTTTCTTTTTTGGGTAATTGTTTTTTTTTTAATGTATACTTGAAGTCAATTTCTAGAATGGTTAGGTGTGCTCATTAATATTAATTTACTGCCTTTCTCCGCTGAAAGTAGTAATGTTAAAATTGGATTGGACAATAAATTGAAAAAAAATTTAATTTAAGTTTAATTATTTAAGTTGATTAATTAAATTAGATAATATTATAAAAATAATGTAAATTCAATAATATAAAATTTATAAAAAAATTATAAAATATAAAAAAAATATTGAATTTTTTTAAAATAAAAATATTAATAACTGGTTATTTAAATAATTCAACAAGTGAATTCAAATGATTTTAACTGATTTAAATTAATTTAATTATAAATTCAGTTATAATTCATAGCATAGAAACCGTGGCATAGGAACCCCAAGTTGAGTTAGCCCACCAAGACACCAGACCATCTCCTAAGACCATACAAAAAAATTGGACCAAAAGACGAAAGGTCTGGGGTCTTGGTCCGATTATATACATATATATATAAATTTCCCCGTGAAACATGATTTTATTGTGATTTTTGGGGGAAAACAATCGCAGTACCAAAAAAATGACATAATGTTTTTATTCATATGAAATTGACAAATAAACAACAAAAGTAATACTATTCACACTTCATTTTTATTCTAACACTTTTGTTAGATTTCTTAGACGCTTTATAAAATCTTCAGCAATAATAAAAATAAATATTTATCTGTGTAAAAAAATTATTATTTCATATAAATAAATAATGAAAATTACCCATTTGTGTAAAATCTGATTAGATGAATAAGATTACTCAAATGAGAATAAGTCACTTAAGTAATAGTTGAGGTAGTAACGGTAACGTGGTAGTTCTTCAAATATGAGAAACTAAATTCATATCCTCTCTCCGAATTAATACATGCAATAAAAAATTTCATTTATTAAAATGTAGCAATTATGATTATTATTGTCTTTGCAGGCTGAAATTATAAATCAGAAAATCTTTTCTTACTTCCAATAATCAGGCAAAATTTAGAGAGCACCACCAACAAATGAAGTCAAACATTGCAATTATGGATTCAAATTTTTGGTTTCTCTTTTTCTTGTTCTAATCTCAATTTAAGAAAGAAGTTATTATTGTTTAATAGAGATGTATTTTTTTTTAAAATTGTCACCGTTCAATTCAAAAAAATAAGATTAAATACAAAAAAATGAAACAAAAATTTAAATCCTTTGAATTATAATCCATCATATATTTTCACTACGTTTAGATTAGAGTAAAATAGAGAAGAAAGAAAATGGATAAAGAGAAAATATATTGACTTTCATATATTTTTTTTAATTTGAATGAGCCAAAAAAAGAGAGGAAAAAAATGCTTGTGGAACTCACCCAAAAATTTTCTCGTCTCGTGTCAAGAAAACAAGAGAGGGGGACAGGTTTTGTGTTAAAATTACACTTTTACTCATCCTTTCGTGATCTGTCTTAGCATGCACGAAGATATATATTTCATTTTATATAATTATATTTTCTTTCCTTCTATTTTTTTATGCAAACAAATAAGAAAACAGTTTTTTTTTATCTATTTTCTATTCAATCATTTATTTAAAAATAAAATATACTTTTCTTTTTATTTTCTCTTCTTTTCATTTTTTATTTTTTTATTTTCTTTATTTCTATTTTTTCTCACCATCCAAACAAAAGGTTCACACGATCTCTTGGAGGGGGGAACAAGTCACATTCACTCATGAACCCATAGACTATAGTTGTATAGATCGGATCAGTTGAAAAACTCATGAATCAATCAAGTTAAGACTTTAGATTATTTTTCACATCGACCTAGTTAAACTTGCTCGACCTAACTGATTCGCATGGTTTGATTGTTTTGACTTGATTGACCTTCTTGACCTATCCAATTGACCTAACAACTATATATGTTTGATTATAAAGTTTATTTTTATATGTTTTAATATTTTATTTTATTTTATATTGATAAAAGAAGTAAGAAAGTGAATTTATACAAGATTATTAGATTTATGTTATTGTTTAAAAATATGTAAAAAATAATTTAATTTAGTTATTTATTAGTTAAAAGAATATTTATATTATTATATTATATTATATTATAATATTTAATTATATATTTTTTAAATATTATAATTGAATTATGTTCTATTAAAAAGGTAAAATATAACGTTATGTTAATATTTTTTAAAATATTTTTCTTTTTATCTAAGTTTTCTAGTCTAACCACTCACTTAATAACCCGGCCCTTTAATGAAGTCGACTTTCGATCTGGTTATATAACTACGAAGGAGAGTATCTTGAGGTGGGGATAGTTTCTGTGTTGTGGAAAAAAAAAAGTTGCTGGGGATAGTTGATAGTTATTTTAAAAGAAGCACGATGCCCCAATGTCCACGTGAAATGTGAGAGCTCAGTCTGGACATAAATAGTAAGAAGTGGACCAAACGTAACCTGAGTGGGGTTTGCTTTTGGAAAAGACGGTGCCTAGCTGATGCACTGTCTTGCGCACATCGAAGGAGATCATGTTTCCCTGACTAGACCTTCTTGTCTCACTTCCAATTAACTTATTCCCTCATCTGAATCATCCAACTCATCCCTAGGCCTTTAATTAATAATATAGGTTTACTATTCAACCCGATCGAATCGCACACCCCATCTTTGGGATATTGCCATTAGACAGATACCCAAAACCTGTGGGAAACCTGAACCAAAACGTTCAACTAAGGACCACATACATATATTTATGCCCACAACCAGAAACCCAGTAGCAGCTCTGTTTTATATATTCTGCATAATTTAGTGCACAATTTATACTAGAGGAACCTAGATTTGAGAATTGCTCCTAATATAGCTGAAAGGCAACCTTTTCAATCTACACTGCTTTATTTTATATGCCTAATATATAGGAATAGTTGTTGTCTCTGTATGCATCATTTGCCTAAAGAAAATCTGATCATGACACGTTTGTTGCCGCTGGCTGTGGCTAGTTGCATTGGCATATGATAAATATATCCCTGTTTTACTCAATGAATGAGGCAAGGAATCCGAATGGAAAGAACTAGATGCTAGCTGATAAGCGGCAATAATGCACAAAGGAGTAGTAAAATGATTACGTAGATTACAATCAAGACCAAGCCTGTATTCTAAATGCAGACAAAAGTGGTGGCTTTGTTGACATGGACGGTTGGTAAGGAAGAAAAAGAAAAGAAAAGAAAAAGAAAAGAGAGGATGTGGAAAGGCCAAACAAAGAGCACAAACCCAAAATCCCACTGGTCGACTGGCCTTAAAGCCCGGAACACATCTGAAACCTTATCTCCAACACCCTTCCGCTGCCCCTTACCTTCCCCATCATTGCCAACTTCTACGCTCTATAATCATCACCAACTCATCATCATCATCCTCCTCCTCCTTTAGAATCAAATACCCAATCATGCCAAATTATTTGCTGGTCCACCTAACCCTATCCCTTGCCTCCCTCATCAAGCAGGCACCGCTCTTTGATTGACATTTGGGAACAAAACTAAACAGAAGGAATCATCAATGTGTGAACATGTCCATCACTTTTGTCATCAACTTGTTAGCTAGCTAGATTGGCACAAGACGATGAGAGAAGATCAAAATTAATTCGAGAACCAGCATCAAATGCCATGCATAGGACATCCTTCAATTGTAAGCTTTCCTACTTTGGTCTATTTTCTTAGAGGCTTAAGCGAGAAATACTTTCTTAAGTTTTACACCACAACTTGACTTAAAATATTAAAATATTAAATTTATGTGTCTTTTCATTCTCTCATTTATTAGTCTATTATTATCCCGAATAATATTTTCACTCATATCTGAATTGGAACATATTATAGCACTCCATTTCGAGAAAGAGACTGGTGTCATAGTCTAATCCCAATTATTCTCTAAATCATCCTTTTGCTTAAACAATTCTTTTGAATTTTGTCCACTGTCTCAAAGTCAATAGCTATCTAATCGTGCAAGAAGCTTGTCTGGTTAGAGTATCTATAATTCTATATATATCTTCGTGATTGAAAATCATTAATTCATTTAATTACGTACTATCTTTAATGCCTATGAAACCTATTTTATAAAAAATTATAACTCTCCACAGATAAAATAAAGGGTGCGAAAAAGTTGATACAGATTATGGTTAATCGTCACATCAATTTCAGTTTCTCAATCATGATACATTGAACTAATTGATTTGCCGGTGATTCATATCAACCATGTCCCACCAAGTATAATTTTTTCTACCCATATGATTTTTATTTCAACTGTATTAATTTTCGTTATTTTATCATATATTATTTCGAACTCTATTATTATCAGTCCATGACTCTGTTACGTTGTGGTTATTTTGATACAGAATATTATACAAAATTTAAGAAAATTGAAAAAAAAGCAATTAACTAGAACCTAGTTTTTGTATATTCTATATAATATATAGTAAGTCCAAATCATAATAGTATAAATTTTCTGGTATAAATCTTTTTTTCTTTTCTAACAATCGTTATATTAGATTCATTGTGTTCTCTATAACTGGACGACAGGATAAAACATGAAAAAGTTTAATGGCTTAATCTTGTTGATTTTTATATTTCGAATTCTTATTTACCCACCCATGACGCAACATAAGTGACTTTCAAATTACAATCCTTATGTTTTTGGGATGAATGTGCTGTTTTTTTTTTATTCTTTTATTACGTGATATTAAAAGAATGGTTTAACTTAATTTTTTGAAATATATATATATATATATATATATATATATATATATATATATATCACAAATGAAGTATAAGACCTGATATGAAAAAAGAAAAATTAGGCTTGACTAAAATTTAATTTGTAGATCAAATAGTTTTTTAAAAAATTTGGTGTAACTTAGCGTTTTTTTTTTTCTTTTTGGCACAAGTGTCACTTGTGTTAGAGACTAGCTTTTAGACTAATTTTATATGTGTGTGAAATATATTGTAGAATTTATTTATTTATAAATGTTTTGAATAAGATGCTGATGAATAGTATTCTACTATCGTTTGACTTCTCTTTTCTTATTTATTTGAGTAAATTATTTCAAACTGTTCTCTATTTATTTAATTTTTTTTATAAATACTCATTTATTTTTAAAATTTAGATATATTTCGTAAATATTTTAAAAAATTTATACATACTCTTTAAGTACTTACATAAATATCTTTTTATATTTTAAAAACATATACAAATAAATTTATTGAAAATAAAAGTATGTAAGTTTTAAAAATAGAAAAAATTTATAAAAAAATAAATAAGTGGAGAAAAATTAAAGTAATTTATTCTATTTATATTTATATCTTTGTAATTTGTAATTGTTGGCTTTGATTGGCTAGCATCCCCTTTAGGATATAATTAGGTTTAACATCCTTGTTTAGTAGTGAAATATACACTGAATTAGTACAAAAATTAAAAAAAAAACACACACACACACACACACAATTTAAATCATATGCAAGGAAAAAGTGGGTAAACAAAGGATAAAGATGTGATCTGAAATGTTGAGAAACATGTGTTCCCATTGGATATTGCTTTCGTATTTCGCTTGTCATTCTTACTCCCTTGATGGTTGCTGGCCTGCCTCTCAACTCAAACCATTAACTTGATTTGTCCTTTTTATGCGCTATCCTATCCTGTCTTCTCAATTCCTTTTTAAAATAGTACCTGAACAATTATCGAAGACAAACCACAATAATTAGGTAAATTTATACAATTATATAAAAATTTAAATTGAAAAGTGTACCTTGATATATACCCAGTTCGCTTGCATAGTTCTGAACTCGACACCAAAAGTGTTCGTGCTAGTGCACAAAAGGTGGAGTTTTAAAATCCACTTTATCTCATTGACCTTATGAAGAAAGGATTTACATATATGCATAAAAATAGTCTCAAATGATACATATTAATAATCATATTATAAAGGATATGGCATCCCAAAGCTAAACTATCATAAAAAAAAACAATTTAATACTTGTAATACCCAATGCTTTGTGAACATTAAAACGCAACTTAACCTTTACCATTAGTTTGGTACACTCTTAAAAATGAGGCTGAAAAAACTCAGAGATGGTCTTAATATAAAAGAAAAACTTGTATAAAAAACTCATAATTTTTCACCTCAATTTTTAGGGACGTACCAAACTAATCATAAGGAATGTGAGTTTTATGTGTGTAAATAATTATTTATATAAAGTTCCTCTTCTTTTTTTCCCCCTTTCTATCTTCTCTTTTTCGTGAGTGTAATCTGGAATGCTACAATTTTTATTTCTTTTGATTAAGGGTGACAGTCAAATTGAGCAGCTTGATAGATGCAACTCAATTTAAAATTCAACAATATATGTCAAGTTCGAATATGTTATAAAATTCCATTATTACTTAAATGAGCTCGAAAACAGAACACCAGGCGTTCGAGTTTAATATGTTCGAGTCAAATTCGATTAATAATATATAATATTTATTACATTTTTCTAGCAATATAATTATAATAAATCGAGTAAAAAGTTTTTATTTTTATAATTGTAATATTTTTAAATAAAATTTGCCCCTTCTCTTGAAGGAGAGGTTATGATAACTCCTTTTTAATGCAATTTTTAGAACGTTGATTTTTTTAAAAAATAATCATAAATAAAATATATATATATATATATATATATATATATATATATATTATTTATGATTATTTTTTAAAAAAATCAACGTTCTAAAAATTGCATATATATATATATATATATATGAAAATTTTCTTTACATTACAACTTGCATCCTCCCGTGGACGAGTTTACAAGAAGATTCTATATCTTATGCGTTAAGCAAGATAAGTTGATGTTTCATTTTTGTGATATTTTTTTTTAAAGGTTTTAAGTCAATTTTTGTGGAAACTTTTGGTGGTCAGCCAATTGGAGCACGCGTGCTCTTGGTCAACACCCAATCCTTAAGAACGTTGTCTTGTCAGATTTATCCAATTAATTTCAT
This sequence comes from Castanospermum australe, assembly GCA_019955255.1. Classification (NCBI taxonomy): domain Eukaryota; kingdom Viridiplantae; phylum Streptophyta; class Magnoliopsida; order Fabales; family Fabaceae; genus Castanospermum; species Castanospermum australe. The sequence continues at coordinate 1,440,065 of NSJW01000435.1, read as the reverse complement.
CTTATATATATTTGTAAATTAGTATTCTTTTCTTTTTAAAATATATTTGATTTTCAGTCGAAAAAATAACTTCATGATAATGAAAGTATACAACATACAACTATTTTATTTTTATATTTCAATCTTATATATCTATCATATAATATCTTTTATAGTAAAAAAAAAAGAAAGAAAAAGTAGAAAAAAAATTAAATTTTCTTACTTACTTTTCAAAAATATTATTCTTATATTTGAATCATACACTTCTCATATACACTTATCCTGAATCATAATAAAAAAATAATTAATTTTTTTTACTTTTTTATTTTTTTATCTTCCGTTTTACTATAAAAAAATTAGTGTATAAAAGAAGGTATAAAATTGAGACATAAAAAGAATATAATTATCATTAAGTGTTAGTTTTGTATAGAGTAAAAATAAAAGTAAAAAATTTATGGATAAATTTTGCATATAATTTTTCATATAAAACTTATTCATGAATTTTTTACTATTATTTTTATTATTATACCAAATATACACTATGGGTAAATGTAAGAAGGAAATAAAGGATTAAGGTATAAGAAATATACTTTTGTATAATATGCCAGTACTATCGCTTAACAACCACCACTTTACATACGCTGCATCAAAATCCAGATGCAATATTATAATATTATTGCAATATTATGATAATGTGAAGTAATGGTAAGAAATTTAGATATTTTTGCAGAAAATCTAAAGTTTGCACTTTCATACAAAAATAAATCGTATATGTTATTGGATAAGTGCAAACTACATGCGTTTCTTACTCCACTGTAGAATAAAGCTGATAAGTAAAATATTATATTTCACGAGGAAAATGGAAAAGAAAAGGCTTAAAAGGCCTGAAATATTCTCTCCATTATGGGCTCTCTATTGTGCTGCACACTTTCCTCGTGATTCCACGTATACCACATACCATGTACACTTCTTCATGGCCCAACAGCATATTTGTTTTGCAGAACTTGTTCTGCTTGAAAAGACAGAGAGAGAGAGAGAGAGAGAGAGAGAGAGAAGGGACGGGGAAGACATTTACTTTCTCTTGGTCAACCTGTAGGAATTGATTTCATAATTCCAGAATAATCAACCATATTCATTCAATTCCTTAATGCACTAATTTTTTCAGTTCTTGCTTAATAATAAATAAACAAATGAGAGTCCCCACAAACCCCCTCTTCACACCTTCCTTCCACAAGTCTTTCAATTACTTACACATTACCTACCCTATAGGCTATATCCTCTTTCTTCATATATATAAATACATATATAAATTTTCAAATAATTGCAAGCTACAAACTCCTTCAACGTTATTCACCGTGGGTGGTTTAATTTCCGTCCCAGAGTATCATGGGTTTTGATGATATCTCTAACACAGGGCTTCGACTTGGTCTTGGTCTTGGCCTCCAGGATCAGTCACAGAATTGCATGAAGATCGATGAACACAGGCAGAGAGAAAGCCGGAAGAAAAAGAAGGAGGAGGATCCATCAATATGTAATAAGCCATACCCATCTCTTACGTTAGCACCACCAGATGATGAGGCAAATAATCAACCAGCTACAAAGGTTGAATCCGATGAGTATCTCCATCCACAAGCCTCTTCTTCTCTCAGCGCAGTGTCCATGTTTTCCAACTCGTCTAGCATCAAGAAGGAGAGAGATCAGTTTGCAGGTGAAGAGTTTGAGCTAGAGGTAGAGAAAGTTCCATCGAGGGTAGCTGATTTTGATGAAGATGGTAACCCCAGGAAGAAACTTAGGCTCAACAAAGAACAATCCGCAGTCCTAGAGGAAAACTTCAAAGAGCATTCTACCCTCAATCCGGTACCTTAATTATTAATAGTAGATAATATGTTTATCTTCTCAAATTAATCTTCTGTTTTTATGAAGGTTTTCTTGACACCGTTTCAATTCCTCTGTCATTTTCCTCAGAAGCAAAAGCAAGAATTGGCAAGAAAGCTGAATCTGCGGGCGAGACAAGTAGAGGTGTGGTTTCAAAACAGGAGAGCCAGGTTATTTATGGTTACCGTAGTTAATTTACCTTATTTCTATATATTTGAACTATATATGTTCACATAAATCTTGCAAGATATGTGATTCATGTTGATTGACAAATTGTTACATACACAGGACAAAACTGAAACAAACCGAAGTGGATTGTGAGTTACTGAAGAAGTGCTGCGAAACGCTAACAGAGGAGAACAAGAGACTGCAAAAGGAGCTGCAAGAACTTAAATCCATGAAGACAACGCCAGGATCATTTTATATGCAGCTTCCAGCAGCCACCCTTACTATATGCCCTTCTTGTGAGAGAATTTGCGGCGGCGGGGGGAGCGGCGGTGGCTCCTCTCCTACGACGGCCTTGCTTATTGGCTCAAAGTCCCATCATCACTTGTATAAAAATAACTATCCATTCACCCACTCATCCGCAGCTGGCTAGCTAGCTAGCTAGGCGTAGGGGATTTTGCGCTAGCGACGATTATTTGCAGTAATTATATGTAGTTAGTTAGAAATGTGTCATGTAATTAAAGATAGCTGATTAATGTAGATCGAGGAGAGCACCTACCATCACATGCCCCTTATAATGCACGTAATTATTATATATATATATACTTTTAAGAAAGTGTATCGATTAGAATGGATTTTTTTCTTATTTTTTGTGATTTATATGTAAGATATTTACGGGTCACATTGATTATGAATAACAAAAGTTTTAATCTGATATGTCTTTTTTGGCATTTTATTATATATGATTAACGTATTAATGGCAAGAATTATTTATTTTCGATCTGAAATTATGAAGTAATTAGGCCGGCACCCATCAAGGTTGAGCATGAACTTGCAGAAAATAGTGGGTTAAATTGCTATGAGTTTGTGACAGATTCAGATTTGAGAAGTATTTTTTAATTTTTAGTTATGTCAGATGTTAGAATTATTTTGTTTCCAATATTCCCCAATTAAAGTTATGCAATCTTCATCTCTACTTAGCCACTTAATTGTACGTAATTTAATCATAATAAAATCTCTTTTCCCCATCCCTTCCCCGTCGTTTAAATAACTGTTAGGACAAAAGCCAAGAGAGAAATGACTTAAATGACTTTTGTCTCTAATTACTACATATGCTTGAGAAGATAAAATTAACGACTTGTTTTTTTTTTTTTAAAAAAAGTAATGTTCTAGTTACATTTTTATTTTGAAATTAAAATAGTAATGTCATGGCAAACGAGTTAATGACACGCATTTGCGTATCAATCACTTTTATAGTTTTATTTTATTTTTAATCACTCTTTAGTAAAAAGAAAATAGATGAGTTTATAATTTTAAACAATATAATCACAACTTTATATTGTTTATATCTTATAAAGGTAAAGACACCAAACTTAAGTTAACCACAATTTCTTTTGTTTTTAAGATATATATATATAATGTATGTATATATATTGTATGGGTTCCTTGAACCTCTATACAAATTAAAGATAATGGAATATTTTAAAGAGTTGAGTTATTTGCACATTTATTAATACATTATATTTCACTTACAAGAGCGTGACTTAGTAGTAAATAAGCTATAATCATTTTCACTCCAATAAGATGAGAAATTTTAATACCTTAAGTAAAATTACACTTCATAAAAACAAAAAAAAACATTATATTTCACTCTCATAAATATAACTATTTAAATTTATGTGAACTTGTATAATTAAATTTTAATTGTATTTTTATCCACGTGAATTTTTTTATAGGTGTAGATTGTTACACTTGTACATTTGATGTGATAAATAATTTCTTTTAGTATAATCACCATCCAAAAAATTGAACCATGGACCACTAAAACTACTCAGCTCCTCCCTATATAGAATATACTGCTGACCCATTCCTTATGATTTAGTATTTCCTTATTATAAATTCCGTTGTAAAGCCCGTAGTTATTATGAATATATTATCAGTTTATCAGTGCTTTTTCCTGCCTTGTGACACAAAGAAAGGAAGAATTAAATATTTCCAATAAATTTTCCACCTCCAGCAATAGTTATTTTTCCCTCGGTCACCCGCCACCGCCACACTTATTGCGAGGTAGAAAAGAGAAATAAGTATTTTTAAATAACAGACTATTTAAACTAAATATCCAAATGAGTTTTCTAGTAGATAATTCGATTTGCGATTTTTTTTTTAAATTTTGGGAGAACTATATTTGAAACACTCCCCAATAAATTATTTATATTCAGGGACTAATAATTAACATGAAACTTAAACCGAGTAATGAATATAGTTCTTTTAAAAATAAATTAAAAAATTAATCCTTAAATACAATTTTCCCTTTTATTTCAATTCTCCCGTGGCCCTGGTAAACCTTAGCAGTCAGTATCAGGTTACTTTTTCTAAAATGAGTTTTTAAAGACACTGATTTTTATGCAATAAGACAATAGGAACCAGTCTATATTCTATACAAACAAAGCGACATCCATAATAAGAGTATAGTTAAATGGTAAGTAAATTAAAACTTTTATAAAATGAATTTTGTTTTTAATGATAAGTAAGTTAAAACTTTTGTAAAATGAACTTTGTTTGTAATGTTATGAATTTCAATTAACTAATTCAAAAATATTTTATAAAAAAAACAATCTCAAATGATGTTACATTTCGTAACAACTCAAAAAAGTGACATCCGTAATTCATTCAACAGCAGTCCAAACAAAAATTCAGCCTGGGCTGGAGCACTTTTTTTTTTGTTTTTGGGATATAGGGGCTTGAGTACATTTTATTCGAACAGCAATCAGGTCCCCGCACGGTGCAGGAAGGGTCATGACCATGTCTAAAATTATTGTAGCACCGCTAGCTTTTGCCTCCGTTGGTGTTTACCAGCTAAATATGGGATCACAGTCCTTTCTAGATGTTAATCATTGCATTTACGAAAAGAATGAATACCTCAATATTCTAATTTAATTAGAAGATTTAAATTTTAAAATAAGATGGCGCGGAGAGATGTATTAATTAACTAGAAAGAAATTAATTAACCTCTGTCTACCTTCAATCACAGGCAAAAATACAATTTCTATTCCTATATATATTTCTACCTATAGCATTATAACTATATATACAAAACTAAGCGAATGAGAGTTGGCTCCAAGTGGCATGTTCGAAGATTTTTAACTCAAAGGTCTTGAATTTAATTTTTATAAAGTGATCTCTTATGGATAGGTAATTAGTAAGCAGTTTGAGACTTATAACATAACTTAACTTTGAAATAGGATAATTTCCAAACTTTTTAATCACCACACACACACACACACACATATATATAATGTATTAAGTAAAATTATTTTTTGTTATGAGAAGTAAGATAAGTAAATTATAACCATTAAACTATATATAGATGGTTATGATTAAATTTTATTTAAAGGTTACATGATATCTTAAAAAAGTCATATGATTTTTTATTTTAATTTTAATTATTCATGTAAAATTTAATTGTCAAAATTCACTTATTCCACCGCTCATAATAAACATTCTTCTCAATATATATATATATATATATATATATATCAGTTAAGGTTAATTTGGACTTTGGCTATCTTTTGTTTCTTCATAAATTTTCAAAATGCGGTTGTCATGCCTTGCGTTTTACATGGAGTGGACCCAACATTGATGAGTGCTCATTTTACATATTGTCAAGTAAGTCATAAAGTGCATGACATACATATGCTTATGACATTATTAGTTAACGTTTAAACGCAATAAAATACTATGTAACTCATTAATAATGCAAATGACCTTTGAAATAAGCAGGATAAAAATGTGTTATCGCCCGATCATTGAGAGATGTTGAGCAAAAGCGACTAAACGACGAGTACAAAATACAAATTTAAATAACAGTAAAAATTAGCATCTAGATTAGTCAACATTGTGTTTCTCGTTCGCGTGCACTTTTCTATGATTGACTGAATCAAAATGATATTTTGTATCATTAATTAAATAAATTTTACCACTTTATATTTTATTCCAATCATATAATTTTTGTTATTTATTTTAGACATTTACATAAATCTCTCTTAAACTATAAATATACAAAAGTTTCCCCCCAACTTTTTAACTTTCTCATAAATTTCTCCTATTAAAAGAAGTTCTTAAAAATCTTTAAAATAAAAAACTATACTATTAAAAAATTAATGAAAATAAAGTAATTTACTCTTGATTATTATTATTCATGATCAAGCATATCATCTTAAGATATTCTTAATTGTCATTATCGAATTTCCAGTGGCCACCAATTGCTTGTATCCGTCGGCGGCAAAGGCCCAATCAGCCATTGAGTAAAACAAAAGTGTGTGGTAATGACAATTAATAGGTACATTAACTTGCGTGTTCCTTCTATTGGATTGGATGCAGCAAACAAGTTGATGTTTATCTGATCCTCTTTGAGAATATTGCATGCTTGATGACAAGAATTAGGTAACCTTTCCTTTCCAATTTCTACGTCTATTTATTAACCAACATAAAATTACTTTCAATACAGTATAATATTATATGCAGTTTTGATCCATACAAAATCAATAAAGAACAGTTACTAAATTGTTCCATAGGTACTTAAGGCAACTAAGCATCATAGCGTTACACACTTCTTATTTAAGAGTAAAATTATTTTTTTTAATTCTTAAAACTATTTTATGTATCAATTTAATTCATATATGATTAATTTTATAAATTTGATATCTAAAATTTTAAGTTACTAACAAATTTATTCTTTTTATTTCTCTTAACTACATGTATTAAAAAATGAGATTTGTTAATAATTTGAAGTTTAAAAAATTAAATTAATAACATTAATTTTAAAGAGTTAAATTGATAAACGAGCTATTTTTATGGAATTGAACAGAAATTGTACTCTTTATTTAACTTAAGTTGCATAGAAAATTGTAAAATCATCATGATTTTGAAATAATGAACATTCACGCATTTTGTTATGCATAAATCATTGAAGAAACAGCCACTAAGTTGTTGAATAAGTAACTAACGCAAATATCCCAACTTTCAAATTATTTTATTTAAGCGTAAATTATTATCGGTTGGGTTGGGTTGTGTTTAATCTGACATATTTTCAATTCAAAATAAAGTTTAAATTTGACCAGACTCAACACCATACTTGAATTCAAGTTGAATATGGTAAGCACTCGGTCGACTAAAGATGAATTATACCAATTGTAAGAGGTGTCTTTTGAGTTGGATTAACTCACGAGTTCATAAGTTTTGTTCCAATTAAACCCACAGTTAATGGGTTTAGGTTGGATTCGCAATTTAAAATTTTCCCAACTCAGATAACCCAATCCAATAAGTAGATTTTTTCTTTTTAAATTTTACAAAATGACATAATTTTTCTTCCTCTCTCCCTGTGCTATGTTCGAGTATTAGTGCCAGAGGTCAAAAATGAAATGCAATTCCCACCTAGCAATTCGGCACTGCAGCTGCAGTATCACCATTGCACACCTGAGAAGGAAACACAACAGCATGTGATGGATGAGAGTTAGTTTAATTGGCAGATGTGACTTATTGTTTGTGACTTTATTAACTTGTGCATGTTTAAGACTTATTGTGTTTAAGACTAAGTGTTAAGGTCTTTAGTTTGTTTGAAACTTATTAAAAATTTGGTATGTTAGTTTTTATTAAAACTTGTTATAATATATAATGAATTTTTGATTTTATATTAATTTTAACAAATGAAATTTTCTTTTTAATGTATGTTAAATTTACTGGTTCAACTTAATCCAATTCATTCATGTACAAGTTTAATTGAGTTAAGTTTTATTAAAAAAAAAATCTCCTAACTTAATCTACAAACGCCTCTACTACTAATTCAATAACTAAATGCATTTTTTTTAAAAAAATATTTCTAAGAAAAATAAACAAAATAAAAATAAAAACAAAAAATAAAAAATGAAAAATTATATTTCCATTTAATAGCCTAATACATGGCCTCTTTTATCTAGTCTCTTTGTAACTAAACAAATTGATAGAAGAAGCCAAATTTGGTAAAAAATTAAACATTTTACATATATCAAAACAACTTAAAAGAAACCATAGCATAAGTATATCCATGTACATGTATAAATAGTATGAATAAAAAAACATATGTATCAAACCTAATTTAAATGACATATTCAAAATAAGATATTAATATATATATATAAAGTCGGGTTGACTCCGAAGTATAACTCAGCCCTAATCCAACTTGGACTCATTTTTAGGTCCAATTTTAATTTAAAATTTGAGTGAAATTGAACTTAACTAAAACAATGAGTTGAATCTTTTTTATCATTCTAGTCCATTCATTCAAACATATTTAAACATAATGTTCAACCAATTTCTTTTTCAGGATTGTCATGTGGAAAGATTCATGACCCTTAACTAACACCCGGCCAAATGATGATATAGCCTAATCATGAGTATTTGATAGCAGTTCATCCACTAAATAATTGCTACTCACGCCAAATCATTTTCAATTTCAACAAAATTGATTTGCAAACCCATCCTCTCATTTTATAAGTCACACACATTTTCAATCATAGCATGCTCAACTAAAATACAAGACCAATTGTATCCAAACAATTAAGCTGACCATTTTTTTTTTGGTTCTCAAAGAATTAGTTTGAATCAATGATAGCCTTACGCTTACGCTCAGCCCAACCAGTTCAGACGTCGCATGAACCAGAAGCCCGCCCAAACGTTATAGCAGGAATTTTGCATTATAATTTTGTCCACGACTAAAAATAAAGAATCACGACGTTATGGAGACATATATCTTCTCATGACCCAGAAAAAAAAAAAGACGTATATCTTCTTTTGTTAAAAAAATGGTTAAATTACTTTTAATATATATATAACAAAAATATTATTTAATTTGTTAAATTTCTATGTAAAAGTATATTATCACACTTTGCAAGCCATAACAACATTCTTAAGTAATCTAGAAGGTAAACACTATCATTAAATAAAAATAAAATTACAATAAATCATAACTTCATTTAAAATTGAATAAAACATATAAATTTAAAAAGGACGAGAAGAAATAATATAACAGAATTTAGAAACAAAGATAAATAATTTAAAATTACAGAAAAATCATTATTAAAATACAAATTAAAAATCTTCCAATGTAAAGACAGATAGATCATGATTATATAAAATTAGACAATTACCAATATGATGCAACTCAAATAATAAACAAGTTTGAATTAAGTAATTAAAGTATATTTGTAATGTCAGAAATTTAAACTCTTGTACAAAAATGTCTTGTTGAGATAGATAGCCTCAATATTTCAAACATAATTAGTCTCACATTAAAAAAAATTAAACAATTAATAGACACTTAATTAATACCTGAAATTTAATTTGCGTAACACCCATCATATTTTAGAGTTCCAAAGAAGATTTACGTAAGATTCTTGCACTCAATCCTTTATATAGAAGATATAGTGACGTACAATCAAATAAATATTCATTAAAGTTGGAAATGTTAGTAATTTAGAACTCCCATTAATTTAGAAATTTGTTAGGATTAGAAAACGAAATATAATTAAAAAGAATGGATGTGCATTATAAAAAGCCTATTGACGTCAAAATCTGTTACAGTAGATACATTAAAAATTAAAGTTTTAACGAAAATATGCAATAGATTTACTTTAAGAAAGGATTTAATTTTTAATTTATAATTCATATAAAAAAATTTATATCATCATTAAATTATATATTTTTAAATTATTAAAAGTATTTAGTTTTTTTAATAATAATTATCATTATAATCAAATTATTTGATAATTTATTAACATATAATGCAATAATAACATAAATTTTTTTAACTAAAAGTCAATCATTTTACCAAAAAAAAAAGTCAATCAAAGTTAAACTCACGAGTAACGCAAATATAAATATATTTGTATATTAAATTAATACTCTTTAGTGCTATACGTCTCCTTTGGGTTTAAATGGACCCCGATTTGTTCCTAGAGCTTTCCATTTAAACAGTAATAGTCGTACACTGATTTGCCCGTTAAGCACATATTTAATTTTATTTAATTTTAACATAAAAATAATTTTTTAGCCAAAAGTTGTCTCTACATTATTTTGATTATATATTTTCATGAATAAAAATGAAATTAATCTACCTTAATTTAATTTAAATTTTAAATTAATTCATAAGAGCCAAAAATACCGTCACATGTTTTATAATTTTTTTTTTTCTTTTGAGAGAGAGTATGTTTGTATATGTTTTATTATTCTCTCTTCAAACCAAGGGCGAAGCTACATCAAAAGATTTGTTAATGATCTGAGGGGGGGTTTGGAGGGATGCTTAGAAAAAAAATTCAAAAAAAACAAAAAAATTTACATGAAAAATCCTAAGATCTAATATCATGTGATAACATTCCATATATAAAGAGAAATAGAGTGAGGAGAAAATTTAGATTATTGAAGAAACTAGAGAAAATTATTTATGACTACATATCTAATAAATTTTACACTGATGTAAAACATGATATATTTACATTATCTAATATTTCATATTCACTGTGTAAGACTAATTAACTCTTTATGAAATGTGATTTACTCAATTGTTGAATTATAAATAATTGTTATATTAATTCTTTATGATAAATTTTATAACCTTAAAACAAGTAAAGCTATTTAGTCAAACAGATGATTTTTTTATTTGACAAATATATTTTATTTATTTTAGGACATTTAGACGAAGTACTATGAGTAATAATATGCATGATGTGCAAACTTTAAATTCAATGTGGCTTTGTACAATATTTATTTAACAAAATAATTAACAAATGTAAGGTTATAGTTTGATTTATACTAATATTTTGAAATTCCAAGTTATTATTTTTTAATTTCTGTTAACATCACTTTTAGTCTAGTTTAAAAGAAAAAAAAAAGAAAGAAAGAAGGAAAGAACACATATGATTTTATTTTGAATATTTTCTTATTTTTTTGGTATGATGAATATTTTCTTTTCTTATTTATAAATACTTGCAACTTCCTTAATTTTCCAATTACTTATTCAACTAAATACACGCGAAGGAAATTGAGGATAAACAAGGAATTATGCCTTTCGACATAGTTAAAGTATAGGCATCAAAGTTGTATCAAATGCTTTTAATTAGATTAGTGTTCAATGTCACAAGTTATTGGGATAATTTATACTATTAAAAATATTATTTGCTTAGATAAGTATTCTAATTTATTATTTTAATAGTATAACGTGAATAATTGATCGCGTCATTAAGTAAAAATTATTGTATATTTGTTAAGCAAAATGTTATTATAATTACATTCATACATATTGCAAATAGTTAATTGTTGTTTTTGCATATTGCCATATTCCGGCCATTGGAGTCATTTAAGCTTAATAACAATAAAGTTTTTTTCCTTTTTTTTTAATAAAAAGGACAACTCTGCATCTTATGGGTAACACAACTAGATTTTGAATTTAGAATCAAATTGCATTGAAATTTTATAATTAGACATCTCCAACTTTTATGGGTAACACAACTAGTTTTTTTAATTAGCAGGGCGAGTACATCAGTCAACTGTCGAAATCTTTAGTAATTTGAATTGTTATATCAATCGCATGAATTTTAATTTCAAATTCCTTTCTGAGATCAATTTGAAATATTGCACATATATATGCACATTTGTACATCTTTAACAATGTGAACGTGATTTATAATTCTAATTCTTTAAAACAAATCAACATATCTAAGGCGTATGAAAACCTAAGTAGCAAAGACTATGGGAGACCGACAAGGCAACATAGACATTGAATTATCAAATATGAATGTGTTCTAGTCATATACACACTTAAAAAGCTAGCTAGTAGCTAGTACGTAGCTTCCCTACGGTACAGAAGCTCCAATTGCAAAGTTCCCATTTTGCGTACACCAATCACACAACAAAGTGACACAATCCAAAGATTAAGGTTGATGTAACGATCAAAGACAAGTACAGCACGAGGACAGTGAACTACGGCTTAAGATCCAACAATGCAACATCTGAACGAATTATTGCTACCGCGAACTACTTATACTGAAAATACAACAACAGTCATTGGTAAATAAGACAAGACCACTATGGCAAACTACCCAAGTGGTCTCACACTGCACAAGCACAACCAACAGTTCTTCAAGCTATGCCTGATGTTGATACTAGTAGCTAGGGCGCTGACTGTTATCCGGTTTGGGACAGTCTTTGTTAATGAGAAGCACATACCTTGTATAAGAATATATAATTATAAAGGGTGGTGTATTCATGGCCCTAGACGGTAGTGTCCATCAGCCATGTAGTGGCCATCCATATAGAGAGTTGCGTTCTGCGGATGCAGGCCATCCATCACCATAAATTGCATGTCTTCAGATGGTTTCCAGTGCCGCTTCCTTTGATTTATGAACCAGTTATTTATTTGCTTCTGGTCCAAACCAGTTGATTCAGCCAATGCCACCTTCTCTGATTCCTAGTGGTTATCCCATACGATGTATATTAATTTCAAAAGAGAGAGGGAATTGAAAGAGAAAGAGAGAGACAAAATTGATGAGATCAGAAGAGTGTCGAGAGAGTAACACATTTACATACCGAAGGATACGGCCATCTGTAATGTAATTCCCACCAGTTGAGTAGCTTTTGCCTAGCATCTTTAGGCAGTTTTCCTTTCTTCTTTTTCTTGGAAAGTTCTTGCTTGAGGCTACTTAAGTAACCACTGTACTTCCTCAGCAAGTGGTTTTTAAGTTCACGGTCTTCTGCTCGGGGATCAATCTCGGGCAGTTCTGTTTCTCCACCACTGTTGTCTTGATCCTCTTCCGATGAACCAACGCCTTCACATTTATCATCTGCTCGTTTGCTCGACATGGCAATGCATACATGTCTAAGTAAGCTTCTAATAAACTGGGGATGCACATCTAGCTAGCTAGAACAGATCAATATTAAGTACAAACGTATATGAATGAAAAAACATCATTCCACATGAGCAATGCACAGAGTTATCGAATGATGATGCAGACTAGAAAGGAAAAGATGACACATGCATTTACCCAAGTTCTTCAGCTCCCAGCACAGTTATGGCACAATCATGTATGCATTATGGAATTCCATGCATGGTTGTGACCCTAACATTACCCAATGTTGTTATACCATATTAAGGCATTTTCATTCTTCAAGAAAAGAGGCACAGACAACAAGAAGGTATTTCACATTGTCACCATGGAAGTAATAATTCATCGTGAAGTGCTTCATGACAATTTTCATGCTCTACAATGCTAAAAGGAGTTTGAATTGAATTAGGAACTCAACTGTTTTAGAAGAGGCTAAATACACATGAGGGTATATTTGATACTTTTGCGCAGGAAGATAAAAAGGATACCTTTTCTGTTCTATTTTGGTTTTATTTATTTGTATATACAATGTAGAGGTGAATTTAAATTAACTCATTCCTTCTTCCTCGCACATAAATTTAATCCATTTTAATTTTTTCCGCAAGTTTGAAATTGAATTATTCTAAGGAGCACTCCAAAAATTTAAGTACAGATTTCCTAATGTAACAGATCTTGTGTACAAATTTAATTGGAAACAAGTGAAGTGAAATTTGCAGAGATAGACTACCCCCATTCATGTAGCCTCCAATAAAATACTCTAGTTTCAGGAATTTGATAAAGGATTGTGTCACATAATTTCTCATTAATTAGTAATTAAAATCATCTGATGGTTCTCCCTGCTAAAGCTTTGCCAGATGTACGACTTCCTTAGTGAAATACTCATCAAGCATGGAAAAGTTTAGTAAATCTAGTATGCAAATAAAGTGCCTCCCATCATTGAATAGAACACACAGGTGTGCTAGTTTGTTACTCATTAACCATTGTAAGCAAAATAAGACAATACGAAATACCTTAAGATATGCAAGACACATTAAAAAGGCTATTTTTGGCACACAAGACACATTTAAAAGGCTATTGTAGGCACACAACTGAAAATAAATAGAAGCAAACATAAGATTTGGCTGCAAAAACTTTTGCCAGTTAAGCATATTGGATACAAGGTCATCACATGAAATTAACGGACAGCCTATGATTCACATTGGAAAGATAAGCGTTGATGAAGAAATTTTATGCCACACGTATAATATGATCATGAAGACAGGAAATATCAGCACAAACCAAAGTAACGGGGTTTTCATAACCCACAGAGCTGTTTATTATGCGGGTTGTTAATTCCTTGAAAACTTATTAAGTATAAAAACTCGTTTTTTGTTACCGGTCAAGCTGGTTTTGATTTGATTTGATTTGATTTTATTTGCTAATAAGTTCTTGAGTTTTCTTGCTGTTGCGTATCCTTGCACTCACATAAGTATTGAAGTTCGGATTTATCTACAACTGTGTGGAAATTATTAGTATTAACAAAGTTTTAAATTGATTTTTGTGCCACAGTGAACTGAGACTTTCGTCTGAGAAAACAATAAGACGAGATCTGAAATACAAGTTCCAAAAAGCATCCGCTATTAAAAGGCTATTATACAATTAATTTAATATCAATTAGAAAAACTTCGTGGCCAGAAACACACACACAAAATGAGACGGGTCATATTACAAATTTATTACTAGACATCTCAGAAACTTACAGTGAAACAGTGTCCTTGGGGATGGGGGTGATTGGAACAGCATCCAATGTGTTTATTGTAGTGATTTTAATTTTAGAATCCGACACCCAAAAGAAAAATGTGATTAAATAGCCAGTTGTTGTAAGATGGCCAGAACCGACCACTTACAATGATGAGGGTGCGCGTGTGCAAGAATGTCATACCACAAAACCCAATGAATCCTCGAAACGCAAACTCAAAATAGGTTTTAATTAGCACAATATAGAATGTATTAGCTAGCAATTAGGAAACCCTAGAAGAATTTGTCAGTACTCAGAAGCCTAGAAAAGAAAGGAGCTGAGTAGATAGAGGATAGAGACGCGAACGTGTGACTTTGTTCTTATGTTTTTTTAGAAAAAAAAGGATCATATTGAATATAATTGTGAAGCTATTTCCAATAAAATATAAAAAGAAAAATGTAACTTGTCAAATCTCGGAAAATAAAAAAATTGATATTGCACAATGCATATTCTTTTTTTTAAAAAAAAATAGTGATATATAGGCTCGAGATTAGGGTTCTGTGCTTGATGAAATCTGGGTCCCCTCCCTCATCCCCATGATTTGAAGGTGAAATTTTTGGTCAAAGTTTCCTGCCTCCAAGTCCAGAAACACTCTAGTTTACGAATCTCAAGAACTGCAGACAACCCGGACCAAAATTTTGTGCACTGCCATGTATTACCAATAGCTGATTATGGTCTATTCCGGAGTTAATTAGTTCGTTTTTCGGTGAAATTAATATAAACGACATTTTCTGTAACAGAAGTTGAAGGTGATGACTGAGGAGGAGAGCGGGGAAGGAAAGGGAAGGGAATATGATCCTCTTCCCCTATATAAAAGGGAAAGATAAAAAAGTACCAGCGAAGATCCGCACGGGTCCATTGCAAAGCATATTTAGTTGAGTTTCTATCCTCCGCATGAAATCCATCGCCTCTTGTATAGGCCTTGTTAATTCCTCCCGATACTTCACAAGCATGTCGTAGTAAGCTTCCTGTTATCACCCACCATTCCAAACACTACCTCAGCTCACAAATTTTACTCTAATCCTATTAAAAATTACCAAAACAAAGCCACAAATGGCAAAGGGACCAAAAAAAAAAGAGCGAACGAAATCCCCCACCATGAATTGGTCAAGTTCTGGGTCCTTGGAAGTGTCCCTGGAGCTCACCGAAGATCGCTGCCGTGACTCAAACTCCTGTCGCGCCGCAGCCAGACGCGCCACCACTTCCGGCGGAGCTCCTACCTACAAGTAGTTAAACAGAGAGGAAGATATAGTAGCTATTTTTATACATGGGGAATACTCAAATGGGTTTCTGCTGAGAAATGGAATTAAGAATTGCCGACCTTTTGGCAATCCATGTAAGCTTCTAAAAGATTGGAGTACCGAGGATGAGCAATGATTTTGGCTTTTATGGCTTCCACTTCGTTGGAGCTTTGGCTCCCTCCTTGATGTTGCTGCTGACTTTGATGGGGATGCATCGCGTGGTGAAGATTTCCTCTCATCAAAGGGTAGTGGAAAATCGGAGTATGGTGCTGCTGCGAGGTATTGCTTTCGGTCTTCACAGCAGGGTTCGGCACTTGATCGGATTGAAAGCAGTGATCTGACCCACCCGATTGAAGATGGAAGGTGTTGATGGGAAGTTGGTGGTGATGATGGTTTCCCACAACCGAGCCACCACTGCTCGTTCTCCCGAACCCGCCAACTGCAGCGCTGGCCGAGGAGTACAAGAAATTTGCCCTTGGACTTGGACCTGTGCTTTCGCTCAGGTGATTATTGGCATATTCCTCCATTAATTCAAATTAAGAATCAAAACTCTCTCTCACTCAGGCTCAGCTAACCCAGCTGACGAACAAGAGCTTGAACCGCTTGAACCAGAAGGTGCTACTAAAATATCAGGAAGAAGCGAAGCCCAGAAAACCCTACGTTATTATAAATTCACGGAACGGTCAACAACTTGAACCCTAAAAGGTAACTGAGAGATGGCCAATGAATGTAATGGACCACGCAATCATCAGCACAAGACAGGTTTCGTTTGTGTTGGTGTCGAAGGGGTCCAAAAGTTAGAGGATGTTGAAGGAAGAGCAAAAGCCTCGGGTGCTCGAGTGAATTAATTAAGGTGACTGCACCTGCAGATTTTGGGCATGGAAATTAAGAGCAGAGAAGGTAGAGACCAGCGAAGCTCTCACATGATTGTTGCACGGATGCGAGGAATAGAGGAGAGACAGAGAGAAAGAGAAAGAGAGAGGTGGCGCAGTCGGAACCGGCAAAGGCTCCGTGTTGGGGGTGGTTGACAAGACTTTCTTTCGTTGAGAGAAAAAGAAATATTTAAAAATCATAAAAAGCAAGGGTAGCCAAGGAGATAAGCCCTCTGTGCATTGAGCTTGAGCGTTCTTGAGTTTTTCTTGCTTTAATCCTCTCTTGTCCCTTAATTTGTTTTCTTTTTCACTTCCTGAACAATTATTGCACAGTTCAAACAAAACTTGTGTGGATACTATGCAAAAATTATGATATAGGATTATCATGTCACACTTATATAAGAGTATAAACAAGTCGTTATATTCTAGGGAATAATTGTTTTAAATAAGTCATTAAATAATTTAAATAAATTATTAAATAATAAGTTAATATGTTTTATATTTTTCATAGATTAACATTTAGGAAGAAATGATATTATTTTATTATAAAATTAGGATATACCACGAGGTTAAACAAAGGTATGAAAGACATATGATGTTTATAATTGAATCAAATTAATCTAAATCAAAACACTGAATTGAAAATTAAAAAATTAAATAAAATTAATTTATTTTAATTTTGTTTGATTATCTTTTTTTATGCAAATTCGCTTGTTCGATTTGATTTTTTGTTTTCATTTTAAAATTAAATCAAATTAAATTAAATTTTATATATATATATATATATAATATACATATTTATAAATGATTATATTTTTATTTTATAAAACAAATTTATTTGTTATTATTTTTTATTGGATGATATCTATTTGATTGTTTTAATATAAAAAATTTTAAGTCAATTTTATGTTAATTGAGTTATGAAAAGAAAAAAATAAATTTTGATATGAATTATTTAGAAAAAAATAATTGATTAAAAACTAAATAGATTAAATTGAATCAAACTGATTAAAAATAGTTTGATTCGATTTAATTTCTTATTTAAAACAAAACCAATAGGTGCTAAATATAAAAAATAATAATTAGTTTAATTTGAATAACTTTTTTTCATAAAATCATGCTAATGTAAACTACAAACACTTCTAGAGAGACCCAAGTAAAAATTGAACCCAATATTTTTTAAAATGTGCATCCGGATTTTACTAATTGAGTTAATTCTTATTAATAATTAATAAGTTTTATTTAATGTAAGGTTTGGGAGAAAAAATAGTAATAAGATTAATGTTCGGTTTGGAAGAACTTATTAATTAAACAATTAGGATGTTCATGAGTTAGATTGAGTTAGGTTTAATATGTCCCGAATCAACTCGATATTTTAGCTAAGTCAACTTTTTTATCTTAAACTCAACCCTAAACTCAAGTAAACCCGGTCATATTCAAGTTTATGTATGACTCGAATAATTTTGGGCAGAGATTAAGTTGGCCTGAAATTTGAACATAATTTATATTTTAACATATCTAACTAATAAAACATGTTATAAAATTTTAATTTTTAAAACTGAAAAAGTTAAAATAAAATTTTTCAAATATTTAAATGATAATATTTGCATGGATTACAAAAATAAATAAGATATGATGTTAAAAAATATATATATTATTTGTTGAGAAAACTAACCATCAACCATTAACCATTGACCATATACATATACTAGTTGTTTAGCCTGCCTTACGCGGGCGATTGCATTTTTGTGCTTTTAGTTGACATTTTTGTAAATTGAATATATAAATTTATTTAAAAGATAATTAATTATTTCTAAGTTTATGTACAATATTTTGACACATAAATATGTGAAAATTTGTGGAGCCAGTTCGTAATGATTTATATATTTATTAATGAATGAAAATTTAGAGAACTAATCGATCACAAATTAAAAAACTATTCAAAATAACCACTCTAAAAACTTTCAATGAAATAGTTCTTTTTTATGGCACGACCTTTTCAATAAAAAAAAACTTTTAAAAATTAAATTATACTATTCATACTTAAAAGTATAACTCACATTTATTGTACTAATATCTCTTATCTTAAATGATTCAATATTATTGTTACTACCGTTTATTTTGAAATTTCCACGCAGCTACATATTATTCAACTTGTTTAAAAGGCAAATCATCAATTAGACTTAATTTACAAGTTGATTATGGAGATAACGAAATATATATTTAAAAATTTTATGGAAGATACGTGTTGAGATTGTCAGTTTAGTATCTTCGCCGTCATTCTATCCAGCGAGATCAATTCAATAATTAATTCAACCAAATACAACTTCGATCTCTTGTGAGGTTTGTATCATTATCTCTGGTACTTTATTTTTAAAAACTTGCCTTCAAAGACAAAGCTAGGTAAAATTATTGAAGATGCTAAAAGATAAATATGTAAGATTTTTAATGAAATATTTTAATAGGTAGACATATATATTCCCTCTATCCTTCTGTTATCCAAGTAGTTCTTTCTCCTATTGCACTTCAAAGTCACCCATTTCGCATTGGTAAATTTTTGATAAAAATATTAATTATTACGATTTAAATCAAAAGAATATATAACTTTTTTAAAAAAATTAGCTTATAAAAAAGGGAAGAGTCTCATGATTTAACTACTATATTGAGTCTCCTTAGTTGCTCAATATACACACACATAACTTGTTCAAAGTTGCTAACAACTTGTCATTATTGCACATTATTAGATGTTAGAAATATATAACCATTTATATACTTTCATATAAAAACTTAAACTTGTCCTTGATATGGTATCAGAATGTATGTATCTAAATAGTTAATAATTAAATACTTGCCACCCCATTTTTTATATTGTATTGTTTACACTTATAGCACAAAGGACTCTTAAAAATATAAAATTATTCATGAACTTATATTTACTGACTTAAACTTGTAATGAACTAATTATCTTAAAAGTTTAAACTTTTAAGTGAAAATACTTGAATGATTTTTATATCTCTAATATACTTCCTCATGCAAAAGTCCTTTGGAATTGAAGCGTAAATAGTGCTAAATTTAACTTAATTCTAAATAATGGTGATAGCAAGAATTAAACTTCTGGCCACTTAATCATAGAGACTCTAATACTATATTATGAACTAACTATTTTAAAAGTTTAAACTTTTAAGTGATATCAGGTGAATGATTTTTGTATCTCTAACAAACTTTTTGAAAAAATCGGTCTCTGACACTAATCAACATATAGCATGACATAAAAAATGTTTACGAAGATGATGAAATGGGAAAAAAAAATGTGATATATCAAACAAAATTTATAGCCTTTAATTAATAAATGTATTTTGTGTCCTTTTGTTTAATTTGTGCTATTATGGTTAGATGATGTTTAAATCAGTTTGCCTGATCCTTAACTAATTTATTTTCTGACCTAAATAAAAAAAATTTGCATATATATATATATATGAATTTAAACCTACTATAGTAACTTAGCTATATAATACATAGATTTTTTTTTCGTTATCTCTTGTATTAATTATATATAATCTAACAATTGAGTGTGTTGTTTTTGTTTTATGTATGGCATTCTCATCACTGTACTTCAGTTTAAATGATTTTTTTTAGAGTCTACCCCTAGCTAGCTAGGTGATTATTTTTATCTCTTTCTTATAGCTATGCATTTTTTGGACATTCTTGCTTAGATGTTTTGATTGTATATGATTATTGCTATTGGTATTTGTCTCGTAAAATTATTTTATTATATTGTATTAGATTTATCCTTGTGAAATATTGTACTCTTTAAAAAATAATAATGTATTTTTATGCTATTTTTTTATACATTTTTCATGACTTATTTGCTATACATAAAAGTATACACATAATTGGTTTAATATTTAATTTTTAGAAAATGAAGCAGTCTCTCCTTTTTACTTTCATTAGTTTATAATATTGATTTAACAACTATAATTATTGCATATTTAATGAGAAATGTTTTATTCTCATACTTTTAACGGTATAAAATGCCTGTATTTGTGAGAATTGCATGCGTATAGAGACGTTAGGTGTTAGCGTTGGATGTTGGTTGGGGTTTTTTTGGGTTGGTAAACTGGGCAAAGTTGGCTAGTGACCTAGTGTTAGAGGTTAATGTGACAATATGGAAATATAGGCTGACCAAAAAAAAAAAAGGAAATATAGAGAAATTTTTAGGCAGTTATATGTATACATAGACATTCATGTGAATATTTGACATATGTAATATCTTGTAAGTCATGTTATAAAAGAATCTCTTTCTAAAAATTATTAATACATATGCATCCAATATTTATTTGAGCACGTAAGCACTTAAGTTAACATTTAACGTAAATAATGTTTTATAAATTATGTTATAAACGAATCTTTATTTAAAAATAAGTTAACATTTAACATGTATAATATTTTATAAATTATGTCATAAATAAATTTTTATTTAAAAATTATAAATACAAACGCATCAAATATTTATTTTAATATTTTTTGATATACGAAAGTTTAAAATAAAGATAAGCTCTTATCAATGTTATAATTTTAAAGTCATGACAAATTATCAACCTTAACGAAGATTTATCATAAGATTATAAATTGCATATTAATGGAGATTTTAAGATTAAAACTCAAGTCATATAATTATTATGAGTAAAAGATTGATCAGGTAAGTCAATGTCCTGTAACTTATTTAAGTATACATGTAGACAAGATCGGTGCAATAGTTTAGATAATGAATCATTTTAACATTGCACAATATTTTAAACAAAGATTCATTAGATATAATTAATTAAGAGCTAAAATAAATAAATTTCAACATGAAGACTAAAATAAATATTAAAAAAATATGTAAAAAAATATGTTTTTGTTAAACACTTGTTAAGGAATTATATATAAAAATTATTAAATAAAGAAATATAAGTATTTAATGTTATAAAAATTTAAAAAATATGTAATATTTTATTTTTTAAGTAATTAAGATAATTTAATAAAAAATAACAAATACTATTTTAATTTTTTTATCTATGCCTTAAAAACACATATTAACAAAACTTAATAAAATATAAAGGTTAAAAATTTTTAATTGAAGAGGGTGCTGCATTATTTGTTTGAGGATTAAACCCTCAATTCAATTATTTATAAATTATGTTGATATTATATTAATTTTTTAAAGAATATCAATATTAATTTAGTTTTTAAATTATAAAATATGACATTATTTTATTTTTTAAAAAAATTAATATTAATTTAGTTTATAAATTATCAAAAATATTATTAATTTAATCTTTTAATAATATAAAATAAATATCAACTTAATTTTTTAATTATTAAAATTATATTAATTTATTTTTTATTCGTATATTAAAAGATAATTTTAATATTATTTTTTATAATTTAAAAATTAAATTAATATTTATATTTTTTTAAAAAATAAAATAATATTAATATAATTGTTGAACGAACGAATTAAAAAATTTACTCCGTTTGTGGTTTGCGACGACCCACTCCCGGCCGCTGCAAGACCACGTGTGCACATTGACTGCCACATTACAACCCCAATACACATACAACGTCCAGAGAAAGATACACAACAAAACTCGCATGCACCATTTTCAAGGTTATAAAATTGTGTCGCTGGTGCGAGTTGATGCAGTTTTCAATCGCGATATGATGTAATCGTGATGGTCCGCTATTTATTGTTCATCGCCTTGTTGGTTCTGCTACAAGCTCATGACTGGCGGCAACGACCCTGCCATTCTCTTGTTGGCAATGCAATGTCTTGCCTCCTTCACCTTCCCTTGCCCAGTTGGCACTTTAACACAGACAGAGTCTCAGGGTTTTAGGACCCCACGGCCCTTAAAAAGGCCCTTCATTCTCAAGCACCCCCCGAGAGTCCCGCGCTCCTAGCAGTGGGGGCCATACTTGGGATTACATGTCTTTCCTCTGCTCTCTCTTCATTACTTTCTTTCTTTGCTTTCTCTGTCTTCGCTTTTTTTTCCATACTCTCTCTATGTTTCATATTTCTCTTTTTTTTATTTTTGACTTTTCTGAGACAGATTGGACGTTTCCAACTTTTCCACATAAAAGAATCATCCCCATCCCAGTCCCAGTATGAGTCGGGCATTTACTTGAGGTACCCTCCACCCCCCAAATGTGCAGTTCAGTTCAGTTCATTTGTCATTCAACTTCACTATTCTTCGCCACTTCCCCATGCACTGCCTTTTCATTTCTTCACTTCCCTTTCTCCTACACAACAGGGAACAAATAAAACAAAGGGAAACAGAAATGGTATTATTGTAGAGGCCTCGCCTGTTAGCGCTTAATCGTGAATTACTGAGGAATAGCGAAAGACGAAAGTGAATTAGTATTAGTTTAGATTAATGATTATATAATTCTATTATGTACAGAGGTGTTTGGAAATTGGGTTAAGTTGAATTGAGTTTAAGATATTTTTGCATCAAATTTACTTATAAAAATAATAGGTTAAACTGGTGGATTTTTTAAAAAAATTAATCTAATCCACACATAAATAAATTTAATTAGATTAAGTTAAGTTGAATTCGTAAATTCAATGTATATTAAAAATAAAATTTCACTTGTTAAAATAAATTTTAAAATTAATACAAAACTAAAAATTCATTATATATCATAATAAATATCAACAAAAAATAGCATACGAAATCTTTAACAAAACTCAAACATTATAAAAACTTAAACATAACAAATTTTAAATATAAAAAATTTTAAATATACACAAGTCTCAAAAGTCTTAAATAATAAATTACATAAGCTAATTAAAGAAACTATCATCCACGACAAATGGATAATTGATATTATAGACTTCATTGTTAATTTTTTAAAGGAATTTGTTATCATCCAAGTTTTTCATCGATTTCACATCACAACTATGAATTGGATTGAATTGTATAGGTTGAAAAAAATTTAATCCGCAAACTGATTCATCATTCGCGAGTTAAAAATTTTAAAACCCAACTCATTATACAAATTTAATACAACTTGTTAATTGTAAATTAATTAGATTGGATCAAAATCTACAAGTTTTAGAGTTGACTAAACCCAATAAATACTCCTAATTATTTGACTAATAGAAAAAATATATATATTCATTTCATTCAAATAATTATGTCATATAATTTTTTTCAAGAGTAATATCAAAACAGGTTCTCTAATCCACCTTTATCTTAGGTTATATTTGAAGATTTAAGGAGAATGGAAAGAAAAAAATTTAAAAAAATAAAGAATAAAAAAATTAAAAATTAATTAATAAATTTCTTCCTTTATTTAGATATTTAAATTTTTTTAAAATTCTTTAAATTGAGAAAAATTTTAAAATATTTATAAAAATTAATAAAAAATGACTAAACATTCTTATTTCCTTTTCTTTTTCATAAAAATATCCTCTTTTCATTTTTTATCTCTTCCTTCGTTTTTCCTTTCTATTCTCCTGTTTAAACATGCTCATAGGCTCCATTGGCTTTCTTCTCAAATACTAATACCTTACTATAATATTTCTTAATATGAGTTCTCATTTTTATGATAAACATTATGAATAATGAAATAATTTCTTTATTTCCCAAAATCTTTGGTAAGCGGAAATTGAAGTTTATTCAGAATATCGAAATTATATTTCCTTCTTCATTCTATTCAAGCTTCAAAGAATTATATGAGATCATTTTCCTACATAGCTAACACAGAAGTCTTTTTTTTTGTTTTTCTTTTTTTTTTTTTTTGCCCGCTGTTTCAAGTCAAAGCTTCAATTTTGGATTGGGATAGCTGGCATCTGCGCAAATACTTATGCTAAAGTTAGGGAAGACATGGATTGAAAACTCTATCTAGTAACTATTTTGGCAAACGGAATTAGCTTAGTTAGTAAAAATCATAATATTTATAAAATTGAAGATTAGTTAGCAATTTGTCCTTGATATACAATCTATAAGGATCAAATTAAATCGGATACTCTTGTCGTAAAATTGAATAGACGTTTTAGGATGTTTATTAGATTGGTCAACGTGTGAATTCATAAATTTTAATTTGACCCAATTTATAATTGACGGGTTAAGTTAAATTTAAAAATTATTAACTCAATAATAATATATTAAGTTATGAATTAAAAAAATTATAACTTACTCAGCTTAATTTAATTCATCTTTTTTTAAATAAAACAATTATATTATATTTTAATATTTAACATATTAATCTTAATATTTTTTATTTTTTCATCTCTCAAATCTTATATAAATTATTATATTTAACTTTTAAAATTTATATTAATATTTCTTACATTTAAAATTAAAACTTGTTATATTATGTTTATGATTTATTATATTTAACTTTTAGTTTATATTATACTTTTTATATCATAATTTGTTGAAATTTATTAATTTATTTATTATAACATATAAAAAATTTTAATTTTGTATTAATTTTAACATTTATTTTAATAAATAAATTTTTAAAAAAATGTATATGTCAAATTTATAAATTTAACCTAACTCAACTTACTCATATACATATTAGATTAATTTAAATTTAAAAAAAATATTCTCTAACTGAATTCTACCAAATTTAACTCAATCTACATACACCACTACTCATTCTTAACGTTTTATTAAAAAGATAAGAAAAAGAAAGTAATTATTTATAAATTTCTTTTATGGTGGTACTACGGTTTTCACTAGTGGTGGGTTATATCGCTAAAACCTAGCTAGAATCACGGGGATGACTTGATCGTGGTAAAATTCCAATTATGATGCTTCACCGTCACTTCATGTTTCCATGTTACAGTCTAGGCGTCTATTATTGGGGCTCGACTTTTTGCCAATCACATCACATCTACATCATCATCACATGAATGAGCTGTTCCTGTCATGTCACTCACAATGTTATACATGAAAATTTTCTTTCAAAAAAATAATTGAAAGAGAATTTACTTGAATTTGTAACCCAAAAATAACGCATAGGGCGTTGTTATAATAATTTTAAATAAATTATAGATTTTTTAATTAAATTTTAATATTTTAAAATAAAATTATAATATAATTTTAAAATTTTAAAATCTTTAAAAGAATTTTTGGTTCGTTAAAATCTTTTAAAATTTTTCAAATAAATATTTTTAAAATTTTATTATAATTTTATTCAAAATTATTACAACAACGCATCATGCGTTGGTTTTTACGCACACATCGAAATAAGTTCTTTTTTCTTTACGGAAGAAATAAGAGTCTGTTTTAATATATTTTTTTTAAAAATAAGTATTTTAATATATTTTAAAGTATATTTAAATATAATTTTTTAAAAAATTAAAGTTAAAAAATTAATTTATTCTTTTAAAAACTAATAATATATAATTTTTTAAAAAAATAAAAAAAATAATTTTTAATATAATTTTATAATAAAAATATTTTTAAATTTTATTAAAAATTATATTTCATATTTTTTTTTACTTATAAATTCTATTAACATAGGTAATTTTATAAATTATATTTTAAATAACGTAACTTTAAATTATTATATTTTAATATTTTAAATTAAATTTTAATATTAATGACTATACCACTAAGAGAAAGTAAAATAAAACGATATCAGTAATATATTGTTAAGCCTTTAAATATACAATTAGACATATTTTTATTATCTTATATCTCATTTTTCACGACGCTATTACCATAATATACTTAAAAATCTCACTATTTCTATTATACTAATCCATTTAATTATATTTTATATATCATAACTTATTATATCTTATATTTAAATGTCTTTTTAAGAAATTTTGATATAAATAAAATATTTTTATTTTTTTTTATTTAAATAAATTTAAAAGTTTTTTTATTATTAAAAATATTTTTAAATATTATATCTAAATATAAAATTATTTTTTAAAAAAAATATATTAAAATAAAATATATAAAAAAATATATTTTTTAAAAAAAATTTATTCAAACGAACTTTAAGTCTATTCGAAAAGGTGTACCAGTAAATTTTCTTTTAGTCTCTTAATAAATGTTCAATAATCTTTAGGAAAAATATACTTAGTAGACGTTTGATTTAAGTTTAAAAAATATCTTAAAAAATGATTTTTACATGAGAATCAAAATATAAAAAATATCGGATAAAAATTATTTTTTAAATATTATATTAAATTTGAGAAATATTAGATTATTACATAAAAATTCTTAAAAATAAAAAATATTTCGTGAATTAAACTTTTTTATAGTAAAAAAATTATATATATATAGCAACAAAGACACAAAGTTGGTTGTCTATCTTACGCTTAATATTTAAATACTTAAATTACTAGAAAATCCAATGTACTTAAAAAAAGGTTCGAAACCAAGATTACGCTAAAATGGACACGTATAGTAATTGAGAGATCTAACGTCAGTGCATTGTCATAAGATGGGACAAAATTGCCATCACAAAAAATTCGATGGAGAAGAGACGTCCTCTTGTTCTTGCATGCAAGTTGCAACTCATGCCAAGTACTTAATTAAATATTACGTCTTAAAAACGTTAGTAATCAAATGCATCCACTTAATTAATTGGCTTCTTGAACCGCACAAGTCTATAATCTTGTTGGCTTGTAGTCAAATCCTCAAGGACTTAGATCAAACAAAGCAAAGAGGAATAAGAACTTTTTTTTAACCGTTATTGGATAAAAAATTAAAAGAAAACAAATTAACTTACGCATATAATTAGAAACTTTATACAAGAGAATATCTAATTGACACTTAATGGGCCATTGACTCGGTGATTTTCTTATTCTTTTGATTACGAGGATATACCTTTAATGGTAGGGGATGAAGTACCAGTCTTTGTGCCTGCCACTATCAAATATAGTAAATCTTAATAGCTTGGATGAAATATTAAAAAAATATATTCAATAATATATGCTAAACAGTAGACTATCCTTGGAGGACCCATGTCTGCCATTAAATCATATCAAATATGTTTAATAAGAAGCGACCTTTATTCAGATTTATTTAGTCATAAATACCAAACAACTAACTTTGTTGTAGGTGGGAAAAGGGGAAGGGGATTGAATATTATCTTTAACTACTTGTTAAGCAAACCAATCAAATTAAATTTATAGTAAGAATCCGAGGGGATAATGTTTGGCTTTTGATTCACAAATTGATCAACAGCTTGCTGCTGATGTGGAACGATACCATCCATGTTTCTTGCTAGGTTCCAATAAAATCAACAAAAAAATGTATAACAATCAGTAATCCTCCCTCCAGCTGCTAAATAATTAATTGTAATAATTGCTGGAAAGAAAGAAAAGGGAAATTTTAAAATTAAAAGAATTTACTTGCTTTATTAGGTAAATTATTATTCCGCTTTGCTGTCAAACAATGAACAAAAAGGAGAGTTTAGCGTCTTAAGCAACTTAATTAGTCAATAAAGGTTTCATTTTCTTTATTAACTAAAGTATTATAGAAGGAAAGTTGGGTGATTAATTTAATCACGTAAGTTGATGTGAGCACAGAAGCCAGCACTATCTATAGACAGAAAAAAATGTGCGAAAAGACTGAAGATGTCGATTTAAAAAAGATAAGCAGATTGATTTGTGGGAAAGAGACCGGAAAAATTCGCATAAATCAAAACTGTTGATTCAAGAAAAAGAACAGTGACAAAAGTTGCGTATTAGTCACTTCAACTACCAAAATATTTTGCATTACGCGGATTTCAATCTAATTCTATTTCCATGTCGTAGAGGAGAAGCTAAATATAATCACAATATGTCTATATGCATATTTGTTAACATATTAATTTTAAAAAAATTATTTTTTTTTAAATTTCAATAAATTTTGATTATAAATTAATTTAATCATAAAATAAATTAACTTAAATACACGTTAAATATCTAGTCAACTTTTATTTTTTTATTTATTTATTTATTTTCACTTCTAAATAAAGATTGTATAAGGTTTATTTGTAAGTTATATCATGTAGTTAGCTACACAAGCTTTTGAGAGAACTCTTGTAGTCAACTACATGCATAATGAAAATGGATGATAAGATTTTATTATACATATACACTTTCACACCAAACACCGTATTATATAAAAATTTTATACAAGTCACTTTTATTTCATGTTATATAATCCACCCTTATCCTATATGTTATATGAAACATAGCCTAAATTTTATACGAAAGTAATATCTTAAGAAATTAATATTTACGGTAATATTATTAGCGTCCACTTACTTAGCACTTACCTGTTAAATTTGAAGATGGAAAACAAACATGAACACAAAATTTGATTTTATATATATATATATATATATATATATATATATATGATTACCTGTTAAATTTTAATGATTTTTGTTCCCCATGTGCTATAATATTGGGGTTGATTAAATTTTATAAATCTTTATTCACAATTTTTTTTTATTGATTGAAGAAGAATCACATCAAAGAGATACTATTCGTGTCAAACCAATTAGTCTTGAGCCGGGCAAAACCACATTTAAATAAAGAGGTACAAAAAAGTATATCATCGGATGTACAAACACGAACTGTCATAAATATAAAGAATTTATGTGAATTGAGTGAAAACGCACTGACTTGTAAAAGCACAATACGGGAACAACTTTTATTCAATAATAATTAATTAATGCATGTCATTGATCTCATGATATAGCTTCACAATAGTTTATTAATTTGCGGGTAATTGATGGCCAGGACTTGGAGCCCCAATAGACTCAAAAGATGATGCTGCCTTTACTCAACTTTCTTAGCATAGATTTCTTTTTTTTGAGTAAAAGTTTTTGCAAAGTAATATAATAATACCTTCGAAATTTTAAGTGCGCTGCTTTTGTAGATGGCCCTTCAAAGTTCAATCCCTTGTTCATAATTATAACTATTAATTTTTTTTTCTTTTTACCTTTTTAGTGAAACCATAAAAAAGGATATCGCATAAAAAACTATAGAAAGAATGAACAGAAAAAGAATTGCTTTCCTTTTTTCCCTTTGAGTGACCATCGTAATAATGGAAGCAACTATGCTGATATCCGCACTCACTGCCAAAAGAATCTCAGTTCACATTAATTTTCATCAATATCTGATCTGATTGATGCATAAACATTTTAAGTGATTGCATGATTAAAACCGATTTAATAATGCACGATCCGATCTTGATTTGTAGTTAATCTTCTTGCATGTTCGCCACTTGTCGTTTTGAAGATATACTGTGATTAATGTCATAGATGGCGTTGACCCATGATCTTCTTGGCTACCTACAATTATTTAGTACTACCATAATACTCCTAGAAGCCTGTTTTGATACAGCCAATCATTAGAAGCTTGAATAGAAGTATTTTCCCGCATTGTTCAAAAATTCGTGTTTACAACTTTTTAGATGGAGGACTTCCATGATTAGTAATTTTTTATTTTTTATTTTTTAAAATTAAAAATATTTTTATAGAGTTTGATTCAAATCTCATAAGTTTAATCTTTAATAGTATAGTTCTTTCCATTAAATATAACTCTCACAAATTTAAATATATTTTTTATAAAAATAATTAAATAATATATCCTGAAATAATTATCACATTCACAACACATTCTAAATATTATTCAATTTTTTTCATCTAATGTCATTTTCATCAATACATTGAATGAGCCGAAGTGTGTGTGCGTGCTAGACTTCAAATAATTTAAGAGATTTTGTTTTCATTACTTTTGTATGAACAAGTAATTAGAATGAATACCAATAAATATTAGATATAGTGTTAAGTAAACTGTTCTCTTATGAAAAGGATTAAAATTTAAATTTTAAAAAAATATTTATTAAAAAAGTCTCTTAGTCACAATAATATTGTATTTATGAGAATACTTATCAAAGACTAAAAATTAAAATAAGTGAGATTTTGAACACCAACTAACAAAAGAGTGAATAAAAATTTTTCAGTATGGATTTTAAGTAATAAAGATTTATTAGATATTAGGAAAAAAAAAACTTTTTATGTATTAAGAATGGCTGTATTAAACAATAAATGAGAAAACTTTGCGTATTTAAGACAACAAAAATGTAAAGCTTTCTGTTATGTGGATGCGGAGACAAACTCTTCACTTTGCTGTTTCCTTGTTAATCATTCTTTTCGTATTCGCTTGCTTTTTCAGTGATAAGAATTTGGCTTTACTTGGGTTTGAATTCTGGTTGCTTTATTAGTAAATGATTTGTAATTATTTTGTAAGTCTTTGGTGAAGTTATTAGTTTACTTTAATCTTAAAATGTGGAAACTTTCTTTATTTTAAACTTTTTTTCAAAAAAAAAATTGGCTTTTACTGATCACTTGGGAATGGCATGTGTGAACAAAGAATCTGTATAACGAAGAAGAGCTTGCAATGCTTAGTAAGGATGCTTGAATATCTTTCGAGTAGCATTTTTCCTTTGCTTCTTATCGACCAAATGGGGATTATTTTGTTCCACTTTTTTTTTTTGTTTTAAGTTTGATATTTTGTTTCTGGGTTATGGTCCGTTTTCTTAAAAAGGGATAAAAATTAATATTCACCTGGAGGGTAATTTTCGAATTTTAAAAATTATTCTTGCTCATCTTCAAATTTTAAAAAAATTATACAATGCACACTCTCTTTTGGCCAGTAAAACATTCAAGAATAATATTATAAATACAAATTTATATATTTTTATAATTAAAAAGAGATGTTACATTCTATTTAATAATTATTTATATAGAGTTTTAGTATTTAAAATGTACTCAGGGTAAGATTTCCGACATAGACGAGGGAAAGAGAAATTAAAAAATCAGAATCGTGTAAGTTCGTACGTTCAAAGACAGTCGGTTGAAAGTTGCAACTGAGACTGAAATAAGGAGGAGGAGACCAGTGAGAGACACAAGGCAACATGAATGAATCTGTATTAAACAGAGTAAAATATAATTTTAATTTTTTAAATATATATTATTTATTAATTTTATCTTTTAAAAATTAATTTTATTAATTTAATCTCTCAAATTTTATATTTACAATAATTTAATTTTTTTAAAAAATTAAATTAAAAAAATTAAAAAAACAAAAAAAATTATCATGACATAAAACTTAAAAAATTAAATTAATAAAATTAATTTTTAAAAAATAAAATTAATAAATAATATATCTTTAAAAATTTAAAATAAGTTTTATTTCATTAAATACTACTTACACTGCAGTGAACTGAGACTTTTTTTTTTAAATGTTATAAATCATTAAATTTTAAATTATTTATAAATAATTTATAAAATTTTAAAATTATTTTAATTAATAATAAAAAATTTGAAGAATTTGTATATTATTATTATTTTTTTCTTTTATTTTCTGTTCGAAAGGGATTACCGGTAGAGAGAGATATCTGAAGAACCTGATAGAGTTCGCTGTTGTTGTTCACTTTGAGTTTGAGTTTAGTCTCTGTCTCAGACTGTATCTGTCACTGTCACTGTCACTGTTCACAGTCACCACATCTCGCCGGTGTCTCCCTGCTGATATTTTTTTTTAGAGCATGGGACCCACCAACTGTGTCGTTTCGAGGAGAGCGCGCGAGAACGGCGCTGGGGAGCTGTTTCCCAATGCACTGCACTTCATAACTGCGCTCCCCCCTCTGCCCCCACCCATTCTCCATCGTCCTCACCTCGCTGACCCCTGATTCGTTAATTTTTTTCCATTCATTTCCAGGTATATAGTACTCTGTGCATGTATGTATATATATATATATATATATATTTATGTTTGTCCTAAATTTGCCTGGGTTTTGTTTGTTTCGATTATTTCAACCCAAGGGAAGTTGAGATGCTTTGAGACATGGAGTATTATTTGGGGATGCCATTGCCCATTATGTCATGCCTTACATACCCAAAGGCCCCAATCCCATCCTATCAAAACTTTAACTCCAATCTGACAGAGACCCATCTCTGTTTAGTGAAAGCAATGGAGAGAGTAGGGGGCAAATATATATGCAAGCAAGCGACAGAGAGGCCCGGCAAGTGTCACTATGCGCCCATGTGGGGAGTGGTCTCCACAGAGGAGTGTGAGATGAGAAGAGAACCTTCAGGTATATAGAAGCTGGGAAGGGCCCAATCATCATTCACGCAATCATCTACATATTCATATATATTCATCATCGAAGACCAAAGAATATATACATATATTTATCATCAATCACCAAGGGTACTAGTACTATCAATAGTAATATTATATCTTTTTGTATTTATAAAAGTAAATTATATTTTTAAATATAATAATTATACTTTAATTTTTAATAATTTTATTTTATAAAAATATTATTATTATTATTAATTTTAATTTTAAAAAATTAATTTTATAAAACAGTTTAAATAAACTGAATCACGTAAACCTACTCTTAGTTTATATTTAAAAAAATAATAAACATGCATGTATTCTAGTCATAGTAGTCATTAGTAGATTAATAGGTGGTGGGCTGTCAAGTTGACGTGAGTGGGTGTCGCTGGAGAGTAGAGACAGTCTCTCTCAGTCGTCTGGGTCTGGGCCATGGTCATACTATTGGATTTGATGGCTACTTGCTTAATAATGGACCTTCCTTCCCATCACCTAAATTAATAACAAACTCCATCGGCCTTCAGTTTCGGACCTCAACACTCTGCCCCCCTCACAGTATGCTCCGCGTAATCACATTAATTACTCTTGAACCTTCTTGATTCTGAGATTCTAATATTTTTCTTTTCTTCAACGATATAATAATATTTAGACGCGTGCACGGCCCCGCCCCGGCTGCCGTTGGCCGTTGATGTGGGGCTCCGGCACTCATTTATGGCTGTCCAAATTAAATCATCGTGTGATTTGGGATTGACTGTTGTCACGTATGCCATCAGAGACTGACCTAAGAGACTCTACTTCATTGTCTCTTTCTGCCTAGATCTCTTCCAATCCTAATTTGATTTTTATTTTTGTTACTGAGGTTTATTTAATTTTAAGAGAAAAAATTAAATTAATTTTTTATATTAAAAATTAATTAATTTTATTTTAATTAAATATTTAAATTAATTTAATTCAATTTAATCAAATTGATTTTTAATTAAATATTTTTTAAAAAAAAATCATATCTAATTTAATTTTTTTTACGTCTCAATTAAAAATTACTTAATTTAAAAGTATAATTAAATAAATATAAATAATAAATTAATCTAAATATTTTTATTAGAATAATAATACATTAAAATTTAATAACATATATATATATATATATATATAATTATAAAAATATATGTTTGATTTTTAATTTTTTAATTCAATTTTTTATTTAAATTAATTTAATTTGGTTGTGACTGCTTCTAGTCTTGGGCGGCAGTGGCCAAAAAATCAATCAGTCCACCTAAAAGGAAAAACCTGCTGAATATATCAAATATCGTGCCATGTTCCATTTAGTCTCAACCTCGAAGTTCGCCACAGCACAATTCCGATGGTGCTGGGCTGCTGGCCCTCTTGATACATTATTGTTTGAGTAAATTTTTAATTTATTCTTTTACGGATAGAATTGATATTATTTTAATTTTTTTAAAAATATTAAAATTAATTTAATTATTAAATTATAAAAAATAATATTAAAATTATTATTTTTTATATAAATAAAAATTAAATTAATATAATTTTATGATTAAAAGATTATATTAATATTAATTTTATATAATTAAAAAATTAAATTAATGATATTTTTTAATAATTAAATAATTAATTTCATGTTAAATTTTTTTAAAATTAAAATAATATTAATTTTTATGATTTAATGATTAAATTAATGTTAATATTTTTAAAAAAATTAAAATAATATTAACATAATTTTTAAAAAATTAAATCAAAAGTTTCTTTTTCTTTTTTGGTCTTTCTCAATTTTATATTGGGTTCGTCAATACGCAATAATAGACACTAAGTGGATTAGGAGAGTTTAGTTTGCTCGAAAGCTTTTGGTTGGGGAATGACAAAGTGCAAATCTCTCATGCTCACGGGAGTGGCATATTGAATGAAGAAATTATTGTATTTTTTTATAACATTAATAAATATATATTTTAAGAAATATTTTTATTATTAATTTTAAAAAAATTATATAAATTTTATATTAATAACTTAAAATTAATAATAAAAATATTTCTTAAAATATATATTTATTGCACTCCAAAAGGATATAATAATTTTTCGAATTCCGAAAGATGCACAAAGCCAATACTGGCCAGCATGAATTTTCTACACAACCATCTGTACGTGGAGTTTTGTTTCATCTAGGTATAAGCTTTAGCCCCGCATTCAGTGGAAAATAATTAGTATTTTTCCTTTTCTTATTTTACGCTTATTATATAAATTTTTTTGTTATTATAAAA
This sequence comes from Castanospermum australe, assembly GCA_019955255.1. Classification (NCBI taxonomy): domain Eukaryota; kingdom Viridiplantae; phylum Streptophyta; class Magnoliopsida; order Fabales; family Fabaceae; genus Castanospermum; species Castanospermum australe. The sequence goes on along the minus strand of NSJW01000435.1, from coordinate 1,404,838 downwards.
ATATGAATAATTTTTTATATTGCAATAAAAATTAATATATTTTGAATTGTTAGCTCATGAATATTTTGTGGTTAAACATTTTTGTAAATACAAAAGAATTTTGTATGAACTTTCGTAGTAGATATGCATAATAAACACAAAACATGAGAAGTGATAAAATAATTTATTAAAAAAAAGAGATGGATTTGGAGAGCATATTAATTTATGGTGGAATAATTTTATTTGGACTGCACATACAATTCAACGACGTGGAGATTTCTGGTCCAAGTCCAACTAGTGAGACATGGAGTGGGCTCTTGACTCCTGATTTATAATCCTACCGTGAACTGTGCACAACAGATGAACATGTTACAAGTGTTCATGCTTGCAAAATTGCATTGCTGAGATGAAGTTACAAGCTTGTCCTATTTTCATATTGTTTTTTTTGGTATGGTTACATAAAGGTGCAAGCACCTAATTAAGGAGAGAAATAAGTGTTTTCGTGAAAAATTGAACCTGTAACATTGCAAATTAAGGTCAGTATCAATTGAGTAAACAACTTGTGCTTCCTTTGTTTATTCATATTTGTTGTAAAAGGGAGCGAGCTTTTTTCGGTGCACTTATACAGTGGGAGCCAAACAGCATTTTAGACCTTAGCCGGACGATGTTAGGCCACTTCCACGGTCCAGCCCAAGCAGTGTGCTTGTTCATAAGTCATAACTGATCTCAAAACATGATCACCCAAAAAAGAAAAACTGATCTCGAAACACTGTTGCGCAACAATCTTACCGTGTTGGTGCCGGTGCTGCTGATCTCGTAGATTATTAGCATTTCTGTTTCTCTATTTACAATTTGTTAAATATTTTTAAGGTTAAATTATAAAATTAGTCATTGAAAGATTTTATTTATTTTATATTAATTTTTAAAATATTTAAATTTCATCCGTGGTTCCTAATAGTTAATTTTGTTATTCAAGTTAGTTCTTATTCGAAAACTAATATGACTGATTTTAAAATTTTTTGGGACTAACTTGAATGGCGAAATAATCTGTTAAGGATCTTGAATAAAATTAAAATCTCTCATAAATTAATATGAGATCAGTAAAATCTTTTGTAAACCAAAATGGTGATTTAGTCTATTTTTAATTCAAAAGTTTTAAACTATACTTAACTAATTGATCTCATTTTCTCAATTATAAAACCTCAATTTATTCACACTCCCACTCGCCACCAATATTTCTCTCTTTAGGTGTGGTGGGTTTAATTTTTTTTTTCTCACTTTAATATGATCTAAATCTAATGTATAATAAACAATTGCAGAAAAAAATTAATTCATAATTGGAGTGTGAGAAAAAAAAAAGAGTTCAACTTCTTAAAAAAAAAGAAGCCCCTTAATTAAGTGTAATTTAGAAATCAAATTTTAAATAGGTAGCATCTATTTGGTTTGAGGAAGCATTCTCTGATTATATTTTTTATTTTCACTTTTTGAAAATATTTTTCATTTTCAAATTTTTAAATTTTAACATTTTTGGTTAACATAAATTTTATTATAATTACAAAATTGTATTCTTTTCAATTTTTTATTTTTAAAAACGATGAAAATGACTACTTGTTCTCTTCAGATTTGGTTTCATTTTAAGAAATGTTTCCAATGGTAAAATACAACATATTTTCAAACTTATTTTTTACTTCTATTAAAAATGAAAATATGAAATATCCCAAGTTCCCAACCAAATACCTTATATGCATAGGCAATTTAGAATGCAAATAGCTTACTTTTTATATTTTCTTTTTGGTGAAAAATTTGTATATTTTCTAGTCCTTGTTTGGCTAATCTTGAAAATAGAAAGTCTGAAATTATAAGCAACTAGTATAATATCAGAATAAGGAGCAAGATCTTATTTTATTTCTTTACCAGAACGGTAGAGCCCAGTAAACATAACATTACATTACGAACTTTTTATTTGATCAAACCCCAAGAAAAAAAAAAAGACAACTTTTATTTAGATACACGAATGCATGACTTAGCAACCAAGAAATACTAGTTCTTGGGCGAAGCAGGATGCTTATAAGTCTATGGATACCACCAGGGGCGAGTCACCCTTGTCAAGATCAAATGTCTTGGAAATTTTCTTTGATGAGGTTACAACTTCCACGTTGTATGTTCCATGAAAGCCTCTGAAGTTGAATTGACCTTGCTTATCAACGTGACCATTGCTGTGAGACAGCAACTCTTGTTTGAAAGCTAGGTATCTTTTCCCAGCTTCGTTGATGTCACCTTCTGCATTCACCAAGTGTGCATTGTCCCGGCTCATAAACAATTCCCAAAATCCCCACAACATGATACCCTCTACGGCAGGGTGAGCCAAAGCTTCCCGCAGCATAACTTCCATATCATCTGCTCTGACATATTCATTAGTGGAAGACACATCAAGCTCTGTAAACCAGACAGGCAGACCAAGAATGCCCAATTTATCAAGGGCAGAACAAACAATAGGCCCCACTGGACTGTCTATGTGACCTTGAATTCCAATTCCCCCAACGGGGGCACCTTGCTCTTGCAAATCAAGAATATGCTGAATGTATTTTTCTGGACATGATCTGGTGTCACATCCATCTTCAACATGATAATCATTCACAAACAGGGTAGAAGATGAATCTAGTTGGTTTGCAGTCTTGAACATGTTTGCCCTGATATCCTTACCTAGTCTGTCTTGGTAAAATGAACCATGCAACATTTCATTATTAACATCATAGTGCCTGAACTTGCCCTTGTAGCGAGTCAACAGGCCAGTTAAGCGATTTTGGACAGCTGTCATCAGATCATTTTTATTCAGTGATTTGATCCATTGCTGAACAGTGCTGTCCACTTCCCAGAAGATGCAATGACCACGAGTTTCTATCTTGTGCCTCTGACACAAGTCTAACATATCGTCTGCATCCCTGTAGTTGAATTTCCCTTGTTGTGGCTCAGTCCAATACCACTTCAGCTCATTCCCAAATACAGCCCAGTTAAAATGTTTCACAAAGAAGTCAACAAAATCTTCATTGTCAATATTTGTTCTATTTATACATGATCCAATTGGAAAACTGTTCTGTATTTGTCTGACTTTCACCGAGGTTTTAAGGTAGCTGCTTGAGTCCATCCCAGGGAATTTCAGGATAACATCACGCTTACGGATCTGCATGGCAGTGAGTGAGAAATATTTGAATGAGAAACGGGGAAAAATTAAATATAATGCAAAACATCACATATCCTATTAATAAAGAATGGATATGATAACAAAAGATTAGGTACTTAGCTTCCTGTAACATTTTTTTCTGCCATGTAGTATTTTGTTTTTGTTCATAAGAAGAATGATGCTCTTTAATAAATCTTATGCAGATTCTAGAGAGAGAGTGCGTGATTAACTTATTTTGTTTTCACTTATAATCAAAATACTCGAGAGAGCTTTTGACTGAAAAACATGAACTTCAATATGTCAGTTGGCAAATCATATAGGACAGAGGATAGGAAAGAGGTAGACATGTATCATACTTCAATAATTCAATCTCATGAGCAGGATAACACTGTAAAATTTTTAATCTATATTCAGGTACCACGCCAATGCATCCTAATCATTTTGACCCATTAGAAATCTTGCATTGTATCAGTTATATTCTAAACTTGTCCTGACTGATGACTTCAAGGCAGATACCTCAAACTCTGGAGGCCATTATCTGCATATCACTTGGTTTTCTATGTTTTTTTTTCCTATTCCTTTTGGTGTTGGGAGATGGACCATTTGCGTTACCCAAAGTTACTCATTCAAACCAGTTCAAGTGCAAGAGACCTCGGGAACTTTCCATATGTATCTGAAGATATACTGTAAAATTAAATTATATACAATATAGAACAAATCTAGATGTTACCTTGTCTGTCTGCATTCTTAAATATTTAAATCTTGTCTGTCTATCCACGGGAAAAATTTGAAGTCCAGCAACCATCAAGTCTACACCAGAAGCAGGACCTTGGACATAAACCATAACCTTTGATGGCTGCTTTTCAATTCTAAAAGACCCACCAATTTCATGCCATCTGTCATCAGCAACCTCAGCTTGTCCTCCATTGACCCACTGGTTGTCAACACCAAGGGCAACATTCACATTCTGCGGCCCAGTTGATCCTGAAGCAATCCGGACCCAAGCAGATACTTGATAAGTCAAAAAGAGTTTCAATTTCTCAGTGATTGTCTGAGCAGGACCCATCCATGTTTGTGTGCGATTGGTTACAAGGATATAGCGCCCGCTTAGGAGCTCATGAGGCCCAAGAGAGTCTCTTGCCATAGGTGGAATTATATGCGGTGAACCAGTTTTAACACTTAAAGTGCAATTACCAAGGGGAAACCATCCTTTGGTGCCATCAGCCAGATTGCTGTTCTCAATAACATTAATCCCAAAAGTAACATTCTGCAAACCAAAATTAATTTTCAGGTGCTTGAAGTATACAGAATTAGTAACACAACCAAAGTATATCAAGGCAATAGTTAAGTTCTTAACAATACCATGTAAAATGAAATCTCATGAATTGCAAAAAATGTTTCGAAAGCCCAACCTTTACATCTGGTGGTGTTGAAGGAGGTGTTTTAGCTGCATGCTTTAATACCAAAGTATTGACAAGAATGTCAGTGCCTGGAGGGGGACCTTCTAAATAAATGACCACTTTTGATGGGGAACCATTTAGAAGAAATTTTCCCTGCATTCGAACCCAATCTTTATCTGTTGCCTGCACACTTCAGTACACACCAGCTTTGTTCAGCAATTAAAAGAAATGTCAAGTCATAAGTGAGCTTTCTAATATCAGTTATACATAAAATTCAAGATTTGGTCATACTACACCTAATTTCTTCTTGTTCTATTTACCAAAAATAATAACCAGGAAAATCATATTCCTCAGAGTCTATGTGAAGGACAGTAATAAAAAATAAGAAAGGTACTAACTTAGCAATGCCTATATACTGCTCTCGAAGATCTGCTGTTTGGACCCACAAAGTAGCCCGTACATCAGCAGCAGTGACATTGTTCCCAAATATTCGAACTAAAGCAGTGGTCTCATAGGCAAGCTTGCGCTGCACTCGTCCAGTGATGTCCTGCTGAATTCCATTCCAGCTTTGTGTTCGTTCTGTTGCAGATGCAAAGAATTTTCCAGACTGTGGAAGAATTTTCCCATCTCCCATGGACTCATGTAGCATGATCTTGCAGCCTCTTCCAGACCAATTTTTCAGGCCATCCTCAAATTGAGGGTTTAATATGATGTTGTCATCTCCAGTGAAAACACATCGCGTGCTTGTATACTTTGGAAATAAGAGGAAAAAGTATCACAAGTTAGTGTGTAATAAATATACAAATTTCATGAGACAATAATGAAAGAATGAAACTAATACAGATTAATTGCAATTTGCCAATTTCAATCTAAGCATTGAAGAAGTAATAACCATAGCACAAGTATGAGCTTCATGTTCATTAAATATATTAGACTTCACCAAGAAGTAGAATTGCACAAAGATGTAGCAGCATTTAAAGTACACAATTACATGGTATTCATAATCATTTGGAGTGGAACAGTTGATCTCTACTGATCTTATGAGCAGGTCAACTCCAGGAGCAGGTCCTTCCAAATAAAATATAACCCGATCAGGCATGGTTGACAAGGAAAATGTCCCTTCTAACTTTTCCCAGCTACCCTTTATGACAGAAGTTCTGCAGAAAAGAATTGTAAATCGCTGTAAGCATTTTCCTCAATCTCTTTAGAACAAGGGAGATGATACAATGAAATTGTAAAAAGTTTTACCTTCCAATGAACAAGTAGCTAGTAGCTGACTCATGGTATTCTAGTTTCAGCGTAGCTAGAACGTCAGTAGCTTCCTGAGAAAGCCCAGATACTCCAACACAAGCTGAAACCATGTAAGTGGAACCAATGCAAACTTTGTTTGTGATATCTTGCTCAAGACCTTGCCAGCATTCCTTTCGGTTGGTGATAACAGCATAATTACCATTTGACTCCTTCGAAATTCCTCCTTGAGAACATGAATCAGCTGAAATTACATGGCCATTGCAGCAATTGAGATGCCAAGAGTTCAGCCCTTCAGAGAAGTCATGATTTAGTAAAATATTGGTAGCCTTGCTCATACTTGGACCAGAAGTGTTTCCCTCCATGATCTGTCAAAGAAAGCAATATCAGAAAACAGTTGGAGCTAAGTAACAAGAACAAACTCCATGCCTGGTTGATACAGCTTGTGATATATTTTGAAAAGGATATATGGGAGGCTTATCCATTGTGAGGCCACCAAATTGTGCATCATAAGATGTTAATCTCTTAGTGAGCGTTAAAACCAATTAAAGACAATGGGGGCACAATTCATTCATTGTGGTTACTGTGGGAGCCTTATTTAATAAAATGAACGAGCTAAATAAGGGAAGCCTACCAAGTGGGTGATCAATACAACAGTCAACAGAAGAACTTTAATTACAAAAGTACCAAATGGGTAGATCAATTCGTCACTACTAAAGAAATATGACTCACTAAGTGAACACGAAGTGTGAACTGTGAAGAGTAAAGACGTTTTACATAGAAAGAAACAAGCCCAGCAGGGTACCTGAGGCTGAGGATGCTTGTGTTCCCTGTGGGAGTGAAACTTTGAGACTCTGCTTGTGAAGCAGCAGGCCAAGAACCTCTTCATTATATACGCGCTTGCTCAGCAAATTTGCGAGTGAAGGCTACGGAAAACTGGGGGGGCCAACCAGCCCAACCAATCAGCGATGATCCCTTCTGGGAAAGCCCTAGGCTTTCCGTCCCAGTTATCCTTTGTCTGGATATTATCCAAACAAGATGATCAAAAGAATTTCATAACTGATTATTGTTAACCACCCTTTCAAATAATCCCAAGATAAAAAAAATTCTAAAAAATAAAAGGAATTTTCTTTCTATTTTTCCTGTGATTTTCCTTCTGCACTTTTTTGCTTTTCTTGCAGATTAGCAATGCTTGAATTGGAATGGAAGCTTAAGTCTGGTGGGTTATGAAAGGATGTTTTGGTTCCTTAATTTAACATCATTATCTCTGACCCATTTGCAGTAGACTTAGATTACAAGACTTTGCAGGGTTAGGTAGAGATGGCTTTTCGATCTGCATTAATAAATTGGCAGATTAGTTATACGTTCAATTTCCTACGTATATAGTATCGAACTGGAACTGCAAACATCCAAGAGAGAAGAGCCCTGAGAGTAAACTACAGCCACTAAACCGATCCCCTGGGCTCTGCAAAATTCAGATGTAACGGAACTCCTAAAGCAGATTTTTCTGTTCAGCAAAAGCCAAACTTGCAACAGAGTGCATCTATAATAACCGATTGTTTTAGAAAAAAAAAATCACCTTTTTTTTATCAAAACCCCTCGATACGATTTTAATTATAACTGTTTTAATCATAAAATAAATTAAACTAAACAAATAACAAATATGTCGTGATGCAATTTAACAAAATAATCCATCCAATTGAGATCAACCAAATGTGAATTGATGAGATGCTATCAAGGATTCCGTGTAAGTTGTGCTTGCCAAGTATGTCCTTTTGCACTCATTGGGGCTTCCTGAAACTTGCGGTTATCGATTACATCATTCGCCAACGACTAAATTAAAATTCCATTTTCATTATACGGCACAAGATGATGCTTATAGTGAAAAAGAGAGAAAGAAAGCAAGCCCTACATCAGTGAGGAGAGGAAACGTTGACCAATGTTGCACACTTGCGTTGCTCTTCTAAGGAATACCATTTGATCGTGCAGAAGAAACAACAACAGATAACTGAGTGGGAAATTCAATGTAAAAATGACGGAGGCAACCTGCTACTGACATGGGTTCTACATCTAGAAAAGTTTGTAAAAGTGTACATTTCCGATTAAGTGGATCATAAGAATCAATTCGTTGATGGAGTGAATTAGAAAACAAGGTGGCTGTTACCTGAATCCACTACTTGTCGGTTGGTTCCATTGCAAGGCTGGAGGAGCAGTCAAAGACATCAGCGTACTGTGTCTATGACTATGGTATTGGTCGAGAGAATGAGAAACAAGGCACTCCATGGTTTCAGCAGACTTCAGTGAGTCTTTTCACCTGGGACAACCTGACGGTGACACTCTCGACTCTCACCGGACTCTACAACTTCTACAAGCATTTCTTTCTCTCTGTTTTTTTTTTTTTGAATTCTTTTTCCATTCTTGGACTTTTGGCTTAGGTGTGGGGTTCGAATGGGATAACAGGCCCAAACCTAAAATGCGGAGACTCTATGCAGTGCAGATGAAAAGAATTTCACAATTCAAATTTCAGAGTGCCTTGCCAAGAATGAAAGAGGTGAAATCACCCATCGGACTAGAGTAGTGGCCTATCTAATTTTGATTATGAATCGAATATTTAATTAATTATAATTTAAATTTATAATTAAATTAGTTAAAATTGTTTTAATTGACTAACTAAATTATTTGAATAAGTTAATTATTAATTTTTTATTTTAAAAAATTTAATATTTTTTTATATTTTATGATATTTTTTATAATTTTTATATTATTACATGTAAATTATTTTTATGATATTTTCTTATTTAACCAATCAGTTTTTAGTTCAGTTTTAACAATATTTATTAAAATATTAATATAGAGGGCAGAGCAAATAATTTCGCTCATGTGAATATCATATGCTTAAGGGTGCAATTAAGTCTTGGCCTAAACTGAAAACTTTTACAAAACTGAATTAAATTAGACTCGTGCAGGCCCAAGTATATAAACTTGGGTAGGGACAATTAATGTGGCACTTAAAAGGTTACAGACGACTCTCATGCATTTTTCGGACAACCAAAGTAGGGATTTAAAAAATTGAAAAGTAATATAAAAGAACATACAAGGGGATAGAATTCATTCCATAATTGTTTATTCCTCACAATCTTAAATTTTAATTTAATTTATAATGGAAGTTAACTTTTTAATTGAATTCTAGCTCTTGTCTTTTCAAAAATTAAAAAGTATATATTTTTAAGGATTTAGATCTTCTTCTGTAATAGTATTATCTTATTAAAAAAAGATAAATATAAATTATATTATGCTAAAATATATTATGATAGGTTATAAAATTTACTTTTTATATTTAAAATATCTTGTATTTTTTTTCTTTTTAATATGATACTTTCATGTTATTTTACTATTAAGAGAAGATCCTAATTCCACTTTTAAAGTTTTGAAATGAACTTCAATTTTCTTTTGCAGCAATAAAACATAATTTAAAAAAAAAAAACAAAATCTATCATTTCAACTAATTCGTTAGTTGTGATAATTTTAGATATAGTCTTAAAGCAATATCCAAAGAAATGATATTATTTTTACAAAAATAAAATGTATCTATGTTTGTTAGGTTTTGATTTATACATTTCAATTGGGTTCATATAACTTAATTGTTTGAATAAAGCCATTTCAGTTTATTATTTGATTAAATTAAATCTCAAAAGCTTTATTACATTGAAGATGAAAGTTAATTGTAGGAAGTTTTTCTGGTAAAAGTAAAGGGTGAAAGAAAAATTGCTTATATAGATCATTGCCAATTTTTAATAAGTAATGTTACAAGTGAGAATTGTTTTTGACAGAATTTAAACTAAATTTAAAGATGATTATTGCATAGAATAAAATGATACGGATTACTTATTTATTCAAAAGTTAGTAAATATGTAAAATCACTTTATCAATAATTATAATAAAAAAATTATAGTTATATAATATTTTTCATTTTTAATTTAGTGGTTTTATAAGTTAAGTACAATTAAAAAATGCTCAAAGGACTTAAATGTGATGATTAAAAGATTAATGTGACCTTGTCCATTTTTTCACATAGAGGGTGTATTTAAAATTATAAAAAAAGAAATTAATTGAATTAAATTAAATTAAATAAATTTAATTTGATTTATAAATTAATTTTTATATTTTTAATTCAATCAAAAATTAAATTAATTTATATTTTATAAATTTTTAAACAAAATATTTCATTCAAAAATTAATTTAATTATCAAAATATGTGATTCTACGTATATTCAAAAGAGAATTTAATTTGTATTCATTATTAGTATATAATTTTTTTTATATTATCATCAAATCATATGTTATTAAGTCTTTAACTTTTTAAATTAATAATAAATCAACTTTTTATATTTATAATAAATCAAGTCTTTTACATTAAAAATAAATTAAAATTAAACTTTTAAAATATGTAAGCATTTGAGTTAAAAAACAGGATAAGTGACGTAATGGAGTATACAAGCTCCTGAGCATTATCTATTTTGTTTTGCACTACAACGTAATGTGAATATTTAGACAAGGAAAACACTGTTAACGTGTAAATTATTTATGAATTTATAAGTGGAAGGTTAATATCACTCTTTATAAAATTACACCGAAAATCCACCGAGATATTTTTTTATTATAAATTCTTAAAAATTAAATCATAATTCTCGAATACTCATTCTTTTCTTCCTAACTAAGCCTTCTAAATTTTTGATAATTAAAAAATAAGTTGGGTTGAAAGAAATTAGCAGCATGTGATTTTCAAGGTCTCTTTTAACCAACTTTTTTTGGCTTTTTTTAAAGAAATTTCAAACGATATAAATGATATTAATTTAATATTTAAAAAAATTACTATTAATTTAATTTATAAATAATAAAAAGTGATAATTATTTATTTTTTTATAATGATATTAATTTAATTTTTTTAATTATTATTAAATTAATATTATTAAAAAAATTTATTAATAATATTTTTATAATTTGTTATATAATAATTATTTTAATATTATTTTTATGATTAATAAATTAAATTAATATTAAATTTTATTTAAAAGATTAATATTACGCATATTTTTAAAAGATAAAAATGTACGTTTACGTTTTTTTAAAAGTGTAATGACTCTTGGACTATTCCATTGACTTAAAACAAAAAATTGATTCACATTCGTTTGCGTAACACGTGGCTAAGATGAGAGATCAAGATAACACCTCCGACTATAAGCTACGCTCCTCAACGCACGACGCTTTCGAGTTTGGGTATTTTGAAGTTCACAAACACTGACACAATTGGACTCAACCTCGGTTAAAACAAACCAACCTCTCTCTCTCTCTCTCTCTCTCTCTCTCTCTCTGTGGCTGTGCACTACTAGTTTATATTTCTCTTGACACCTGAAAGATCCAACCCAATTGGTTCATAATCCATTCTCTGAACGAAGCCTTCACTGCAGTCCCCAGTAAAATGATGATAGGAGAGGCAACACCTTTGGTCCCAAACCTTCAAATTCCTCATTGGGAATGGGAACCATCTGAATCTGATGCGCCACCACTCTCCCCATTCCCCATTAATGCCTTCTCCGTTAACTCCAATGCCAATGCCGCTGCCGGCGACTACTCTCCCTCCATTGATTCCTCCAATGCCTTCCACCGTTTTCTCTCCATTGATTTCACCCCCAATGAGTTGGACTCGCTAGCCGATGATTTCGACATGCCCGTCGACGCTTTCTCCAGCGATCATTTCCGCATGTTCGAGTTCAAGGTCCGAAACTGCGCGCGTGGCAGGTCGCATGACTGGACCGAGTGCCCCTACGCCCACCCCGCCGAGAAGGCTCGCCGGAGGGACCCTCGGAAGTACCACTACTCCGGCACCGCGTGCCCCGAGTTCCGCAAGGGGAATTGCAAGAAAGGTGACTCGTGCGAGTTCGCTCACGGAGTCTTCGAATGCTGGCTCCACCCGGCTCGTTACAGGACCCAGCTCTGCAAGGACGGGACCAATTGTCGCCGCCGCGTGTGCTTCTTCGCTCACACGCCGGAGCAACTGCGCGTCTTGACTCGTGGGTCGGGCGAGGCATCGTCGAACGGGTCACCGATTCGTCACGCGTTCGAACCTCCTTGGAGCAATAATGCTTCCTTTGTTTCATCGCCTACTTCGGTCCTCAACTCGCCGCCGATCTCTTCGCTGTCTGATTCGCCACCCACGTCGCAGGGAATCCCCCGAAACGGCGTCGGATCATTCAACAGAGTGAGTGTGAGTGAAATCGCAAGCTCAATGCGCAACTTTCGGCTTGATAAGGTGGGTTCGACCCGGGGTTCCCAGATGGATTCTGTGTTTGGGTCTCCCCGGGGTTCAATTCTCCGATCCGGGTTTCGGAGCCTGCCTTCAACTCCGACTCGGGCAAAGCCTAAACATTGGTGGGATCAGAACTACGAAGAAGAGGCTGCCATGGAGAGAGTGGAATCGGGAAGAGACCTCAGAGCCAAAATCTACGCCAAGCTCAGCAGGGAGAACTCGTTTGGCCGAAGCGAGAAGGGGTTTTCAGCCCCTGATATTGGATGGGTCTCGGAACTGGGGAAGTAAAGTGAAGCTCAGTCTCCTGGAATGATTTGCTATATATATATATTCTGAAAATTTCCTTTTCCGATGATGATATGGATCTGAATTCGGGGGCCTTTGATTCTTCTGATTCTGTATAGCTAAGTTGTATAATGTAATAAAATTCTCTGTACGTAGTTGAGGGGCAAGATACTGTTCGTGTCTCTGTTTTGTAATTCCTTCTTTTCACTTTCTGCTTTTTTTTTCCCTGTAAGAAATTAAGATTCCTCAGGGCTGCCGAAGAATGGGTAGCATTTTGTTTTTTCAATTGCTTTATAACTCGTATTTCGTCTTCGTTTTCTGTCAAAGATTAGTTTCATGTTGGCTCTGGAAAAAAAAATGTAATCACATTTGGTGGGAGCTAGAAATCAAAGAACTTGTAAGCGAAAATGGCCTCTCTTTTTACCACAGAGATTGGCCTACTTTTCTTATCTGCATTTTCCGTTTGATAAATTGTTGTCTGCTTTGAGAAAAAGTGGGTCTTTGTCTTCAGGTTCTGATCCGTTACTCATTCTGGGCTTCTTGCGGTTCCGATTTCTTATGATCTTATCGTAAATCTTTCAGAACCTCAGCGCTTGCAATATTTAAATTCTGTGTAGCAAAAACAGGCCAAGTTTTGACTCCTGAACAGCTAGTGCAATGGCCTGAAAACGTGTTCTTTTGTGAACAAAGGTAAACGACATGAAAAGAGGAATGAGGTTGACTTATCTGAAGCAAAGCAACCCGCCCCAGAACCAGAACGGGAAAGGGAAATTCCGTTCTTTCTCTCATGTTTTTTAGTTCAACAGATATATATATTTTGTTTTGTTTTCTTTTTTGTGAGAATAAAAAGAAAAACAATTAGAGCAATATTATTTCACATGCTCACGTTCAAACAAGATTAAGATGTGTTTAATATTATTGATTGATCGTTTTAGTGGAGTCATGGTTTGATATATTTATTGTAATAATAAAAAAAAGAATTAACATATCGACGAACTCTCGCTAGGGTCTAATTCGATAACTACTTATATCAAGTTTTATTTTATTGAATTGAGGTCAGTGTTGTTATCAGTTTAAATTTATCTTGAATAATAATTTTTTTAGTTTTCTAACCTAACTATAATTATATATTTGCTTTTTATTACTAAGCTCATTCTTTAGGCAAAAGTGTGGAGATAAAGGTATTCAAATAATTATGTCAGTGATAACGAAGAACTAATTAATAGAATATTATGAAAGCTTTATGAATAATTCACTAGGGTTTATCTAAAGCCGAGATTAGACATGGGACGTGGATCGTGAAGCAGACAACCCCGTCCTTATCCGCTATTTAACGAAAGAATCTTGTACATTATCTTCTTGGTGCTACTTGGTACTTAACTGCTTCTTTAATATATTCAAAGGAGAAAAATAAAATAAAATAACATGGATAATATCCACTGATGTGAAAATCTCGAGACCTGGAGGAGACAGGATGTGGTCAAGGATGCACCATTGCTTTAAGTAAGGGGCCCTTTAAGTTTAACCAAAGCAAAACCTAATTGGTTTAATTTTAATTAAGAAGTAATAGAAAAGGCTAATGGCTAAGGAGGGAGGGTAGGCGACAAATTAGCATTGATCACAAGTGATAAGGAAAAGTACACAAAAGAGAGAGGAGACAAAGTGGAGGGTAGTTTCTCAATTCAGTCTAGGTCGAACACGTTTACTAGACTCCGGAAAAGTTACTCGAGTTGGGAGATTCTGTAGTGGCGTGCTTCGTGGAACAATGTCCATGGAGATTATCCATCACAATCGAAGTCACGATCCAAACAGAATAGGTTTCTTCACGAAGCAAATACGACGTCTATGACTCTGGGGGATATTAAGCTTATGTTGAAGAAACAAATCTGATAATCTTTTCTTAATGTTACCCAAGAGATTTGAATCCATAACTTTCAATAATATTACTTGTTAAATCAAATGCTTAACATTAAGTCAAAAATTATAACTTATAATAAAAATATATTTTTATTTTCTTATAATATCTACAATCAAATTAAACATTAGCGAGCTATACCCATTTAAGCCTACGAATTCTAGAGGAAATGCCTAACAAATAAATCCAATGTATAGATATCCGTAAATAGATGTTCAAAATTGATAGTGTGATTTTGGGCCTTTGAAATAAAGAGAAGATAAGTGCTGCTATAGTCGTTACTCATTATGAGCTCATATTCCCCCTCAAATTCTCTAATCTTAACATGAAGTGAATTTACAACCACTGTAACAAGACTTTAGTTTTACTAGCTCTAAAAACTTGTTACATTCAAATTTTGAGCAGTGATCCTGGGAGGAAACGAGATAATTACCTATATATAAAAACAACGCTTCGTGTTTCATCCCACAAAATGGGAAATCTATGAATATGGTGCTATAATGCTATTAATGCTTGCTGCAAGAGAATCTTGAGAAGATCCTCCCAAGTCCTGCACAAACATCAACATTATGCTTTAGCGATTGGATTTGTGTGTGGGGGCTGCTAAGATTGATGAGGCATGGGTTGGAAGAAGGTATCAAGATGTGCCTGATGGGAGTCTCCTAGTCATGAAATATAACTAGAAAGGGAGAGATGGTATTTTATACCAATTTGTGGGATAGGGGTCTGAGAAAATATTATATGGGGTGGGTTTCATGTATTTGATCGTTTGATTCACAACGTTTCTTTTTAATGATAAAATCGAAGGGACAATTGAAATGGGGTATGCATTGCATATAGACAAAATGTGTTATTTTCATAAGTACATTTTGATATTGGTTTCTTTCCCTTCTTCTTATAATTTCCAGGCCTGAGTGGAGACTAGAGATTGAGATCATTACACAGTTTTATCCTTGCCGTTTACTATACATCCAGATTATTTTCCCCATAGAAACCATATTCCATAATCCGTGGGCTATCGTACCCATTTAAAGAAACTAATTGCCACTTAAGATTAATGCTAATCTATTTCCTCACTTATTAATATGTTGTGACTTAAGTAATAAATAAGTTTAAATTAAAAAATAAATAGGTGAATTTAAATTCTCATAAAAAGGTATTAGTATGAAGGATAATACTTCAAACGAAATTAATTTCACATTTAACAAAAAGTGAGAATAGTCGGGCAAGTAGAAAACAAAAATTCCATTTCCCCACTTCAACTCTGTTCTTAACTTTCAACTATTATCACTCTCTTTTTTTGGTCAATCTATTATCACTTCTCCGTGTGCGAGTAATCGTCATGTTGAGGGCAGAGGACATGGGCCCGTTCTGCTAACCTATTCATATCGCAAATTGCATCAACATAAAGTCATAAATACTATTTTTTGAGGTATTCTATTTTGACTTTGTGAAAAATTTATTTACATATTCATTTACGCACAGAATAGAATTTGAGTTAATTTACTTAACATTCAACTGAAAATAATTTTTTTGTGCAGCATAAATTTCTGCACATCATTAATATGGACAACAAAAAATGCTTTTTTCAACCAAAAAATACATCTATCTTCATTCTTCATCTTTGCTTTACAGAGGATAAAAAATGCTTTGTGCTGTACCTTGTACCCCGCAGTCCCACACGGACTAGTGAACTACTATAGGGCCTCCCTTTTGAACTTTTCTTTCTCACATTGGATTCTTCAATTCACCTTCCTTGGATTCCCATTGATTTACATGCATGAAAATGTGAAAAAAAGAACAGATGAAGTGGTAAAATTGTAGGTTAGAATTATAATACGTTGAATAAAACATGGTTAATGCTGTTTAATTTGTCATTCTTATATAGTGGGGTCAGTGACTCAATGTTCTTGCTGAACCTTTTTTTGTTATTTATTTTTCATCAAATATTCATCCCTCCACTTAAACTACACGCAAATGACAGGTGTTTCTATTTACATGTGCCCATCTCACTTTATTTCCCCCTCCCATTTTTATCTTTTTTTTTTTTTTATCTCTTCTGCCATTGTGACAGTGAGGTTGCATGGCGTTTTCCTAGTACTATTTACGTAAAGCTGAATAGCGATGGCAATTCAAGAGGGAACCCAGGCATATATCGCTGGGGTAGGGACATTTTGCGGGGTGATAACAGCATAATTATGTTTATTTTAATTATAAAAAGTGTGCTTTATCACATTATACTATAAATTAATCAGAGCTATTTTTGTAGCATTGTTGATGACTTTTACAAAGAAAGCTATTAAGTAAATAATTTTGATAAACTTGCACATAATATAGGTATTTGCACATTTTTATTTGAAAGGACTAAATTGATATGTATATATATAATAAATATATATTTTAATTTTTTAAGAAATATAAATAATATTAATTTAATCTGTTAATTATAAATAATAATACCAAATTAAAATAATCTTTATATTTTGAATCGTTATCGATTTTTTGCCATGAGAACTTGACCAAATTTATATAACCTTTTATAATTAAGAGACTCAATTTATATGTCAACTTTAGATAATTAAATTAATATTACATGTAGTTTTAAAAAATTAAAATGAATATTTATTCTATATATGAATATGCAATCATCCAAATTATGTCATAATTACGATCAATCAGTAATTAACATTCATATGATTTTCTTTCATTATACTTTTATTGAATTCACTTTTGTTTATTGGGCGCAAAACTGTGTTCATTACTCATTTTCTTCAGGTTGGGTGACGTTGAGATTTGAGAAACTGCGATGTTCCTACGTATATATATCTGGTAAAAGAAGAAAAAAGAGATATTCTCATATGAGCCGATTACTTGCCCCAAAGGAAACCATAACCTTTTTTTCCTTTGTTCTTTCTAGTCCTTCATTTAAGTCCAAGTATATAAAAAAAAATCAATCTGGTAATCATTTTTTTTCTGTCTCGTGCTGATTATGTACAATACAAGTTGGTATAACAGACCCAAATAGAGCTCCTTTTTTTTTTTTGTCCTCGACCCAAATAGAGGTTAGACCATCTTCTTTTGGGTTATGAAGAACAAAGACTGCATGGCACGCTTGATGGCCCAGGGAACCAGGCCCTTGATGGTCAAGACAGTCCATCTATATATATATATATATATATATATATATATATATATATATATATATATAACACACATTAGTGAATCAATAATATTTTTATAGAATTCCATTGATAAATTTCATAAAATCACATTCAAGTTATGAGCTTATCAATATATAATCTTATAGAAATTATGTTATTTCAACACCTCAATCATACACATTCTCTGTATATTTACTTTTTATGATAAAAAATAAAAAAAATTAAATTTTTTTTTTTATCATTCAGATTATGTGTACGAAGGAAGATATAGAATTAAGGTGTAAGAATAATATTTTTAAATTTCATACAGTATTGATTGTTTTTAATTTATCAATTTTTAGTTCTTACTATGGGAAAGTCCGAAAGTGCAAATGAAGAACCTTCCGTCCATGAGCTGTTTAATTTGCTTGTGGCTAAAATTGGAAGGTAAAATGTTATAATTAAAATTTTTTAAAAATATATTTTAATATTGATCAAAGTTAAAACAAATTCTTAAATAGATATGTGTTAATATAAAATCAATATTTGACATATCTACATTTATAATCATTAAAAAGAGGTATATTTATAACATGACTCATAAGATTTTATATATATTAAATGTTGATTTGAATGTCTATATAAATATATGCCTAACTAAAAAATTTTCCAAAGTTAAAAGGAGTACTTAAAATGAATATTCTCTTATGTTCTAAGAAAAAGGAGGGCATGCGGAGGTTTTGCTGCAATGGATATAGATTTGAACTTTGAAGTTTCATGCTACAAATAAAATAGATAAATAACTGAAAGAAAAAATAAAACTTACTGTGTTTCATTTTTTTTTTCTTTTTGTTTTACACCATACATATTAGTTCACTCGTGTACAACCATTTAGTTTTCTGTTTTTATATTTTCATCTTTGCACAATCATTGTATGATTATTTTTTTTCTCCCAATTTGTCTAGAGCCAACGATTTTTAAAAGGTTCGATTATTTTATTAAAATCAACTGCTTGAAGTATATATAGATGAATCACATGTTTATCAAAAGCGCTGTGTTCGATCATTTGGTTGAAACGAGTCTCACCTATAATAACACCATATGAAGAAACTAATTTTATTAAAAGCTTAAAGCATAAAATAAGTTGAAAAATATTTTTTTATTAATACTCCAAGACAAACTAAGTAAAGAAAAAATATTACCAGTCAGTCAAACCACGTGAAATGTTACGATACTAATGATCAGTTCAAGTAAACAAGTTGTATTTGATTTCTATGTTTGTTTTTTTTTGGGTACATTCTATGTTTGTTTTTAAAAAGAAAGAAAGATAACCCATAAAACCCGTGAAGTCAAAAAGTGTTTAAGAAAATTGCTTTCGACGTGTAGAAATTAATAGTGTGTTCCTATCCTTTGCCACTTTGGTTGGTAAAAATTGTCCAAAGTTTGAAAAACAACTTGAATTCGCGCGTTGAATCTGTGATCTTTGTGGTGTTTGAAAACTATATAGACGAAGTTTATTGTAATGTTTTACTTTATATATTGTAATGTTTTCCTCTTTCAAGAATAACATACAGTTTCCTTCTAATGGTAGATAATAGCAGCATAATTTTCTTTTAATCTAACATTTGCACTTACGACATTTTTGCATAGGAAAAGATAATATTTATATAGATAATGCCGCTGTAGCATGTGCTTCATAGACAGAGTCTATATATAATGTAATGTTTCATACTCTATGCTCATATTATTAAATATGATAGTATTTATAATAGACATATTCTATGCACAAAAATCTTTTCTAAAATGGTTGAGTGACTGATGGTGAAGAGATTTTTTTTTTGACAGGAGTATTACTTGAATCATGATCATGCCTAGCTTATCACCGTATTTAATCTTTGTTGGTGAAAAGTATGTACTATACTTTTATTTTTAATTTTGAATTTAAGTTTAATTTTGACTAAAAAAAGGGATTTTTTTTTCTGTTCCTTTAAACATTTTTTTTTTAATTTTGAGATGGTATATTCTAGAGAGTCACTAGAAGGGATTTTTTTTTTCTGTTCCTTTAAACTATATTTTTTTAGTAAATTCTCAATTTAATTTTTTAAAATTAGGTCATCATCACTTTAATTCTTTAAATAATATTAATATCAATTCAGTTCTTGAATTATGAAATGTGCCATCAAAATCATTCTTCTGTATATGGATAGAGACTAAATTGATATAATTTATATGATTAAAGGACTAAATTAATATCAAATTTTAATAATTGAAAGACTAAATTGATGTTAATTTTTTTAAAAAATCAAAATGATATCACTTTTCATAATTTAATAATAAAATTAATATCAATAATTTTTAGAATACTAAAGTGATATCGACCCTACTTTTAGAGGATCAAATCTTTTTTTTTTTTTTGAGTTGGGAGATTCTAGAGAGTCATCTCTTTTAAACATGTTTAAATGTTAAGTAGTTTTCTCTTAAAGTGAGATTAACATATTTAGCACAAAATTATCATCGCTGTCAAACATGTATAAAACTTTTAGAATCACTGCAAACGTCATTGTTATCCTTAATTCTTAATATTACCATAGTTATTAAAAGTTATTTTGGTGCGAAGATACCACTGTCGCCACCGTCTTTTTGTGCTATCGTCTCTGTAAAATTTTCTTACAAAAAATTGTATATGCTCTCGTAATATCATATTAGAGGTTTTATGCTCATAGTGAATATATAACAGCCAATAAACTAAAATATTAAGTTATTAATAAAATAAACATTAATTACTATTCATCTATATATATATATATATATATATATATATATATTACATGAAAATATTATTATACTAAATCAATATAAACAAGCTGAGAAGTGAACAAGGTGTGGAAGAAGTTATGTTAAAATAACATTATTTAATTAATATTAAGAAATTAATTTTTTTATTTTTTTAATTATCTCTAATACTCTCCTTCTAATAAAAGACTAATATTTAAGAAAAAAAAAACTATTAACTAAGAAGAAAAGCAGTGTTATTTTATAATAAAAAAATTATGAAACAGTTTACATGAATAACATAGTAAGGGTAGTTGATTCTCAACTTCTGAATTCAAATTCTATAGGGTAAAATATAAATTAATCTCATGTAGTTTTAGCAAATTTCATATTTTATAAATAATATTTATTTTGTAATATATAATTCTTTTGATGTTTGGTTGAGAGTGTAAAAATTAAATTTGTTATTAAAACTAATAATACCAAACATAAGGGAAGTGATATGTCACAAAATAAATATTATATAAATAGTAGATGTTTTACGTGAGGCACATATGATAATTGCTATTAAAACTAACAATAAATTTAATTTTCACACTTATTTTATGTATAAAACTTAAAATTTGGTAAAACTACAGAGAGATAATTTGTATGTTATCCAATTGTAAATAAAAAAAAAATCACTAAACAACCTCTATTTCTTCCTTTAGTTGATTTCGCAAAATTGTTTCGTGATAACAATCATTCTCTAAAGAAGAAAGAAACATTGCTATCATCCAAGAAAGCAATATTTATTTGTTTTCTTTGAGTGATAAGATTAAAAAAAACAGGACAAAAAAATTAATATGTTAATTAATCATCAAGCATTATTAATGTCTCATTAATTATACTTAATAAAACCCAAACATGGTTGTAAATATCAATATTTAATAAATATATAATTGTTGATCAACAATACTAATACTCATATTTTTCTAAAAAAATAAATACCATAGCACTACCTACCACTGATTATTAAACAATTAGCAGAAAAAATAAAATCTGAACCTAAACTGGATTGTTTTTTTTTCTGGCTTCCCAAAATTGGACAGTTCCAACCTTTTGAAAGTCTCATCTTATTATAAGGCCAAGACATGGCTGTTTAACAGTTGACTGGGTCCCCTTGTCTTTGACGGCACGGTAAGCAGTGCCACCAACTTTATAACGCCTTCACCAGACGCCTGAAGAAGGTCACTGTTCTCTGTTCAGTTCGAGTCCCTGCGTGAGAGTGGCCATGGGAAGAGCTCCTTGTTGTGACAAAGCAAATGTTAAGAGAGGGCCATGGTCTCCTGAAGAAGATGCAACCCTCAAGAGTTATGTCGAGACTCACGGCACTGGCGGAAATTGGATTGCATTGCCCAGAAAAGCCGGTCTTTCTCTCTTCCCCTTGTATAAGAATAAGACTTTTCATGGTTGCCCATTTTTATTAATGAATTTGTTGATCTTTATTCCTGATTTTTCTTCCATTTGAAGGGGAACAAACCATGAAAGAGAAACGAAAGTTTTCTCAAGAAGAGAAAAAATGAATCTTTTTTCTTTTCATCCTATGGCAGCTCCAACAAACATGATTATTTATTTTGTTTACGCAACTTCAAGAGGGACTTGAACTTTTGCTGTTAATTACATATGCATTTTACTTTTGGGAGATTAAAATGTTCATCTGTATCTCTGTTGCTTGACTACTGTGCTTGCTGTGCATTGTGATATTGTGAATTCAATTCCCAGCACATGGGTTCATTTTCATCACTTCTACTTCAATTTGAGCCAACCCACGAAGATAAATGCTGCTGCTTTTTTGTGTTTCAGATTCAACCATTTGTTTGTTCAATTACCGAGCCCACAGGCAGAACCAGAGACCTATTGTTTTCAGCATATACCTATTTTATATTTCTTGTTTTTCAAAATACCAGGGCAAAATCATAAGTAGTTTCAGAAGTCAGAACCTTCTTGGCATGAAACAGAGACTAGGAGTTCCTCTGTTCCATGACGTGTTTCTGTTAATTAATCTCACAGTTTACCAGTTTGATTTACACAAAGAAATCTGTGTTTAGCAAACGGGAAATCATGACCTATCTGCTTTGATTTTTCTTTCTCCTTTTGTTGTAAAAAAATTTCACGTCCTCATAAATATTATGTTGCAGGCCTTAGGCGGTGTGGCAAGAGTTGCCGTCTACGGTGGCTCAATTATCTCAGGCCAGACATCAACATGGAGGCTTTACTGAAGAGGAGGACAACATCATTTGCACCCTCTATGGTCAGATGGGAAGCAGGCAAATATTTCTAATTACTTTAATAAAATATTATTTAAGTTTATATATATATTTTTTCTGAAATGTTAATTAATTATGCTGTATAAGTATAAAATATTGCTATTTTTTATGCACAATAATTGCATTTTCAACTATAGGACTCTCATGAAAATTTGTATTGTTGTCCAGATGGTCTGCCATAGCCTCTCAACTTCCTGGCAGAACAGACAATGATGTGAAAAACTACTGGAACACGAAACTAAAGAAGAAGCTAATGGCAGGAAAAGTTACCCTCAAGACATTGACTGACAATAACACTCTTTCTTCAAACCCCTTACTAACCCAAAATGCTAAGACTCCAAATTCAGATTTCCCTGCTTCACAAAATCAAAATTCTCCACCCTCAGCGCTGCCAATATCAAGTGCTGATGCTAGTTCTGGGTTTAATATCAAGGAAAAAGGCACGAGTTGTGACCTAATTCATCAGCTGTACAGTGGTGCAAGTTTAAAAAACACTTCCATGGTGTCATTGTCTAAAGAAGGTTCAGGCGTTTCAGATTCGTCTTCCATTGCAGTGGACAACAAGTGTGTGTCGCTACCAGAACATGCTGGTGATGAAGTTAGGGATGTCTTGATGGATTTTGACTTTGGATTCCCTAATGATCTTGTTAATGGTCTTAACTGCCATGAGAGAGCTGGTGAATTTGCTCCAAGTTGCTATCCTGAGTGGGTTGATTTTGGCTATGTTGACAGTGTAAGCCACATGGACTGAATCAAAATGCTGTTTAGTTATGTAACCAGGGAATCCGTAAAAGCAAAAGCGAATGGAAATTAAGGAGGAGAAACACGTGAAGGTGGAGAGCTAGCTGACATTTATCAGTTTGTTCCAGTATAATTTGGTACTTGTGTTTTGTTCATACATAGCTAGATATAGGAACTACATAGCGTATGTCAAAGTTGGATTTAAGCAAATAAGAAAGATTATCCTATATACCAAGTGTTGGTAAGAATTTTTCTTATCCACAAGGTGACTCTCTGCAGACGTCTCTGTTGAGTGTTAAGGTTCATGCATGGTCGACAAAGTCGTTGGGGGGTGGGGTCTAGGAGACTTGGTTACTTTGCTTTTTGTTTTGGAATAGGGGACTTCTATATGCTGGATGACATAAGCATCTCTGCCAGTTTCTGGTTGGTCAGTGGTCACGAAAGTTGCATGGAGGTGTGGCCAATTCAAACCTCAGAATTGAATATCGTGTCCCTCGCATTCATTAACCACAAAAGATTCTCTATCTTTCTTTTCTTTTTTTCCTCTCTCTCTCTCCTCGCACCCCTCGTGATGCATTTTTAGCATTCGTAGTAAATGGTCATTCTCTGAACTTTGAAACATTCATCGTAAAAAAATTTCAGGTACATGTGCTCTAAGGCAGAGATTGGTATTATCTCACACCTCAGGTCTGATATATATATATAAACCTCAGGTCTGCTATATATATATATATATATATCAGACCTGAGGTGTATATATTCCCTAGATAGCCAACAGCATTTGCTTAATAGGGTCAAAATCGGCTCAGTGCGCATTATCTCACAATCCCGGCCAACTTTCGAGTTGTGATACTTGCTTCAAGTCAAGACCACAGTTTGTGACTTTGGTCACTGCATGAATTATCTTGGGAATCTTATGACTAACGATGAGTTTGGTGTGTGAGTAAAGATTTTATTAATGAATTTTGTATATAATTTTTATTTTTATTTTTGCTCCGATAGCAAACATAAAAATTTACTACTAATGCTACGTATACTGCTCATGTGCCAACCCCATAGATAGCCATAGTTTACTTGACCATTTTGCCAATCGCTTTGATTACACCCAATTGACTCATTAGGGGTCTTTTTAAAACGAGAAAAATCCAAAGCTGTATTTGGAACTGGCTCGCTGAACCATGGGCTATACAAAAATTGGGAGGCCTCCGAAGCTGGCCAAACATTTTTTTTTTATTCTCATGTTTGCATCTATCAAATTTGAAAGTATGGTCGTATAATGTCCTATATCTGCTTCCTCACGGCATTATATTATGGATGAATATTCCTTGACAAATAGCTTCAACAACACAGCAACATTACCATAAACCCAAAGGGCCTTCCGATATTCTTTTACTAAACAGAGTTCCACTTTCATATTTGGGCTCTCAGAAGACTAAAATATGCTTGTCTTTTTATATAAAGAAGGAAACAACCTTAAATAACCAAAATTATCTCTCATTGTTCTCCATTTTTGTTTCCTGTCATCGTCCACAAAAGTACCATGAACAAAACGAAACCCTTTTTTCTCCCCCGCCCTTACCTCTTTTTAAAGATGAAGATTAGTCACTTTCTCCCTTCTTCTTCTTCACCTCATCAGCAACAGCTGCAGGGGAGAAAAGCTAGCGCACAGGAATATCAGACACGATTCGATTTATGTAAAGGACATAAGAAATCAATTGATGAGAACTACCCTACCAGATTAAAATAAACGCTATGTGCTTCAATTGCATGTTCTTCTTTTACAACCACATGCTAGTTTAGTTCGTAACTAGTAATTAAGAAGAGGTTTTTTTTATTATGAATAAGACAAGGCTTTTTTAATTTAAAGAAAACACATTGGAAAGGAAAGGCCTTGTTTCTTTTTTTTCTTCCTCTTTCTCTATATGGAGCAAGCAGCATTTCTCAAGTTACCTACAATTTCCTTGTACCATACCTGGTCAATGAGGTACTGGCCATATGAGAATTTGTAAAGATGAATTCCAACTTCTGATTCATAGCGTGAAGGAACCAAGCAGCATGACCTCATTTTATTTCATTTTACTCTTACACTTGCATATATATATATATATATATATATATATAACCAAGCAACATGACCTCATTTTATTTCATTTTACTCTTACACTTATATATATATACATATAAAATGTATTAAGTGAGAACATTTTTTATTATAAGAGATGAGTAGAGTAAATTTTAACTATTAAACCATATATGAATAATTGAGATTAAATCTTATATAATGCTCACATGATCATTTAAAAAAGTTATATAACTTTTTGTTCTGATATTAATTATTCATTTAAAATTCAATAATCAAAATTTATTCATCTCACATCTTACAATTAACACTTCTTTCATTAAATATGCTCTTCATATATATATATATGCACACCGTCCAGGAGTATTAATCAATCAACTATTGATAGTGCCACAATCATAACTAAAGCAAATAGATAGTTGAGAAAAAGTTTTCAATTTGCATTTGCTGATTGTAAAAGATTACAAAAACCATAATTAGAAAATGTTTGCAGTTTACTCAATGATTTCCAAGAAACCGTTCTTAATGTTACATACTCTGGATGAAAGATGCCTGAGCAACATTTTATTATTATTTTAATTGATAGCAGTGTCCGATTTGTGAAATCCATGTGTAATTTTTTATCATAAGAGGAAAAGGGCAACAAGGGAGTAGCCCCTTAATTTGTTAATGTTTAGATATATAGTCATAGACGGGAATTAGTCCCAAACTCTTATTTTAATTTTTTTTGCTAGATAAAGTCTTATTTTAATTTGGCAAATAGTAGTCAATGATAAGACAAATTGTCTATAAAAAAACATATCACAAACCGCAAGTACGATAGATTAATAACGATTGAATAGAACGCAACAAGAGAGAATAAACAGTTAAGGTTTTCACCCCCCACCCAAAAAAAAAGGTGTAAATTCGAAAGAAGCCGTCAAGGAATCCCGTGGGATAGTTTCAACTTTCAATCCACGCAAGGTAAATAGGTTATTCTCTAAATCTACGCACCTTGGTATTATATTATTAGCAGGCATTACTTGATGAATATGACCGAGTTCATCTTCATAGCCTCGATTCGTTCCCTGTCATTTTTTTTTTTCTCACTTCTTCCTGCTTGTTGCGTCAATGGATCTCTACCCTCTTTTCTGTGCGAATCCGAAAATTAAAGTAACTAGTTTTATCTTTCTGAAAAATGAATTATCTCATGTTAAAATTGGGTGATTTCTTTAGTTCATTGCTCCAAAGTTTCACTGGAAAAGTGACAGAAAAAGTAGGGTTGGTATTGCCGTATTGGAGTGCATATTTGAACTCCCACAGTGCATCTCTGCACGTAATGCAACACTCTCCTTTCTGTCAGTAATACTCATTTGGGCAATTTTGGGCCGCAGAAACTGCTCTGCAAGTTCAGCTTCTTTCAATTCCTTAGACTTACAATTCTTCCTTACAATACTGAAAGTGAATTATAGGAACTCATTGTCTTGCTCATGATGTCGTCAATAATTTTGTCCATACATCTTTATTGTGTGTATATTTAGTACTGGGAAAAAATATTGATAAAAAATACATGTGAAAAATTTTATAAAATAATTCATTTATGAATTTTTCACTCCATTTTAATCTTGTACCAAAATGATCCTATATTTGAAAGCCATATATACAACAGAAAAAAATGGGCCGGGACGAGCGAATTCAATATTTATGCTACTTTAGATCGAACAACTTTTTTTTTGGGGTCTTTAGATCGAACAAGTTGTAAGCAAATTCACGGCATGGACAATGTTATAGTTGGAGCACAGCACATGCAGCTTGCAATGACACCTGATACGTTTGGACCTTTGTGGCGGAGCTATAATTCCATAACTAGCGCAAAATGCAACTGAGACGCAACTTATCAACAATATTTTTTTGTCTTATGTCCATCAGTTTCCAGTATAAATGCTCTAATTTTGGGATGCATTGACAGGACATAATTCATATTATCATAAAAAGAATTATTTTCTTTGATCTCAATTTTTTTAATTTTTTTAAAAATTATTAATAATTAATTAAACATAAATACAAAAGAAATAAAAATTATAAGTACAAATATTTTTTGAAAACTATATTTTATAATTATGACTATTTTTAAATATAGATAATTATCTTCTTTTTACATTTTGCAAAATTATTTTTATCTAACTAATTACATTATGTAGAACTAGCATTTTGAGAGTTATGTCTCTCAATTTATATTTTTTATTTTTATTTATATAATTATTATATATATTTATCATAATTACAAAATGATAATTACTTAAATTAAAATAACTATGTGATAAAACATAATATATTTGAAACTAATTATAATTTTGTATATAAAAAGAAAATAATTTTTAATATTTTGAAACAGTATAATTGTAGAATGTAATTATAAAAAAATGTTTATATTTATAATTTTATTTTTTTATTTTTATTCAATTAATTATTAATAATTTTTTAAAAAATAAAAATTTGACACCAAATA
This sequence comes from Castanospermum australe, assembly GCA_019955255.1. Classification (NCBI taxonomy): domain Eukaryota; kingdom Viridiplantae; phylum Streptophyta; class Magnoliopsida; order Fabales; family Fabaceae; genus Castanospermum; species Castanospermum australe. Next base: position 1,376,993 of record NSJW01000435.1, on the reverse strand, counting down.
AAAGAATACTCTAATGTAGTTATAAAAAAAATTATATTTACAATTTTCTCATTTGATTTTAGGAAAATTAGAAAAAATATTTTGAAAAAATTAAAAAATGAATACTAAACGAGAAATTCCCTTTACATGAAGTATAGATAAGATTGTTGAAGGGTTCGCGCAACCCCTTTAACTTGATTTGCAACGAGGCAAGCTTAAAAATATTACATTTATACGATTAAAAAAAGTAGTCAGCCTCGATGAGTTGTAAATTCACTTCTTTTAATTTACGTATAACGAAATATCTAATATTCAAATAAAATTGTATAATCCAAACGTAATCATCAAAGTTTTAGTTAAAATTATATAGTCTGTTCAATGTATTTATCCACATCAAAACTTAATCATCTAGTAATTTAATATGTGCTTGAATTATATTTTATAAATTTAATTTTATATTAACTTGTTTTTAATGAAAAGTAAATATAATAAAATAATTTATGTTTTAAAAAAATGATATTTAATTTAAAATTAAAAAATAATTACTTTAAAATAAATAAAATTTTAAAATTAAAATCAGATTTTAAATTAATATTAATATTAGAATAAATAAGATAAAAAATTAATAAAATCCTATTTATATCTCAATAAACTCATTTGTACATACACTTGATCATTCAATGCTCACTCAGATACGGTACAATGCAATAGTATCGGTTGTGCTAGTGGCACAATTAACCTTAACAAGTGCAACAAAAATTATTAAAATTATTTAAAGTATATTATTTTAATAATAAATTTAAAAATATATTTTTTAAAATAAAAAATATCTTTATAAATTTAATTTATTTAAACCGTAATAATCTTAAGACAAAATAAATTAAATAATATCTTTTTTTTTAAAATATAAATCAAATAACATGATGTACAACAGGAAGAACCTCGCGTTGCTAGATTTATATATAGAAAAAAAATACTAACGCAATAAAAAGATAATTTTTAAGAATAATTATAAAATGCATTATTTAATAAAATTGATATCACATCATTTATTTAAAAAAAAAATCAGTAAATGAAGAGAAGAAAAACTCAGAAAAGCGGGGTAAGGGGATGCGGCAAAAAAAAAAAAGAAGGGATAATCCCCGTTGCCTCAAATCAAAACGTCCTCGCATTGATTTGGAAAGCACAAACGAAGCGCTTGATCTGATTACACCGCTCTCTTCCCGATCTCAATACCTTCATACACAATCCTAAGCCATCCAATTTACTGCTATTGTACCTTCAAAACCTTTCTAAACCATAAACCAGTTCAGATCTACCAGCGTTTGATTTCATTTGCAGATCCACGATGGATTTCATGAAGGTCTTCGATCAAACCGTTCGAGAAATGTGAGCTTTATTCATCCTTGTTCCTTGTATTGCAACTTATTTTTTTAAAAGAAAAATTAAAATTCTGTTTCACCTTTTTGTGGCTCTTCTTCTGGTAAGCCGCGAACATTAATCTCCCCTTGTTATGATTACTTTTGGGAAAACAGAAAGAGAGAGGTCAATCTGAAGGTGCTCAAGGTTCCCGAAATCGAGCAGAAGGTAAAACTCTAATTGGTTTGCTGTTATTTGCGAAGATTTCATTGAAAATCTTACATTTCCTATTAGATTTTTTTGTTTCTAAGAAATCCCCTTTTTTTTTTTTACTTTGAATAGCCATTGCCATAGTACAAGAATTACATTTATTAACAACATATTTTCTCAATATTTTTCACAACGCACATTCCTCACGGTTGCTGCGTTTCTCCAGAATTGATTTGAATGGAATGCATCTGAGAATTGTTTCTGTTCCTTTCCCTCCGCCAGAGAAAAGGGGGGAAGTATTTCTGCGATTGCAGTGTAGTAGCTCCCTATCTATCCCTACCATCACAGATTTGTCAAATTATTTGTTGATGTAACATAGTGTTAGAAAACTGCCTGATGAATACGCTCGCTGAGGGGTGGAATATTCACAAACTTCAAGAGTATGTTTAACCACAAATTTTGAGAATTGATCTGATTTATAAATAAAATCCTTTTATTGGAAAGTTATAAAATAAGGTTTGATTTGGTTTTGAAATCCTTTTGATTTTAGTTGTCTACATGTAGAAATCCACTCAAATCTGATTCGACTTTATTTGATTTTAGTTTAATTATATGAATTGATGATTTTGCCCTTATAACTTTAGTCATTTCACATTTTCACCTATTCTAAGGGTAATAAAGTAAAATTATTAAAATAGAATGAATTCACTTCATCTTCATTGTTTTCCAAACATTGAAATTGATTTGCAAATCAATTTAAATCATATTTTTATACTGAGTTCCAAATATGAGAATTGATATCTTAATGAAATCAAATAAAATTAAGTCAATTTCATTTTTTAATGATTCCAAACACAATGTAAGAACCTAAACTTGCCATTTTATGGCATTTGGATCCACTCATGTAGTCATGTTACATAACCAGACCTAAATCTGTTGCTAATATCATTTTGTTTCTCATTTTCTTTCCCAAACAAAGGGTATTTGTTTTATTCTTATTAGAGATTAGAGATATAAACCATTCCTAGCCTTCATCTAATAGCTTAAGCTTTGGGTGAGAGTTGGTCATTGACATGGCATCAAATCAATAACCAAGTGGTTAGGAGTTTGATCCTTGCTATCCCCCCCCCCCAATCATTCTTCACAATTAAATTAAATTTCAACAGAAGGTAGAGTGGGTCTGTGCATTACCCATGTTTCAAGTTCAAAGGGCTTTTGCATGAGGTGGCATGTTGGAGATATATAAACCATTTTGGGCCCTCAACTAATAACTTAGGCTTTTGGATATAGTTGGTCCTTTATAGTTCTGACCTGACCCACTTGTAAATTTGGAAATTAGAATATTCTGGTATAGCTTCTTAATCTAGTATCAAAAAAAGATGCCTAATGTATGTGCTTTTCTCCATTTTAGATATACCCATGTTGGCATGTCCAGACTGTTTGTTGGAAATTTGTCAGTTTTGAGCCCCATTCCTGTGCACATACAAAGTAATTACCAGTCACAGGTGGAGATGTCAGATATCTAATAATAGCATAAGGAACTTCTTGTATGACATAATATTGATAGATATGGATTGTTGTAAGATAGTCTTTCTTTCAATTTTGTTATCAAGGTTTGATTTTGAAGTTCACAAATTAAGTTTTTGCTTTGTTTTTCTTTAACATGGTGCTCTAGGTAGAATTACTATAGGATGAATATGTTGTGCCCCTCCTTTTTCTGCAGACAGACTGTAGAATGTGTGTATAGCTCGAATGTCCAAACTTCAAAGTATATGAATAATAAATTCACTGGTATTATTTTACTGACTTTTTACCATTATTTATTATTTAGGTATTGGATGCAACTGATAATGAACCTTGGGGTCCTCATGGTTCCGTGCTGTCAGAGATTGCACAGGCTACCAAAAAATTGTAACGTTATTACTTTTGGACAGTTGTCTATCTCATTTCTGGTTATACTACTTTTGAAAGATTTTTTCTTTAGTTTTCATATTTAGAGAAAATTTCTGATATTTTTCTAGTTAGTTTATTGCTTTTGCTATACTTTCCAGTACTGAATGTCAAATGGTCATGAATGTCCTTTGGACAAGACTGAGTGAGACTGGAAAGGATTGGCGTTATGTATACAAGGTAACACTTTCCACTAAACTACATTATTGTCTAAGATTTTAAGGTACAAGGAGAAGGCCTTTCTGCATTTTCTATGTTGGTACATACAATTTGTCTATCTTTCAATAACTTAAACTCCTCTTATGTCAGGCATTAGCTGTTATAGAGTATTTGGTAGCACATGGATCTGAACGTGCAGTTGATGACATTATAGAACATACTTTTCAGATCTCAGTAAGGGCCAGTCCCTTTGTTTTCAGTTAATTTTTTTCTTGCAATTCTCAACAGTGCTGACAATAGGAATATAAGATAGTTCATTTTCTTACATAATCATCATTTACTTTGTATTGATAAAGGCACTATCTAGTTTTGAATATGTTGAGCCTAGTGGGAAGGATGTGGGACTCAATGTCAGGAAGAAGGCAGAAAACATTGTGGCCCTTTTAAATGATAGAGATAAGATACAAGAAGTCAGAAGTAAAGCTGCTGCAAACCGTGACAAGTAGGTCAAATTTGTCGATATTTTAATCCCGTGATTACTATAAATTGTGTTGTCAGCAAATGATTTTCTTTTTTTTTTATTGCTTAATTTAGGTACATTGGAGTTTCTTCTTCTGGAATCACGTACAAGTCTGGGTCAGCCTCGTTTAGTAGTGGCAGCTACCAGAGCAGTGATAAATATGGAGGCTTTGGTTCAAGAGATGGTGACAGGTTTAGCGATAGTTATAGAGACAAGGGTCACCATGAAGAAGAAAAAGTTGAGAAAGATTACTATGGAAAATCACGTCACGGCGTCACAAGTGACAATCAAGGGGATTCCTTCAAGAAGGGTTCTGCACGCTTTGTCAGGTAGAGCATATCTAACAGTTATTATGGTCTGCAAATGATAAATGTATCTGATGTTTGTCCTATACTATAATTGGAGTATATTGTCATCAATCTAGGTAAGTTTAAATTTGGAGCAAGTAGTGACTGCTATAGAACTTTCTACATAAGTTTAGTTATTTCTGTGTATATTTCAGTGTATATTGTTTTCTGGTGCTCCATATTTAGTTATTGTATGTCAAATTGTTGACTTAAATTTCTAGAATTATTAAAGTGCTTTATACTAAGGGATTTCTTTGGTATTTGACAAACTTGCTTTTAAAAATTGCTTGTTTTACTGTGTGAGTTGTTTTAATAAAAAATTTCCTAAATAATAAATAATCCATTCATGATAAGCATATAGACATACAATCTCTTATCTGTGCAATTCAACTCAGTATATCCCATAAAGAATATTAAATTTTACTATAATTAAAATTTTGTCGGTACTTGGTATGCATTCAAATGTGTTTTTATCTTCCTTTACCTTGAACACCCTTGGGACAAATTTTTAAATATGCTCAGACAAAGAATTTGATAGGAGCCTCTCTTCAGATTTCAGAAACTGGGATTGAAACCCAGAATTTACAGGTTCTGAAGCTAGGATTACAGAAACTAAAAGAGAGACAGAGAGAATGAACAGAAATAAAAAGATAGCCCAAGCTTTCAAGGGGCTTGGCCTTTCCCTCCCCCAATCTTAACTCAATTTCTACCTGCCTCTTTCAAGCCCCCCCTCTCTCACATTTATTCCACTCTCCCAAACAGAATCCTATTCTCTTCCTCTCTCCTTACTTCATAGGCATTCTGGTATTGCCGGGATTGTTATTCCCACTAATTCCCTCCATGGCACGTGTCTTAAGTCTCTGCAGTCCCTATTTGCTCTTGTAAGGTACACCCTTGTGATCACCCGTGTGATGCTGGGGTCTAGCAAGATTCAAGTCAAAATATTAGTTGAAAATGAATAATCTTTAGAATAAAGCATCTCTTTGAATAATGATGACAGAAATAAGGCACTGGCACTAGTTTTAATTTTCCCTTTTTTATTTACCAAAAACTTTTATGGATTCATTTACTTGATTATAAATTGTATCTTATATATCTATGAAAATGTTAGGGCAGTGTACATAATAAAGATGTCAAATTGATAGAAGACATGCTACTTGTGCATGATATCATTACGTAAAACCACATACTCACAAGTCCAGACTCAAACCTTTGATCCTTACTCTTCCTTGCCTAGTTCAATGAGCTTGTTTCGAGAACACTGTTTAAGTGGGACACTTGGTTAATGGTTGAGATGCGTATCTCATGTCCCAACTTATACTTGCACTGGCTTCAGTTTTTATGCACACATAGAGACATGCTATTACCTCTGCATACTGCAATGATTATTACTTTGCCCCTCTTCTAATTCCAGAATGTCTGTCTTGCAGCAAAAATCAGGAGAACATGTCTTCCAGAGTATCTAAGTCATCTACTAATGCAAATGCCTTAGATAATTACTGTTCAGTTCCCTTTCAAAGTTCAAGTGTACCTGCAAATAATACCGAGGATGACTTTGATGATTTTGATCCGAGAGGAACTTCCACTAGTAAGTATTCTGAAACTGTCTCCTACTTCCTAGTTACTGATTCCATTCAATTGACTTTAAGAGAAATATTGGCCTATTCATTCAAGTTGAGTAGAAATTACTGTAGCACACATTTTTGCTGTTATATTTCTGGTGCAACCTGCAACATACAAACCTTCCAACATCTGGCAGAGGCAATAATCTCTGGAGATTGAGTTTTTAGATTTGTCATCATTACGTTGACATCCCCTCCCCATCCCATCCCCAAGGCAGCCCCTTGGCAAAGGAAAAGAAGAAAAACCAAATTGACTATATATTTTTTTGCGGGATTTTTTTTACCTTTTAAATGATGTGATTTTTCTTTTCAACAGAGGCTTCAGCTGGAAGCTCTAACCAGGTTGATCTCTTTGGACAAGATTTAATTGGCGACCTCATGGATGCTCCGACATCTGTTTCCACAGAAAAGCCTGCAACAGGTAGTGTGTCAGAGGTTGATCTCTTTGCAGATGCAGCATTTGTATCAGCAGCTCCTCATGTGGACAAAGGAGCTAGTTCTCAACCACAGGTTAGTATTCATCTACTATTAAGAAGTAGGTCCTAAGCTCAAAACCTCCCTCTTCCATGATCATTGATGCCCCAAAAAGTGAGAAAGCTGCCTATATTGCTCGACTTGTATTGCTTGACTGCGTTGTACTACATTGAAGTAAATATTAGTGGTCTATTCTTTAGTATGAATTATGATATCACTTTCTTTTCCCAAATTATTACATTTTAGAGTGTCATTCTGGTGAAAACTGTAAAAGTTAGCATGCTCAAATGGTCAAGGAGGGGGACCAAGAGGTAGAGTGAAGCACTCCATTTACAATTATTAGAGGGATGTACAATTTTTCGCAAGATGATTCCAAGTGTGTTTTCTGACATGTAAAGAAAGGTCATCTTAAAAATTTTAAATCATGAATCACTCATGGGAGAGAACAATGGTTATCTTCTTGCTCCGCATTTTACTTCACCATGCTGAATTTTCATTTGTATTCTTGGTGATTGCATGTACAGGATGAAGTGGATCTATTTTCTTCACAACCAGCCATTTCCTCTTCAGTTACGTCAACAGTTGACTTGTTTTCCATTCCTGAACCAGTTGTGCAGCCAGACAGCAAGTCAGAAAACTCTGGTCCTATGAATAATAGCACTATCGATCCCTTTGCTGCTGTTCCAGTTAATAAGTTTGATGGATCTGATATTTTTGGTGAATTTACTTCTCAATCTGATTCAGTGTCTTCACAGCCCTCAAACAATTCTGTCAGTGATGGCAGTCATGATAATATCAATGGTAAATCTTTAGCAGACTCTAAAGTTTCACCTAAAAAGGATACTTTCCAGGTGAAGTCTGGCATTTGGACTGATTCACTAAGCCGTGGATTGATTGATCTCAATATATCTGCTCGTAAGTTTATTATCTTGACTTCCTTAATAGCTTTTCCACAACATAATATATTCTGTGATAAGTTGCTGTTTATTCCCTATCTGCATATTTTAAATAATTTGTAATTGCATGGTCTTTTTCATCCAAGGGTATTTCCGTGCACAATCTATTCCTCAGGATTTTAGCCTTTTAGGATACCATCTTGTGCCTCTCACAGTGATTAATGCGTTGCATTCTGGTATATGATAACTAAAAGATGCACAAGTCCCTTGCTTAAGAGTACGTATTTAGACATGAATAGGGTTGGAGGATCTTGGTAAGCAACTTGTGTGTCCATCCACTTCCCTCCCACCTTGCTCCCCTCTGCATGTGCACTATCATGAATCAATGTGTTAAATGATGTGCTCGCGATATAATGCAGTCTAAAGAGCTATTTTCTCCATTTATTTCCCCATTTGTGTAATATTGTGCTTAGGTTTACTTTACGAGCTCATTTTGCTTCCATTTTATTTCCTAATATTCCAACTGTTTGAGTACTGAGTAGCTTCTGTAATTTCAATGTTGTTCTGCAGCCAAAAAAGTATCACTCGTGGATGTTGGAGTTGTGGGCGGATTAAGTGATGGATCAGATGAAAGGGAGAAGGGCCCTCCACCTTCATATTACATGGGAAGAGCCATGGGATCAGGATCCGGTCTTGGTATGTCTGGATTCACTCCTTCACAACCAGCAACTAGAAACGACATATTCTCAAGCCTTAGCAGCCAACAATATCAATTTGGTGGGTTCCAAAAGTAAAATTCGCAGATTTTAAACTTGTTCTATCCCATTTTCACTCATTCTTTGTGTGTCGGCATTATTGAAACTGTTGAGCTCTTAAGTAGCATGGTGGGTTTTGTTTATATATATATTTCTCATAGAAAATGCTAGATAGCCAGAATTATTTTGACAGAATATTTGTCAAAATGCTTTGGCGGCATACCTTTTATTGATTCTTGGATGGATAACCATTTTGTCTTATCCAAAAGCCACATTTGAATTTAGCTAAATTATGATTAAATTGTCAGATTTTTTTTTTTGGTTGTGTAACATTACTTATTTCTCACACAATTGTGATTTTAAAGTTAAATTACTATCGTGCCTCAGCGCTGTTTATGTCTGATCGATTGCAACATTCTGCAGTGCCAAAGTTCTGGTGGCACTGATTTGAGTTGTAAAATATCGGTCTCAACTTGAAGTTGCTGTTTACGTGTTAGTCATTAAATATCAACCAGTCAACTTTTTTTTTTGGTTCCATTGTACAAATTTAGTTATATAATATAATCTGTTTTACTTTACCGGTGGCGTTCATAATAATTGTATAAATGCGCACGTTGCTTTGGCAGTAGTAATTCAGGGGCCAAGTCTGTTATTAACATAATTTTTTACTCAAACACTCCTCCAGTAGTGGACAATTGTGGCTGCAGCTGCAATTTCAGAACACGATAATAGTTCCTCAACGACGCAAACAAAGGTGTAATACGGTATGATTCGCTTGTAATTGACCTCGATTAATTGAAAAGAAATCATTCCAATTATTCTTTTGCAGACAGCATCTATATGAGAACTCACTGACATGATTTGATTCACATCACACGCTTGTGTAACCTTAATTAGTGGAGGATTTTGTTCAACCATTATCTTCGTACTCATGCTTCAAATAGTGTCATGCATTTGTACATTTTCATTATTACAGTCATTCTAAATAGTATTGGTCGTGTAGTATGATTATTAATATCGATTATCCCTCGAAAGGTAACAGCAAGATGAAAACTAAAATTCTAGATTCTCTTTTTTTCGGTTTAGACGGATTTTATTTTCGTTGTTCATTTTTAACCTAGTTTTTCACAATTTATTTTTGCAATGTAACCTTTCATTAAAATTTACATTTTGTCCCTTGTAGATCAGTCTCCAATGAGAAAAATGTAATGTTTACTTATCATCATTGAAATCTTATGTGGCATTAGTTAGTATCTAGCTTGTATGTCACCCAATTTAATATTTATCATCAAAATCAGCCAAATTTAACCATATGATCTGCATATGACATTTTTTTTTATTGAGTCTTGATATGACATTTTATCATTAAGGCTAAAGTGATTGAGGTCACGCTAATAAAAAAAATCCTCATACGTACAGAGTGCCATGGTCATCTGATTTCCATGTGGCAAACAACTAACAAATGTTTGTTTTAAATTTTTAATTATTTAAAACTAACTCTGCAAGTTTAAATTAATCATCCAATAATTCTGTTTTTAGAACTTTTAGAATTGATTCCTAATAATCAATATCGATTCTAGACACAGTATTTTTTTTCTTTTAAAAAAAAGACTCCTACAATAACTACAAAATTACTTTTTTTAAAAAAAACTCAATTATACTTTAAAAATAATTATATTATACAACAACTAAACATACAAAATTTTCTTTTAGCATCAAATATTTTTCCAATCAATTATTTTACAATTAAAACAAAACAGACTCAAATTACTAATTTTTAAAATTTGGACAAGTCAGACTCTTTCGTCCGAAAACTAAATAGATTATAATTTTCAAACCATCGACTGACAGACTATCATTGTGTTCATTTTTATAATCTGATTGATCATTCATAACATTGGTGTGCTCAAAACTGATACCACTCCCCCGTTTTCAGCACAAGACTGCATTTGGGCCACTCTACGTTCACTAAGCATGAAAAAGAGCCGGCACCATCTGTCCATCTCCCAGTTCTAATCCGGGTGTCACCTGATGGACAAGAGAATTGAAAATTCGAAATAGTTTATTCGTTTTGTAATTTTTTTTTTTTCCAGCAGATGCAAGCGGGGAAAAAGGACTCAAGTATTCAACAACTCCAACCCCCTATAACTCATTCCAAGTATCTGAGGCAGTAACTAACTATAGGCTCAGAAAACTGATTTATTGCAGTTGTTTGGTTGAAAGAGAAGCAAAGTATTTTCCTTAGTACATATCCAAGATTCTACCCCTTAACATGGCCTCAGCTTTCTTCACCTCCTTCACTGGTCCCATGATGAAGACCTACATAAAAATAAGAACATTTAAACAGACAGGTAGTTAAATATCAGTATTTTTATGCGCAAGTTATGCTAGAAATAAAAAAATGAAAAATGGTGAGTGGTGACAGTTATAACACAGTAAAAGATCACAGACAGACAGATTGCAGATGAACTGCTTCAGATTGACTAAGGAAATAAGTTCCCAGGGATCATAGGGATTCTCAATCAAATACATAATAACAATTAACAAATTGCAAGTCTAAGACATCACCATAGTTAATATAACCACAAAAATTGGAAATCATCTACACCTCTTTCTGCAATTATATTAACAAATCAATACCATACTACCAATCCACAGATTAAAATCAAATAGCTAAGAAGCTGGAGCTTATGAATCACATGGCATTGGATGCTGATAAACTAACCTTGTCAGGTGGGCCCTTGGCACCTCCAATGAGAATTTCCGCACTAAACCAACAAATGAATTTAAGAATTAAAACAGGTATGGAACAATAGATCAAAGAAGTACTTACTAAACAAAGGGAGTGGAAAGGAGGGGAATAGAATTTTACTTGCAAGATTCCTTAATTGACAAAATTGTAGCCCCTTTTTTCCCAATAATTCGTCCCATCTTCCCTTGTGGAACATCAAGAACTGAAAGGATTTCTTCCTCAGGATCATTTCCATCAGATTTCAGCTTATCTACAAGAAAAAAGTAAATTGTTTAGCAGTCAAGAGCATGAATTAATCACACTAGCATTCCAGGCACATACGTATCCACTAGATTATCAAAGAAAGCAAAAAATGAAATACTTCTAGCCAGTTATGTAATCTAATGAAAAATTCAACCAAAACATCACTAAACTATAATCTATTTTGCATGAACCTGGAAGAGGAGTAACAACATAAAGAAAGAACCCCACCTGGAAATTGCACATAAAAGACATTCATAGTTCATGCCAAAATTTCTTTCTTTTTATGTGTCTGCCTTGGAGCTACACATGTTCACCATTTTATGGTAATTTTCAACTGCCAAATTATGCCGTCACCTTTAAGTCAAATATAATCAATGACATCTTATAATTTCATTTTAAACCCCTTGGCAGAAAATAAAATCTAGGAGGATTTAAGTCAACTGGCAATATAACGTGTCCATATAGTTTCATAATATAGAAATAAGAAAATATATTTTACATATAAGATTGTCATTCAGCTCTTTAAGACCTGGAATAGGAGGTAGAGATGGCCAATCAGCATAATCATTACTGTTCACACAAAAACATCGGCAATACAAGGTACCACGAACTGCAAGATACCATAAAGACCGTTCATTTAATTTCTCCATCATTTGGTGATAAATGTAGAGAAGAAAGCGGACATCATCAGCTGCTGCACGGACCATTAGTTCAGATAAAGGTCTGTACGTCCAAAAGTTGGGGTCCTGGCAAAACATTAAGAAATAATATCACTAGATATAGAGATTAGTTGGATGATGTCAATAGATAAATATTTCTGCTTCAATAGCCCGGGCAAATTCTTCTTATTGACCTGAACATGCAAATCAATATCAACAACAAATGGATAAACAAAATTCATAAATTATTACATGTAAAGTTGTAAATTATATGTCTAAAAGATTTTTTTGTTTACTGTTTCTTACATGTAGAACCTTTCTATAGTTACATGCTATGTAGTGTTTACCATATCAATTAAATATTAAACATGACATCACATAATGAAATTGAACATGCATGCCAGACCAACAATTTGACTTTTGAGTATGAAAGTAAAAAATAGATTATTCTTCTCAACCAAATAAGATTATTCTAAAACCAACCTGTCGAAGGAGGACACGAACTTCTTCCTTCTCAAGATATGATATGCCTACATCCAAACACTTGACATGAATATGGTGGAAACAACCAAATAACTCAAAGGAACCCATTAGGAATTATTAATCATCTACATCCAGAATAATCAGGTCAATATCATAAAGAAATCAACAAAAACATTTTAATGGATACCATGACATATATAATACCAGAATAACGTGGATCTGCAAGGAGGTTGACAAATGAAATGTTGTCATCTGGCAATCTCTTCCGTCCTTCTTGCTCCTCTATCAATGAATAAGCAATCTGAACCAAAACAAAGAATATCTTTAATCACTCAGTAGAACACAAGGATCTATACTAACAAACACTTATTACACTAGTGCAAGAATCCTATGATATCCTTAGTAATACTTACAACAAGAAAAATAAAGTGTAAAAATTCTGAGGAAAGGAACTCATTTGTTATACAATTTCCATTTCCTATCTCCTGCCTTGACATTTCCTAAATTAAAATGGATCATCTAGGCAAGGGGGAAGTAAAGAAGTCCAACTTCAATAATGACTCTTTTAAGATTATTTAAGTATGTTTAAGTAACCATCGAGAGATCAGCCAAGCTTTTTGTAGTGTCCAAAACACATTTGTAGTTGTGCCGTCATGTGGCAAATGTATTATTGTTTGCTGTCTGAGATTGTACTGGAGATTCATGTGCAGGCATGAAAGTTGACACTGATACAGTTGTTGGTGGATTGCTAGCAGGCTTCGCAGACGAAGGCCAAGCAAAACCTAAGGTTTTACTGTCAGTAATGGGAAGGAAAAGCCTGGGCAGGAGTTGAATGGTGGAGTGGGCGTGGTACGTGTAGAGATCGGCCAGGAGAAGCTCTTGCGCTACAGGTGACACGTGGCAGCACGTGGAAGGGAGTTTTTCAAGGAGGTTTCAGCTTTTGATAGATCGGCACTCTCTGAGTCCAATGGTGGGTTCAGTCAGTTGATCAAAGACCAAGAAGGTGGATAACTAGAGATGGCAGCTACGGCAGAGAGGAAAAGTGAACATGGCCACTAATGTTGGCTGGAAAGGTGCATGAAAGCCACAGGTAGGAGGAAAAACTAGGGTTCCAGTGGCCAGAGTAAGTGCACAGCCATAAGGAATGAGAGAGTCAAGGGACAGAGACAGAGTGTTTGAGAGAAATTGTGTGTACAGGCTTGCATATTGATCTCTTATTTAGAGTATGGATACAATCAATTAAGGAGATAATTACTATCAATCAAGGAGCTAATCACTAGATAATTTGCAGCAATCAAATAAATACAGTTGACTAAATGCTAATATCCTAACAAATGTAAATGCAAGTTATACAAAATGCAAGTGATTTAACCTTGAACTAACTGAATAATTTTCCATAAAATTTATGACTAAAGTGACTAAACTAATCAAAAATTGATGGGCACGTGCTGTATTACTGAAGATAGACAGGAAACTTAAGGGAAAACCATGTAAACCTTGTACACTTAGCCAAAATAGTTGTTTTATTTATTGGAAATAACAGAGCAGATGAAAATAATAATCATATTATTCTTGATAGGATCAACGACAACGAGGGGGCTAAGCAGTTTAATTTAGGTTTATTAACATATTCAAGTGAACCACTAATGATAAGAAAAAAAAATCCAAACAACATAATCATAAAACAAGAGCAGATTAGTCATTGTTTTTTGCTACAGCCATCAGCTGAGATCCAATATCTTCTTCCATTGCCAACAACCATTGCTCAAGGAAAATTGTTCTGGGTCCATATAATATGAAGTGTGTGCTATTGTGGAAGTAATTTAGTTAGTCCGCCAACTTAACAAGACCCAATAAAATAGGCAGGGAGAAGGGGGAGAAGGGGGAGAAGGGGAAGCCTGCCTAATAATAAGGGAGCTCACCTGGGTATCCACCACGTTGTTCAACTTGATGCCAAACTGAAAGTACAATGCCTAGAAAACAATGATATGTTTATGAGAGCTTTAAATTGTCAGGTGAAGTTGGGAAATGCTGAGATGATAACACAAGTCTCTTAAACTTATTTTTTTTTATAAAATGTTTCCTAAACTTCATAAAATACAAATGATAAAAAACAAAGAAAGCAATAAAATAGATCAGAGACCTCACTGTCCCGTTTGCAATCATGAATCACTTTTGTGATGTAACTAGACTCAAGTGCAGGCTTACAGGCTTTGATAAGCATCTCTCCCCCTTGGATTGCATCAACCAGGTATATAGCATCTGGAAATGCAAGCTGCAGAAACATGAAATTTAGGCATCAAAATGAGATACGCCAAGTTCTATGCCAAGATTAAACATAATGTTTTCATCAAGAGTAAACCCAAAAAGGATGCAATTAGAAAGAAACGATTACATGTTTATCTCATTAAAGCAGTAAACAATGTCACAACCACCAGCCTAAAATTATAAGAGGCAATTCGAGAAGCATTGAAGCAATAGACAGAAGAATCTGTAAAATACCTTCAAATCAAGAAACAAAAATGAAAAAATAACAGGTCACAGTAATGAAAGGTCAAAACTAAAAATCTAAAACCCTTCTTATATATTGAAATAAACAACTTATTATATGAATTCTTACTTACACCTGTAAGTTGCCACAATCTAAATGAGTTGCTTTTCAAACTCACTAGATTAAGTCCCACCTTTCATAGCACCATAAGCTGATCCAATTCACATACTAGCTCTTCAAAAATTATGTGCCCAACAAGGCAAACATTTAGCACTTGTACCTAAATAAAATAATGCAGCTTAAAATGGTATAACATGTACCCCCCCCCAAAAAAAAAGAAAGAAAGAAAGCCGGTCACATGAAGAGACTGTAGAATTAAAATTATTTAGCTTCCCCCACCCTTCTACATGCCTCTGTTTAAAAGCTACCATTCTATCTCGATTAAATAAGAACAGTGCATTAATAGGTTGCTCTTATATACATATATGTTGCTCTATTTGTCTAGATATAGCAGAGTCAGTGACATTAACATCCAACTTGAGTATATACCATACATTCTCATACCAGACTTAAAAAGCAAAGCAAAGTGTAGTTCACCTGCATTATACAAAGACTTCCATTGCGACATAAGTCAACACCCTCGCAGTCAAAACCAATAACAAGCTGCGCTTGAGGTGAGGGCTCCAGGAATTTAACAGGAAGTTGAGATGCAGTGGTGACAATATGAATAGGAACCGAGCGAGCTTCATGATCCAGAGGCTTGTCACCTGTGTAGACATTGAATTTGAAATCCCGCACAAGCAACTGATCTCGAAGGACAAGTAGAGAGACTCAAGCGCAACTCAACGGTATAATTGCATTGGGTTCGATTGAAGACAACATAACAACGCGATCAAATTATAAAACAGCTGGATTTTCTCCAGCCATCGCACATTTTCTCAGGAAACAAACAGTGAATTGAGGAAACCGATGCCCTAAATCAATCGCCATAAACGAAACTAGACGAACCTAAAATTAGTAAAAAGGGAAAAGAGAGTGGCGAAGAGGGAGCTCACCTGGGTCGGAGTCGGAGGGTAGAGGAAGGTCTGTCTGATACCACGGAGGAGGAGAGGCCATGTGATCGGAGCATCCAACCACATCACAGGTTTTCTCTCGACTCTGCCACTAGCATTTATTACTGATCGCTTTTTTCTTTTTTCTTTTTTCTTTTCTGTTTCGCCTCTTTTATTTCCTTCCATTTTTTTTCTTTTTGGTTTTTTCTACCCATGAAAATAAATGGTTGCATTTTTAACCGCTTTCGCCTGGAGATGTCAAAACTTTACGTCACCCGTCACCTCTTTTCCTACGCTTTCTTTTTACGGCGTTTGCTCCGTGGTGAAATGGAGGTGTCCCTACCAAGAATGGAGGTGTAGAAATTGAAAAAGTTTAGCAACAAATAAATAAAAATAAAAATAAATTCGTATAAGATGAGTTTTATACATAAAAATTATATAAAAAATTTATTATATAAAAATTTATTTTTATTTTTATCTTAAATTAAATATATGCTAACAGTTTTGTTATTCTTTCTTAAATTTTTTTAATAATTTTTTAAATACTTAATAAATTAAATATTAAATAAAAAATAAAATATTTAATACAATAAAAATATAAAAAATATTCAAAAATTAAATTATTTAATAATTAAAAAATTTATTAAGAATATAGGTTAGAATGATATAAAATTATTTAACAATAAATAGTCCAACTATCTCTTTATTTTTATTGGTTGTTTTAAAAAAATTATTTTATCTCAAATTATTTATTATTTGATAAAATTAATAAAATATTAATTAATTATTCAAAATTTTATATTAATTTTTAATATTTCTATTAAACTCACAAAATACATATTAAGAAAGAAGAAATATGAAATTTAATATAATGAACAATAAAAGACTATTTAACAACTTTCTTAATTCTTATATAATTATCTTAAGTGATAAATAAAAACATATGAAGGAAATACTTTTCTATGCACTAAAATTGAATTAGTTGAGAGAGACTTGTAAGAAGTGATAAGTTTAGACTTTGTACCGCTATTATAAAAAAAAAAATCCATATTTTTCTAGAAGAATAGTAATAAGTGCTTTATTTATATGTTTCATATTTTTCTAAGAGAATTAGTGATAAGTTTTTACTTTGTGTATATTAAGTTCTTATTTTTTTAATTATGCTAGTCTTCTGATTTATTAATTATATACAATGTTGCCTTTGTAATAATCTTTTATCCAAATATGTTAGAACTTTGTTAAATAGTAAGGTACCAAATGACTATTAATGTAGTCTAGATGAAAAAAAAAATGTCACTATTTAGGATTAGGATTCAAAGTAAAATATAGTGATTATAATTTTTTATTAAAAATTAATAATTTAAGATTTTGATAAAATATAAGTAAATGGATTACAAGTTATGAATTTATCGTAATATCATTTTTTGATTTTCTCATCATAGATTACCTACTTAAACAATTTCATTACTTGATGTAATAATTTGGAAGAAAAATTCACATAAGTATCACATTTGATGCATTTGATAAATTAATAATTAAAATGAACGAATTTAAAAACTAATAAGTAAAATAAAAAAATTAAGAATAATGACTACAACGAACGTCTACAAACTTAATTAAGACTTTTTATAATTCTATCTTTTAAATATTTATTTTGTATAATAGAAAAATCACAATAAAAAAGTTATTATATTGTTAAGGGTAATTATTTTAATAAAAATTAGATAACAAAAAATGTAATAAAGTATATCTTTTTTTAATTTAAAAATTATACTTTGTCGTGGTTATTATGTTATAAATAATAATTGTTTATAATATAACTCAAGTTTCACTTTAAGGTTACACAAATAATGGTATTTATGGTAACAATTTAAGTTTAATTTCTTTTTTTTAATTAACCCTTATAACCCATTAACTTATATTGTTTATTTTTTTATTTTATGTGGGTTGACAAGCATTATAAAATGATTTTGTGGGTTGATCTTTTTAACCCATTAAGTAAAATCAAGTCAACCCATCTTACTCTATTTTTAGTTGATCCCTTGGTGGATCAGGGCAAATTGACCCGTGTTGATATCTCTATCCACGTTGGTCTTTTCTATTTAAAAGAACTAATATTTCTATGTACTAGCCAAAAGTTTAAACCCTATTAATTAATATAAGAAAACTCAACTCTTTTAATAGATAAGTTATTCTAAAATTACAGTAACATGTCTAGAATTAAAGACGGGTAATGAGTCGTGCACGAACTATTAATAACTTAGTTTATTAACTACTCAATGATTTAACTCACGAAATAATAAGCTACGTTTGAGCTAAAAATTTTAACTTATTTATTAAATAGGTTAAGTGTGAGCTTTCGCAAATTTGCTTCATTAGTTAATAAACTTCAGCAATATTATATATAATTTAATATATATTTAAATGTATATGTATTTGATTTTATTGTTGATTTGACTAAATTTTTTAATTAGAAAATATAAAAAGTGTGCTTTATTAAGTTACAAATCTAATTTAAGCTTTAACTTATAGTTTAGCTCATTAAACTCAAAAAACACAGAATTCGAATATGGCTCATAAAAATTTAAGCAGTCTGTGAGTTAAGAGCAAGTCACCCCTCACATCTCAAAACAATAAGATATGCTTTTCTTTTTTTTTTTAATATAGCTGAACCTATTTTTTGTGTCATTGTCAATCCTATCTAAAATCCCATAAGGACAAGCAGAATCACGTAAATTACAACAGTATTCTCTTTGATTTCTCTCACTAAAATCTATCGTTAGTGGATAATTGTATTTTTCAAAAATAAAAAATAATAGACTGATACGTGTTTTAATACATATAAATAAACCCCACTTCAATCACACCACACTATGATTTAAAATATGACAATGTATTTGTCTTTGATATTAAAAGAACTAAATAACTAATACCATCGGTCTCTATCGTTCGTCATTCGCAACTGCCTTGTGCTTATCCATTTAGCCCATATATATGAGAATATGTCATTTTCTTCGTAGAAGTGTTACTGATAAAAACAATTGAGTAAATGACAGTCCATTATTTTTTAAGGATTTTTAAAATAATAATAAATTATAAAATTGGTCATAAATTACATTTTATTTTAATTTTTTATTAACTTCCAACTTAATACCATTAAGTACCTAAAAAAACTCACTTATAATTAATTATTTGTGAATTCTATATTACAAAAGAAAAAAAAATTAAGTTTTCCTTTTTTTAATATTTAAAACAACTAAGTTTATTCAATTTATATTTTCTTGTGTACAATTTGATTATAGCGAAACTTATGCAAATCAATTGTATATATATGCAATTTATTTATTATTTCAGGAAATTTGTTTTCTTAACCAATATTACTTAATTTATTTATCAATGCGTTTATTTTTAATCACGCTTGAAATAATGTGTTTCAGTTAATTGTGTGTTTATTTTAATTATTTCAAATAGAAAACTTCTAAATCCTTTAATGAATTAACATAATATTTTATAAAATTATATAAAAATGAAATAATAAATAATTTTTAGCCTTTTAGGATATTAAATGTTTTCATTTTTATTTAATAAATCTTATTTTAAGTAATTATAAAGATTTTAAATTGATTCTTTATAACAATTTAGTATTATTATTTTAAAAAATAAAAATAAAAAGATAATCTTGATCAATTTTGAGTGTAAAATTTTTTTACATTATTAATACATGTATTAACACATTATTAAAATAATCTCACTATGACAAAAAATTATTTAAAAAGTTAAACTTTTTAATGATGTGTTATCATATGATTAAATGATAATATAAAAAACTTTTTATTATCAAGTGGATTAAAATCAAAACTAAATAAAAAGTTATTTATATAAATAATATATAGTCATTTATTGTAAAAAAAAAATTAACATTTAAATTTAAAATTAATTAACTATTAATAAAAAATATTATTCAATTATATATTTATACATCATTAAAGAAGTCAAATTACTTAAATAAACAAACTATTTTAGTAATATATCAATCTATGTTTATATAATTATATAAAAAATTTATTATAAAGATATATCAAAATTAAATTCTAAATTAATTTTGTAATCAAATGGTCTTAAGTGCCGCTTTCATGACCTTTATATCCATCGCCCGTTACTTGCAGAGAAATTATTATATCTTTTTGAAACATTATTAAAATTATACTTTATTTAATTATATATTAGTATTTAAGTATTAAATTATTAAAAAATATATTTATTAAAAATACACATTTTAAAATAAAAATAATTAATACTATATTAATAAATATATTTTATAATTATTTAATATTAAAATATCAAAATATAATTAAATAACAAGTAATTATGTAATAATTTTTCCTACTAGCGTCTGTTGCTTTTGTTGGCACATATTACATGACATCTCGCGTAGTCATGGGAGCGACGACTGCGGATTTTCTCGAATCCTGCTTTATTTGGTGCCCTTCACACACGGAATGAAATCCAACAATCACAGCTCAACACTACTCCATTATTTGTAAATGCACCATTATATGTTTAACTTCCACGAAAGAAATTATTCAATATATTAATTATGATAATTAATGACTAAATATATATTTAAAATTATCATTTAAAATTTAATTAATAACTTATTTTTAATCACTTATTATAATCATAATTTGAACATGGAATGGGAAAGATGAAATCAATTCTTTGGTCGATCCAATCAAACTTTTAAAATCAACATTTTAAAAATAATAAAATTTAATCGTATCATATAACAATTTACAGTACATTACATGGTTATGAAGAAATTTCATGGTGTTGGAGATATATTTTAATATTTTTTTATGTTTTTATTTATATATTCAACATATATGTGTGCCTTAAACTTAATTTCTTATCAATTTAAGTGACAGTTTAATTTTTAAAACATTGATTTTAATTATATATTTAAAAATACTTTTCTACATATAAGTCATATTTTTGCCCATCAATGACCAGTTGTCAAGCTCTAACAACATCGCGCACTATCACACTCATTTGTATTTCGTTTCAGGAAAATTTCTTAGTCATACTTGGTATAAAATAACTATATTACATTATATCATTAAATGTAAGTTACGTAAGTTTATGTGAACTAGTGAAAGACATTAATAATTATATAACTAACGTCACATCTGATAAATAAAATAATATATTTTGATAAAAAAAAGAATGATACAGTGTATAAATATTATTTTACGTTAAGTGTACTTGAAAATCTTTTTGAATTCATAGCTATACTCTACTAAAAAGAATTGCTAGACATAAAAGCAAAGTTGACCTGCCGTCAAAGTGTTTGTTTAAGTTAAGTTTTATAAATTTAATTTTAAACAAAAATAAGTTTGAAGTAAAATAATATATATTTAAAATTTTTTATTTAAAAATTAATTTTAACAATATAAATATTGTTTGATAAGAATGATTAAAATTATTTTTAAATATATAATTATAAAAAAGGATATAAGTTAAAATATAATAAAAAAATAAAATAAATTATAAAAAAATATTAAAGTTAAAAATATTAAAATTTATCTAAATAACTTTTATTTTAATATAAAAATAATAAAATCTTATTTCAACAAAAAATTTAATTAAAAATAAGGAACAATTCTACTTAATAATTATCAAACATGATAGCACAAATTACAAAACAAGTATTTTGCCTCAAATGAGCTTTTAGGAGCAGCAACTACTATCTCAAACGTGTTAAAAGTTTATGTTCCTCTTTTTAACTAATTTTATTCAGGTAGAATTATAAAAAATATGGTTAAAATATTATTTAAATAAATGTATCCTATTGTGTGTGGATATTTTCCTTATTTGTTTTCTGAAAATAAGTTTCTCAGGAGGAGGATAAAGATATTTTGACCGCACTGTTAAATGATAATCAGTACTACAACTTAAAAACCTTGATTTGACATTAAAAAAAAAACTCTTGATTAGATGCCAAATTAGCTTGCAATCAAGGAGCGTTCTACAAGACACCTAAAACGTTTGGGAGCATGGATACTCCATAAAAATTACCTGTTATTACAGGTTAATCCTATTTTATTGTTATTTAATTTTTAATCTTAATATTTTCTTTATTACATTTTAGTCCCAACTGCACCAACCTCATGCTTTCTTTCCGGCGACGGCTTCTACACCGGAGATAGCCTCCGTCGAGCTTCTACTCAGGCTTGACTGCTCCGACAACAACGTAACAATGGGGCTTTATATGTAAAAAATTGTGTCTTTTTTTGTGCTGAGCATCAGAGTATAAAAAAGAAACTGGAACGGATTTTTGCATTTGGGGCTTTGTTTAGATCTCATGTTTTATGTGATTTTGATGAATTTATCTGAGTTTTTTTGGCGTTTTGAATGAATTCCATGGCCAAATCGCGTCCAAAGCCTTGTTTTGGTGGTCTGAAACTGCTTCTTTCGCAGTCATGGATGTTCATCCGCCATTGATGGAGCTCGTAGCTCCTGGGTTCCATGTTGGATGCGTTTTGCTCACCAAAGCGGGTTGAGCTTCATGGATTCGAGTTTCTACCATGATTTCCGTCTCAATCCTGGTCTGAAACCGTGTCTCTTAGACCGTGGTGCGTTGCGTCTGACATTAACGGAGCTTGAAGCTCCTGGTCTTCCATGGCTGGACACGATTTTGTCAACGAAATAGAGTGGACTCATGGGATTCTTGCTCCTTGTATCATCCCGCGTTGCATCATGACCTAAATGGTGTGTTTTGGGGTTGATTTGGTGGAACCCAGTTAGGGTTTCTACCATAGTTGCACAAAGAGGAAGGTTGAAGATGAAACTGTTCCAGCTGATGACTAATCTTGTAATTATTAAAAAATTTGAGATTCATTTTGTAATTATTGATTGCTAATTTCTACTATTTTAAAGGGTTAGTTTTTTAATTTAAACATTTTCATTTTAACCCGTCAAGCAAATTACCGATTATCAAATCTAACCGTTCATTTTATTTATTCTTAATCAACGGTTGAAACTTCATGGTGTATCCATGCACCCATATTTTTAAAGTGCATTGGAGACGTCACCTGCAATCAAAGAAAAACCAAAGGTAGGAAACTTTCCCAGTTTGGCGGTCTGGAGTTATTTTTTTTTAATTCTTATGGAAAAACGGAAAAAAGAAAAAAATAAGTGTTTTGTAGTAACTAGAAGTAAACTAGTAAAGTACCAAGTACATTATGGTGAAAAAAAAAAAAAAACAAAAAAAGTAAAAAGGTGCTTTGCAGTAAGCACTAAAAAAGTGAAAAAAAAAGTTTTGCAGTAAGTTAGTTCAAGGAGCTTAATGTAATTACTCAGAAAGAAAAAGAAAAGAACATTTGGACAATAAAATGCAGTGATGACCCAAAAAATAAAAAGACAAGAAAATGGCAAAATGCTGTTGAAGTGTCAAACAATTTTAGTGTAAGAGAAGAGCATCTAGTTGTATCCAAGGGGACCCACAAGTCCGCACTTTTTCTCTTTCCCTTTTCTCTTCTGTAGGATGATAATCCTCTGACTCTTGGAAATCCCTAAATAGGCTCCGACCTCAACGTTCCCATTCCCTTCTCCATTTCTACCGTTTTCCGGAATTCCCGTATCTTTCTTCTGGTTTCCGCCATTGGTTTTCTTCACCAAGTGCTTCTGCTCTGACCAGGTTGACTCGCTTCGTTTCCTTTTCGGAGTTGAAACGAAATCCAGTTTCGACAAGCTCTTCTCCGATTCTACAGCTGCTGTAATCTCAGGGATTTTTATTTTTGCCAGAAAAAAAATTATTGCAATCTGTGTTTGGGTTGAGTTCCTGCAAGCAAGATCGAGTGTGTTCTCACAGGTGTCCGCTCGGTGCCCAGTTGGCCAAAAGTTGATTAGATATCTTATCGAGAAAGTGGAACCGCTTCAATCATCTGGGTTTCGATAAGTTTTGTGTCTGCAGCATCGTAGTTTGCTTCGAGCTTCGCGGTTGGGAGTTGATTGTGTTGTCTGAGTGTAATCTAATTTGGGTTGCTGGATTTGAATGTTTTGATTGGAGATCATGCCTTGTCTGCGTTTTTGCAGTTTAACATAAAAAAGGGGGGGGGGGGTTTGTTTGTTACATTAGGAAGAGTAAGGATGAAGAGAGGGAAAGATGATGAGAAGGTCATGGGGCCAATGTTCCCCAGACTCCATGTCAATGATACGGAGAAGGGAGGGCCAAGAGCACCACCAAGGAATAAGATGGCCCTCTACGAACAGTTTAGTATTCCCTCTCAAAGGTTCAACCCAGGCGTTCTGCCACTCAACCCAAATAGTTCTAGTAATACAGTTCCCCCCGCACCCTCAAGCCAGGTAGTTTTTGGATTTTGTGGATTTGCTTATATTCCTAGTTGCGATACCCCTCCTGTTTGCTTGCACTTGCTTTTTTCCTCTGTAAATTTATTTTCTCGTGTATTGACTATTGGCTTTGTATTGGAGGATTGCTGCAGTCATGTCCAATATTTGCATGACTGAAAGTTCCTGAATTTACTTTTGATGGGGGATTTTTCATTTTTAGTTCACTAGCTTGTAATGCTTGTGCTTGTTTAGTTGCTTTTAGCATAAGAGTATTTGTATGGATTCTTAACTTTTTATGTTCTACACAGGAGTTTGTAGTTTTCTTGTTTTACGTGTCTCTGTGTGTGTGTGTAAATTAAGAAATAGTTGTTTTCCTTTTCTGAATGTCTGAATTAACGTAACGTATTTGCAGGGAACTGGCCCCGAGAGAAGTTATATCTTCCCAGTTCATTTACCTTCACAAACATCTACTCATCGAGCTGAAAAGTATATTTCTCGCCAACCTGATGGCGCAAATCTGAACACTTCGTTGACAAAACTTGAACAGAGAAAGAAAGTAGATGAAGATGACTTTAGGGTTACTGTATACATTAATTCAAGGATTGGTCAATCTAATGATAAAACACTGGAGAGTTCTGATGGGAAAAAACTCACTCCTATAGGCTCTAGGTATTTTGGTTGTACAGTAGCAGAGCAAAATGATTGTGACAGGGATCCAAAACAATTTGGCTCCCCCCTTGTCAATATGAGAAAAGATGTGAGAAGTGAGAGTGAAGGGCTTCCACAAGTAAGCCCAAGTAGAGAGAAGCCAGGAATATCTGTCAAAAACATATCAAGTGGAGAAAATATTGACAGTCTAGTGAGGCAAGCCAAGGTGGCTCCAAATCAAGAGTATCAAGATTGTACTGTGCCAATTCTTAGCAGATTACGTCAGTCTGCTGCTTGCTTACAGAAGGAGTGTGTAGCTGGGTCACAATCCAATAATGACATTGGACATGGCAATGGTCTTGTTGAGTCTACAAGGGATACGGACGAGGGAAACACCCTTCTACCAAGAGGCTACTTTCGTTCTACAGCAAACCAAACCATTCCACTTGAGGCTCCCAATGACACTGAATATTATGATACCGGGACTGCCAGCCCGATACAAAAGGGAAATTTAGACAAAAGTGACAATGTTTCCAAGGTCTTCATGGTAGAAAATTTGTCAAGCTTGAAAATTTCTCCTGATGATGTTGTAGGGATAATAGGTCAAAAACGTTTCTGGAAAGCAAGAAGAGAAATTGCCAAGTAAGTCTTGTTGCTTGTCAGTAGCATCTGTTTCTGTGGTGGTCTCAAATTTGAAGTATTTCCTTGTGAAACCCTCTTCTGATTTATGATTAGTGGACTCTACATGCTTCAGCCTGATGGTAACTTTTAATTGTTGAGTTTTGTCAATATTTAACTTTTGTCATGGAAAAAAGTCACAAGTTGTTTTCAATGTGCGTATGCATAGAGATTTAGAATAAAACCCTAAGTTACTATTTTTGGTGGAAGTTCGATTTGTCCGCCAATTTGATTATCCTTATTTTGATGTAATAATGGCATTTCCTCTGCCGTTTCTTATTTTTGCATGCATGTTTCATTAGGATATGAGGTCTGGTATGAGAATATGTGAAATTTTTGCCCTTGGAGAGAAGACCAGAAAAGGTGAATTTTAGGAAACAGCTACTACTGGTATTTTTTCTTTTCTTCTATTGCTACAAATGTAATGCTGCAGTAGTTTCTTTTATGCATTGGTAACTATACCAGGCATGTGGGCTGGATATTTACATTTCAATTAAGCAATAGTATATGTGGCTTTCAAGAAAGGAAATTTGATAGTCTTGAGGTCCCTTCTAAGTTGGTTTTTTGTACGTTCAAAGTCTGTAATAATGTTTTAATGGTGGGTACTGGATCATCTTACAACAGGGCGGTGAGCAGTCTTAATATTGTACTATGTCGGAGGGGGACCCTTGTGACAGTAGATCATCTCATGATTCACTGTCCTCTAGCAACTGGATTTTGGATAATATTCCTGTCTTGGTTTCCTCCTGCTTGGTTCTCCATGTGACTACTGGGGCAAGTTTCCTTACTGCACTGGAGGACTTGACTTAGAAGGGGACCAAGTAATGCAGGATGATCCCTGGAAGTATGGTAGGGACACTTTGAGAGTATATGATGAGTGTTAAGAGATGTTATGGCTGGCAATAAGGGGAATTCTTTATTTTTTTCCCCACTTATCTAGTGTCTTGGTTTTCTGTGTTTTAGACATTTTGGGATTGGGATTTTCCTTTATAATACACACTGTAGTTAGTTGAGGAGTCCCTCCATCTACAAGTTCCTATAGATTTCATATCATATAGATATCCTTTGTATGATTTGAGATATATGTGCTTGCCCCCAGAAAAGAAGATAACTATGAAGCTTTACAAATTTTCCAGTGCGGTTGAATCTATTGGGAATGCTGAATGTACCCACAATTGATTGTATGCCTCACTGCTCCTTGGTAGAGTCCGGTCTTTATTTTGAGCCAGGATGAAGTTGCACAAATATTTCTTTTGAATTATATATAATTCTTTTGCTATAAGCTATATTTTATTTGGCCTTCGATGCGAGTTTTTTCTGTTTTAAAACATGTGAGAAAGCTTGTTGAATTATAGGAATGTATGGCCGAAGAGTAGGCATGTTATCTTTTTAAAACAAGTGTGGTTATGAGATTTATGTCTAGTTGATACATTCAATCCTCCTGGAAGAGTGATGTTAAGATTTCTATGAAGATATTAGTTCTAGACTGGTAGATATTCCTCTTAACCAGTTACCTAGTGTGATTGGAGATCCTTTGATTTTGGTTGTTCTTGGTTTAATATATTTGTCTTTCCAACATGATCATATCCAGTTCCAAATGCTTCATTTTCCATTTTATTTTGATTGTGTGTGTCTCAAGTCCCTCATTGGATGAATATTGTGCAATTTTCTTGATCCTACTCCTGTTCCTCTCTACAGTCAACAGAGAGTAGTGTTTGCAGTCCAAGTGTTTGAGTTGCACAGACTGATGAAGGTAAAATGATCTCTGACACTGTTAAGTGGCTGGTGCTAGTCCCAAATGGGAAGCATGTTAGCTTTTCTCGCACACACATGCACATGGACTCAGAGATCCACCATTCGAGTCTGCTCATAGACATTAATTCTTTTAATTTAAGCAGGTCCAAAAGCTGATTGCTGGATCACCAGATCTTTTGCTTGAAGATGGTGCTTTGCTGGGAAAATCTCCGCTGAAGGGATCTACTCCTGAAAAACTCTCACTGGAATATATTGTAAAACCCCAGCAACAAAATCTTGAGTGCAAAGATGATTCTGAAAAGCTAAACCATAAAATGGAATGTTCTGCTGAGAATGCAGTTGGGAAAACATCTCTTTCGTCCCTGAAAAATGGTAGCCACCTTTCAAATTACACCCCTTTTTCCGGAAATCCACACCAGCCAAATGTGGCTGCTGATAGTAGAATGGGTCCCTGGTGTTACAATCAGTCACCTGGGCATCAATGGTTAATTCCTGTCATGTCTCCTTCTGAAGGGCTTGTCTACAAGCCATATCCTGGGCCTGGATTTACAGGAACAAATTGTGGAGGAAGTGGGCCTTTTGGGATGGCTCCTCCAGGTGGTACTTTCACGAATCTTGCCGATGGAGTCCCAGCTTGGCATCAAGGAATTGGGGTTCCACTAGACACTCCTCCAGGCAGTCATGCCTACTTCCCTCCGCATGGCATGCCAGTTATGAGTCCAGCAGTATCTGGGTCAGCTGTTGAACAGGTGAACCAGTTTGCTGTGCCTGGTTCTCACGGTCAAAATGGTCATTCATCTGGAGGTGGAGCCAATTTTAACACTCATGATCAAAGCTCATTTAATTTGCCAGTTCAGAGAAATGGAGCTATATTGCATGTCATGAAATATCAGGCATCTAAGGAAAGTGAGTTACAAGGGAGTGCAGCAAGTAGCCCTAGTGAAAATGGCACAAGGAATCAGAACGGGTCAAATTGCTGAAGGAACAGATGCACTTTCTCTTTTCCTTTTGGCTCCAGCAGTGCCAGAGGGAGTTCCTCACTCTCTTAAAACCAGACAGCAAACGCAAGTAATCAAAGTTGTGCCTCACAACGCCAGATCTGCCACGGAATCAGCAGCTAGAATTTTTCAGTCGATTCAAGAAGAGAGAAAACAGTGTGATTTAGTCTAGTGCCGTTTTATTGACGTGGATCCTTTGAGTTGTTATAGCGCGCCAAGTTCCTGTAAATCATGTAATTAAGGGGGGCTAGTTTATTTTATTTTTGCTCTTGGCTTTCACCTAATTACAGCATATTCGTATGCAGATATGTCTACGGAATATCAAAACATGTCAAATGTAATATTAATGTATGTTGTGTCCGTATTTACTTACATTTTTGTTTTGCCATTGGAATTGATTTAAACTCGAAAGTGTAGGTGCTCTTCACCTCTTGTAGGGGGAGGTTTTAGACGCCGATGTATTGTTTGGCTGGCTGGAAGAGAACTGATAGTCATACATATTAGATATGACCCTAATTGATTATTATTTGTTTGTTTTACCTTTTAGACAAAGTATTTATTGAAAGAAATAACAATTTTAACAGTGCCTTAAAATAACATAGCTTTAAATGTAAGTTGTATTAGTAACATTATTGTTCTAACTTATGAGCTTAGTAGTTATGCTTTTTTTCGTTTAGATAGTTTTACATTATTTGAATATGAAATTAATTTTCAGTTGTGGTGTTTTACGGTAAGATTCGAACTCCCAACACCAAAATCACTTCCCATCTCCGTGAAGGGAGGTTTACTTGCTGCAGTTGGTGACTTTACCACCCCATGACAAGATCTCTGCTGCGTCCTGAATGCCCGTGAAAATGTCTTTCGGCCAAAATCCCATAGATTGCTCCCTAAATGCCATCCACCGGCTCCCACTTCCCTTGTCCTGAATGCATGCAGTGCAACAGCCTCATCAGTAAAATTAATCCTAGTTACGCGTAATTAATTATTTCATTTGAAAGCAGCCCTTATTTTTATGGTACATCAGAAAAGAGAAAAAGGAAACAAAAGGAAAGGCTAACTCCTAATAAAGAAGACTCCTATATGTCATCAGCAAATAAGAAACTATTAATACCCATTGGGGGAGAAGTCCAGAGTTGGAAGGGAGTGACTTCACAGCCCTAATGAACATTGTGCTAGCAGTGTTTCAACGACAACTGCATTCAGCCGCATTCTATAGGTTCAGTTATAAGAGGAATGAAGAAATTAGAGAGAGACTATTTCCTTGTAGATGTTGAGTTGCACAGATGTTTTGAGTGTGGTTGCCATAACTAGATAAGGCCTTCAACTGGGCTCCAAGATACACGCGCCTGTTTCTTTTGGTACCAGAAAAAAAAAAGTCAAGTTGTGGAGAAGACGCTCCAATTTAGAGTGAGGGCTCGATGTTGGGCTCAGCAAGCCTTATAGAGCTTACGATTTTCAAGTTACAAAACCGCCTAGTTATCTTTTGCACTCCTTGGTGGCATACAAGCTTGTTAATTTGCAAGAAAGAAGGACATCTAAGGTCCTGACATCCTGTTCTTATGAAATTATCTTTCTGAAATTCAGATTATGAGCAGTGTTATGTTTGTAATTGTAAGAAAAATTGAAGAAATGCTGGCATCTGCTCACTACAAATCAGCAAGGTACACAGAGTTAATATATATATATATATATATGAAAAAATATATATAAACTATCTCAATTTGAGTAATTTAAAAAGAGTCACTTAAATTATTAAATTTTTTTTATTAAATCCATAAACTTAATAATATGCTATAATAAACCCTTCTGACTAATTTCACTCAGATTTCTGACGGAGGTTTTGTCACTTGATTAGCAGGTAGTTTAAATCTTAATTTAATAATTTTAAAATTATTTTTTATTTGTTAATTTTTATTTTTAAACATTTAAATTAAAAATAACATTTTTTATTTAAAAAAGAAACAACGATGGCATCTGGGAAACCGTGGTGGAAGAAGTGATTTCACTCTTGGTGTCTGAAACATCGCCGGAGGAAGAAGAGATCGTCGGCACCGTGGTGGATCTGCACCCATCGACGAACCCCAACCCAGAATGCTCAACTCCATCGACGAACCCCAACCCCCATTCAAGGTAGTTTATATCAGTTTGAAGTTTGTTCTGGTCGTCTACATGGTCGTCCGTAGTGATATACTTGATTCTTTATCCATTTTGGACCATCACTGCGAACAGACGGCGACGACCACCTAGCGACAAGCCAACACCACCACGCACTGAAGGAGGACCAGCAGAGAGGAGGAGGTGAGAAGGAGGACCACGACGAAGACTAGGAGGTGTGAAAGAGGACTAGCAGAGACGACCATGGTTGCAAGACCACCACGGTTGAAGACAATGGGGTTTCTCTTCGACGATTGGAACCTCTTCGTCTTGTTTTTTCTATTTTTTTATTAAAATGCTGGAAAATAATAAAAATAATAATAAACTATCATATTATTTTTTTAAAAATTTATTTGACATTAATTTAATTTTTTAAAAATATATAATATTAATTTAAATTTTTAAAAATATATGATATCAAATTAATTTTTTAAATATTTAAAATGTTATCAAAATAATTTTTTAAAATTATCTTTCGAAGAGATTATTATAATATTATTTTAAATTTTTTAAAAATTAATTTAATATTACATATTTTTGAATGATTATTTTAATATTATTTTAAATTTTTAAATAATTAATTTGATATTACATATTTTTTAAAAATTAAATTGACATTAAATAAATTTTTAAAAGATTAAAATTATAATTTAATTTAAAAATAAAAAAATTATATTAAAATCATTAAATTTGGGATTAGGCACGTGAAAGTCACGTGAGGATAAAGAGCTGTTAAAAAAATTAACTAGAATTGAATGGAATGGCCAATTTTAACAAATCATTAAATTGAAAGATTTAATTGAAAGATTCAATAGTTGAGGATAGTTCTTTACAAATCACTCAAAATTAAAAGGGTGTGTATGCATTTTAGTTGAAGGGAGTGTGTATCCATTTTTTTCATATATATATATATATATATATATATATAAAAGATTGAATTGAAATTATATCAGATTGAGGGTGTGTTTTTAAATTGTTTGTGAAGGAACTTAATTTCAATTTACATTAAAGCTAACCTGATAATATTATTATCGTATAACTTAAAAAAATTATGAAGTTTTCTATTCAAACAAGTTGAAGAAAGAACTGTAAAAGTATTTTTAATTATTTGAAAATTAAATAAAAATAAATTCATACCATGAAAAATGGTTGTGGATATTTAAAAATTAAATATATTTGAAGAATAAAAAAATTTATTACTACACGAAGGCATATTAGACCAAAATGTTTGATTAGTTGGATATAAATAATAAGGACGCATCAAACAAAATATATGATTGATTTTATAATTAATAAACTGTTATATTAGTTAACTAATATTCCTATATGAAATATTTTAGTGTTTTATATATTTAACTTTTTTTTCGTAGGAAGCTAGCATTTGCTAGCAAGGAACTTAGGTATTTGAATTGATTCCCCCTTCTTTGATGAAAAGTTAGATGACCACCTAAACTATTATTCAAGTTGTAGATTCAAACTAGCTAATTCTTATCTCGTTCCTGAACTTTGGATGTATTAAGTGTAATTTTAAGTTTTAACCTTTATTTAGTGAAATTGAGCTTTTGGGACTTTCCTGCTAATCACAAAATAAGTAGATGTACATGAGACTTTTTATTCTTTACATTTATTTTTTTTATTCTTACTAGATATCCTCACACCCTTTGAAATTCTCCAAGATTTAAATTCTTAACATTACAAGTAAAACTTATTTTATTAAAACATTAACTTGATTACCACTTAATCACACCTTATAGGTACTCCTTAGCTTAATCGTCGATATTATCTATCTTGGTGGACTCTTACTTGGGGGGAACGTCTTCAATGCATCTGAAAAATATAGGTGTATAAATGCACCATGCTCTAAGAGCCATTGATAATGTAGAAAAATACATCAATGGCTGAAAATAATTACTTGTAACTGACTGAAGAGGTTAAATTATGTCACACTTATATCACCGAGATTTGTGACGTTTGAAATTATTAGCTGTTGGAACTTAGAGTTTTTTTAAAAAATATTTTTAATTTAAATTTTTTAAAACCAATGCCATGGCTGATAAGCATGGCATTTTTTTTAAAAATAATTAAAAATTTTAAAAACAATGTTGATAACTAAGGCATTTTTGTAAAATTTAATTTACAAATTTTAAAACTAAGCACAACACGGTTAAATTTAAAATAATAAAATAATAAAAATACTATGATTTATTTAAGTAAAAAGTATTTTTTAAAAAAATACTACGACTTATTAATTACAATCAACGATTAAATAATTTACTCGTTCTAATATTATTTCTTAATCATAGTTAAGGATTGAATATGATATACTTTTAATTAGAACATATTAATTTTAAATTTTAAAAATATATACTATAACTTCTTAATCATGCTTAAAGATTTTATATTTGATACTTCCTAATGCCACTTCTTAATGATTAAGTGAATTTAAAATTTTTTGGTGAAAAAACATGGCTATTTTAAAAAAGAATAATGCGGGCTGACTCATTTAGGCCCACAAAGTCATGCTAGGTGAGTTGGATTATCGTCTGTCAGTTGTTACCTATTCAGTAATGGCTGAAAATACATCAATCATTTTATTTATTTTCTTTTTTACCCAAATAGATATAATGACTGTTTCACCTGTTACATGTTACTTGTCACCTATTACCCAGTTACTCACCTCATCTCACCTCACTTGTAACTTGTTACTTATTACTTGTTATCTGTATCACCTGTTACCTGCTACCTGTCACTTATTATAAGTTACCTGTCACTTGTCACTTGCTACCTGTCACCTACCACCTGTCACATATTACCTATTACTTGTGACTTGTTATTTGTCACCAGTGACCTATCACATATTACCTATCACCTGTGACCTGTTACTTGTTATTAGTCACCAGTTACCTTTTACCTGTCACCTGTGACTTACTATCTGTTACCTGTTACCTGTGGCCCGTGACCTATTACCTGTTACCTATCACTAATTACCTGTCACCTATTACAATTCACCTGTCACAAGTTACTTGTTACCTGTTACTTATTACGTGATGCCTGTCAGCTGTTACTTGTAACCTATTACCTATTATTTGTCACCTGTTACAAGTTACCTGTGACCTGTTACATGTTACGTGACACATGTCATTTGTTACTTGTCACCTGTGACCTGTTACATATTATCTGTCACTTGTCACTTATTACCTGTTACTTATCACTTATTACCTGTTACATGTCACATGTTATTTGTTATTTGTCGCTTACTACGCATCACCTGTCACCTATTACGTATCACTTGTTACCTGTTACGAGTCATCTGTGACTTATTACCCATTACCTATAACCTGTTACTTGTCACCTGTTACTTGTCACCTGTTACCTATCACCTATCACCTATTATCTGTCACCTGTCACCTGTCACCTGTTATCTATCACTTGTTACCTATTTACGAGTCACCTGTCACTTGTCACCTGTTATCTGTTATCAGTCACCTGTCACCTGTCACCTATCACCTATTACCTGTTACTTGTCACATGTTATGAGTTACGTGTCAGTTATTATTTGTTACTTGTCACCTGTAATGTGTCACGTGTTACCTGTCACCTATGACCTGTTATCTATTATGTGTCACTTGTCACCTGTCACCTATTATGAGTCACCTATTACATGTCAACTGTGACCTGTTACCTGTCACTTGTGAGCTGTTATGAGTAATTTGTCATATGTCACTTGTCACCTATTACGTACCACTTGTTACCTGTCACCTGTCACTTGTTACTTATCACTTGTTACCTGTCACCTATGACCTGTTATCTGTTACCAGTCACTTGTTACTTGTTAGCTGTCACCTATCACCTGTTACGTATCACCTATCACCTTCACTTGTCACCTATTACGACTCACCCGTGACTTGTTACCTGTCATTTATATCTTGTGACATGTGATATGTTACCTATCACCAATGACCTGTCACCTGTTACAAGTCACCTGTCACTTGTCACCTGTTACTTGTTTCCAGTTACCTGTGACTTGTTACTTATTACCTATCAACTGTGACCTGTTACCTGTCACTTGTGAGCTATTATAAGTGACTTGTCACTTGTCACCTATTACGTATCACCTGTTATCTGTCATCTGTCACTTGTTACGTGTCACCTGTCACCTGTGACTTGTTACCTATTACCTGTCACCTGTAACCTGTTACCATTCACTTGTTACTTGTTAGTTGTCACCTGTTACCTGTTATGTATCACGTATCACCTTCACCTGTCACCTATTACGACTCACCTGTGACCTATTACCTGTTATTTGTGACTTGTGACATGTGACATGTTACTTGTTAGCTGTCACCTGTCACCTGTTACCTGTTATCTGTGATCTATTACTTGTTAGTTGTCATCTGTCACCTGTTACCTATTACCTGCCACCTGTCACCTGTGACCTGTTACCTGTTACTTGTCACTTGTCATATGTTACTTGTTCTCTATCTCCTGTTACCTATTACCTATTACCTGTCACTGGTGACCTGTCACCTATCACGTGTTACATTTTATATGTTATTTGCTATCTGTCATTTGGTATGAGTTACCTGTCAGCTGTCATGTGGCACGTGTCACATGTTGCCCGTTACCTATTACCTATCACTTGTGACTTGTTACCTATTACCTGTTAGCTATCACTTGTTACGAGTCACCTGCACTTGTTATGTGTTACCTGTCACCTGTTACTTGTGACCTATTACCCATCACCTGTTACCTGTGACTTGTGACTTATTGCGTGTTACCTATAACCTGTTGCTTGTTACATGTCACCTATTACCTACTACCTGTTACTTGTCACTTGTTATGTGTCATCTGTTACCTGTGACCTGTAACCCATGACTTGTAACTAGTCACTTGTCACCTGTTAGTTATTACCTTTTACCTGTTAATTATTTCCTGTTACATGTCACTTGTTACTTGTTACCTGTCATTTGTTCCCTGTCACTTGTGACCTGTTACTTGTGACCTATTACCCATCACTTGTTACTTGTGACCTGTTACCTATCACCTGTCACCTGTCACTTGTCTCCTATGATCTGTGACCTGTGACCTGTTACGTGTCACTTGTCACCTGTCACTTGGTGCTAGTTACCTGTGACCTGTTACTTGTCACTTATTACTTATCACTTGTTATATATCACATTTGACCTGTTACCTATCATCTGTGACCTATTACCTATCACATGTGACCTATTACCTGTCACTTGTCACTTGTTAGTTATCACCTGTCAACTGTTACATGTCACTTTCACCTGTTACGAGTCACTTGTGATTGTGACCTATTACCTGTTACCTGTAACGTATTACCTGTTACCTGTTACTTGTCACATGTCACCTGTGACTTGTTACGAGTCACCTGTCACCTTTTACCTGTTAGTTATCACCTGTGACGTGTCACTTGTCACCTGTTATCTGTTACCTGTCACCTGTGACTTATTACTTGTGACCTGTGACTTGTTACTTGCATCATGCTCTAAAAGCCATTGATTATGTAAAAATCAATGGTTGAAAATAATCACTTGTAACTTATTGAAGAGGTTTAACCAAGGATGCTAAAGCCAAACCGAACTAATTAGTCGAATTGGTCGGACTATGAACTGCACTCATTTCCAGTTATGGATCACTGTCATAATCGGATCGTTTTGAACTGGTCAAGACTAGTCAAAAATTGGGTATAACCGCTAAGTTGGCCGGTTAAAGTTAAATTTTTTTTTCTAACCCTTTTTTTTTAAAAAAACCAAAATGTTACCAAACTTTTTTTTAAGCTAATTATTATTATATATGTTATGATTGGTATTTTGTGATTATAAGATTAAAACTTTATTATGTATTTAATTATTAGTGATGTATATGTATATATATATATATATATATATATATATATATATATATATATATATATGTATGTATACTATATGTATGTAAACATGTTTTTTCAATTTATATAAAATAATGGTTGATTTTCAAGATTATAATTAATTATTGTATAAATTTATACAAAATATTCATAAGTATGTAATAGGTCAGGATTTCATAGGAGCGAGTTCAAGTTTTAGTTATCAAAACCTACGAGATGGATAGGATTAAATCGTATTATATTTTAAAAGGTATGGGGCGGGGTTGAGTTGTACAAAAGTCCATCTCTACCTGCCCTATTGTCATCCCTATATAGTTCATTCATATTTTTTTATTATTTTAAAAAGTTATTTTTTTTAATTTTTTTTATTTTAAAAACTTATTATATTTTTTATTATTTTAAATTTAATCATGTTGTGCTTGGTTCTAAAATTTTTAAATTAATTTTTTAAGAAAAACCATGCCATGTTTGGCATTGGTTTTAAAATTTTTAAATAATGTTTGTTGGCATTTTGTTTTGTTGAGTTCTTAATTGCAAATGTACTCTCTATGTTTACTTTTATAACTCGATTTAAAGAAATATCTTTCATTTCAATGTATATGTCATTTGAGAATATTAAGGAAGTATGAATTAATTTTTTTTATCTTTATTTTTATTTTTTAATGGAGGGAGAATTAGTGGAGTAAGTGAAATTAGATAAAAGAGAAAATATTAATAAAAATGATAGAAATGATAATTTAGTAGTCATATTGAATTATATTTCTTTATAATTGAGACTATTTAATAATTTTCTTAATCCTTGTACAATTACCTTAAACAACAGATAAAGGTTGACGGAGGGAGTATAATATAAGTTGTTACTATATACAAGTATATGATATGATTTGAGTAATATAATCTTATAAGTTATTACATTAGTACAAAGATTTAATAATCTTTATTATTTTGACTAACATTTGAATATTTAATAAAAATAAAATTAAAGATTTTTTATTAATAATTAATTATAATTTTTACATTTTACTTCACATTTATCAAAATATATCTTATGAATAAATATAAATTTTATGGAAAATTTTATGTTGCAAGAACATCTTAAAAATAACATTTTTTGTAACATGTGTTATTAATTATTTTTATTATATTTTTCAAATATTACTGAATAATGATATTTAAAAATAATTAATAAAAATATAAATAAGTAACATCAATAGTCATATAAAAATAAGAAATTTAAAAAGCAATCAAAATAAATAATTTTTAATTATCTATAATTACATGTTCTGAAACATTCTTAAATAATATTATCAATTAATTAATAAAAATATATATCCTAAAAAAATTTAATATCATAGTGAGATTTTTATAGCAATTTCTTTTCATAATAATTTCTGTGACTTAAAATATATAATTTAAATTAAATATTTTATTATTAATACTATAAATTAAAATAAAGAAGCAAACAAAAATTAAAAAATAAAAGTAAGTGGAGATTAAAACACATGACATCCAACAAATACGTGAAAGCATAACTTGAAATGAGAAAAAAACAAACAAAAACAAAAGAAACCGGGACACCTGATATTACAAATAATTTGAATTGGAATATCCATGTATCAAAACTTTTCAGGTGCATGTTAGAAGCTTCCCACTTGCGGGTTACTTATTAGGCCATAGTGGGTAAGAAAGTGAAGTTAGAGGGTTGGTAACGAAGAACTCCCTAGTTACATGTTTCAAATAACCACCACTTTCCTCCACGAGTGAAAGAAACCTCCAACTTCCCTTAGACTGCTGTAGTCTATAATTTGTTCAAGCAACTAACTCTCGATTTGTCAAGACACAACACTTCAGCTACTAAGTACTTTAATTTGTTCTTGACTCTATTCTTTTGTCTCACCTATATAAGTTTTCCCCCTTTGTTTTTGTCCTTTTCTTTAATCCTTTCTTAACATTTCCTCCCTTCATCTTTAAGTCTTGTAGTTCACCTCAACACAAAGAAGAAACTTTCATATATCCACAAACATCTTATATGTGATTGCTTATGTGTGTTATTGATTATTTTTAAATCCACTTATTCAGAAGTTTAGGGCACTCACCAAAACCTATTTTTAAAACTAACTTACTCAATTGTTGAAATTTAACTTTACTTATGTATTTAAAAAACAAGTGAATGACTTTCCATTTTTTAGAAAGTGTAGTAATTTTACTAATTTTTTGAATGGAAGCAAGTTCTTACTTCAAAATTCAAATCATTGTTCCTCGTTTCCCAATTTGTCTTCTTTAAATTAGAATTTTTTTTTGTTTTTTAAGAGATCATTGATAAACATAAATAGTTTGGAAAAAAAGAAAAGTATAAACATATATAATGTTAAATTTATGTCAAAAACAAAAAAAAATATTCTTATTTTTGTGAGAAATTCATTGGGAGAAATGATTTTTTACACAAGATGCACGTAAACAATAAATTTCCTAAATAAAAACTACTTTTACTTAATTAAAAAAGAGGTGAAGAATTATACATTTTAGTACATTATAAAAAATCGAATGAGTGGGTTCCAATGTTCAAACTAAGTAAATGAAAGTGTTTTTATGAAAGTGTGGTGTATGCACTATACGTGATCTAATAATTTCTCATCTAATTTGAATTCTTTTATTGTGTTTTACATCAATTTGTTTGATGGTACTATCAACACTAGCGATCATATTTACTCTATTTATAATATTTTTTTCCCTTTCCTTGAGCTAACAGCCGTACTCAACGATTTAATTCAAAATTTGTCCAAATCCTTGGAATTCAACTCACACAATGGATGGGATATATAGCTTTTATCTCTCTCATAAATCTTACTTTAATTTGAACTTGATATGTTTAATTTGTAGTAGTATTTAGTACTGTTTAACATTGAGTAAAAACTCAAAATACAAACAAAATGAAACATGCATAGTGTAGTGTTTGATCTTGTAAATAAATAATAGAAAGACGCTACAGTTTTTTCTGTTAATTGTAATTTATAGGTTCTAGACTTGTCACTGCGTTTTCTCATCTAAAAAACAGAAAAAAAAAAAGAACCAACTATATTTGTAATCAACAAGCAAGAAATGGATCTGATTGACCATTCATGAAATTCACTCCCTACCCCTTCTCTTTTGAAAGTTGCAGCCACCAGTTAAGGGCACTTTGGGTTTTTTACCAGGCCCTCCATAATAGAACTCAGGATCCTCAACATAATCTCCCATATACCGAACATCATAGCAGTTATATTCGTCTGAGAAATCATCAACCCACTCTGGGAACTTCAAGGTCTCAGAGTTGTCATGAATTCTCATTCTTGTTACGGAACCCGAATCACCAAATATTGTAGGAAATTGTCCATTGCCCATTTGTGTTGCAGTGTGAGGAGTGTGCCCTACAGTGGAGCTGTAAACTTCACCACCCCACTCAACAGATTCTGCATTGTAGCATATCGCTTCGAATAGCTCAGGTGGCCAATAACCTATGTTGGTCTTCTCACCATATTGCACCCACCAATTATTTGTAACCGGGTCCTAAAGCAAAAAAAAAAAAAAGTAAAAAAAGGATCATATGCAGAAAAAATGGAAAGCAATTAGTGAATTAATTAATTAAGCTCCATCTGAATCTCACCTTGTATATGTAAATAGTTATTTGATAGGGAAGCCCACCAGGAAGTGATATAGGATAAATTGCAGCACCCAGAACGATTTCACTGCTAGTCTGAACAAACCCAGGGCAAGTCAGATCAAAGCAACCCGTTTTCTTTGAAGCATCAGCCTGCAGAAATTGGTGTACCAAAACATTAATTAGGCCTCAATCATGAAGTTTTCTCTGAGGAGGGGAAAGAATGGAAGGAATTAATGAAAATTGACAATAAATCTAAACATCATGCAGCATCCATATATACATTAATTAAAAATTTTCGTTCCCTCCTCTTTTCATTTGACAATTGCAAAGCACTAGTCTCCAAGGTTGATGCAAACTTACCGTCCAGTACACAAATAACCGAGTCTTTCTATCTCCATACACACTCGGATTGACCTGTAGCAAGTTTGTTGAACAAAGAGATTACTGCAGA
Source organism: Castanospermum australe (assembly GCA_019955255.1). Classification (NCBI taxonomy): domain Eukaryota; kingdom Viridiplantae; phylum Streptophyta; class Magnoliopsida; order Fabales; family Fabaceae; genus Castanospermum; species Castanospermum australe. The sequence goes on along the minus strand of NSJW01000435.1, from coordinate 1,336,476 downwards.
ACGTTCAAAAAGCTCAAAAGGTTTAAACAAGAGGGAGGACCATAACTTCAGGTTCAAGTATAAGGCACCTTAGAACATTCAGAAATTGATACTTGAGTTTTTTTTTAAGAGGCATCTCTCCGCACCTTTTGGGTGAAAAGAAATTTTCATATGTTTTTAAAATAAGTAGTTTTTTTAATCATGCAAGTAGATGCAAAATAAATAAATTTATGATATAAATTTAACATTATTTTTATACACTTATCTTGCATTTATTTATATAAAATAAAAAAAATACTATTTCAAAAATATAATTATATACAAAAATTTCTCTTTAAGTGAATGAGTGTGAAAGTAATTCTCATTTAAAATACTAAAATTATCTATTCTCACATAGTATTCTTTTACGTTCAACTATGATATTACAAATAAAATTAGTTCTACTCATTTCAGCTTACTTGCTCCTAAATCCTGTAACTATACTTTTAAGTTGTTGAGCATTTTTCAAACAAGTTGCAATAACTTTACGTACAAGGAAGCAGCAGTTACTTCTTACCGCCCATCCGGCTTCAATGCACTCAAAGTCATAGTAAGCCCCATTCAAGAGAGCGACTTGGGAAGTGCTGTACTCGTCGTCCTTTTCAACAGAAGGGTTACATACTTTGATGTCTCCTTTAGCTCCCAAGTAGCGGTACCCCTCTGTGAACAATATTGCCTTCTGATTCACACAAGACACTAATTCAGCAAATCAAGCAAGAGAATGCTTCTTCCAAGTACAAGACTTAACTGGGCAATGCCAAAAAGTTTGTAAAAAGCGAGTTACGCACAGAGTGGTTTTGTTGTTGCACCAAGGACTCGAGATTCTGGTTCAGCTGACCAACTTGTCGGTGAGAGAACCTGGGCTTCTTCCTTCCATAGTCTTCAACTGAATGAGCCTTAAGCAGTTCTCTCCTTCGTATTCTTCGAACTGGTATCGTTCCCTCTGGACATCTTCCACTTTTCTGCCATACTTGTGACAACTCTTGAGCCATTTGCTTCACCATTTTAGTAGTCTTGGTTTTCCTTCTAGTTCTCGTCCCTTCTGTTGTGCCTTCCTCCTTAGTAGAATTGTAAGTGGGAGCCATCTGATTTTATACGTCGAGTTGGAAAATGGACAACACACTCCAAGTCTATAACCCAAGAAAACATGGTAATTAAACAAAGAACCAAACGCAGATCAATCACCTGGATTTTGTGATCTTTCAACGCAGGATGATCAAAGGCTGGCTGCTTTTTAATGTCGATGCAATCAATAATGTCCCCGTCTTCACTCTAAAAGCATCAGCATAAGTAAGATAGCAAAAAGATTAGTTGAAGTATAATAGAAGTTAAGCTCCTGGCCACTGACGAGCAAGCACCGTGCGTAACAGTTTAGAAAATCTGAACATATACCAACTCTTAATTATTACTCTTTTAAGCATATGGAATCAACAATATATCTGACCATTAGTCTATCTAATTTCCAAGTATTTTTTCTCTTTTGTTAATTAATTCTGTAGCCAGAAATTTATCAGGCTTCATTAATCAAATTGGGTAGAATATGAAGTGTGGACTGTGGAGTGCATGTGCTTCCACTTTCCACTGATGATGGTCCAATGTATGATCTGATGGAGCAATTAATTAAGCAAAACCCAAGAAGACGATGATGATTTGGTTAATTTTACCTGGATTGTTTTCAAGGAGTGCCTTCTAAGATGCTTTAATTTTCTTTCGACTTCCAAAACCTTCTGTCTTGAGAACGAGCCACCATGGTTCACGAAACCATGAGCAGTAATTGACAGTCCCAAGAAAATGAAGAGTACTTTGGATCCCATGGCTGAAAAGAACAACACCTTTTCCATTCAAATTGAAAAAAAAAAAAAAGCTTACCTATCGGTGATCCCTTTGACACAAAATCGCAGATCACAAGACTGAAATGGAAGACAAAGAATATTGAAAACATTCCATTTATTGGTAATATAGGAATTAAAAAATTGAAGACACTGCTTAAATGTATATGCTAGGTAGTGGCTAGCGATGTCTGCATGATTTAACGTCTATATGTCATTCGACTTCTGTTTGATGTTTGACGTGACTAATGCATGCTTCATTTATCAGCGACCCTCCGAAACAAAAAAAAAAAGATGTTTGACAAATCAGAGAAAAGATCGGTCCAGATTGGTTCATAAACCCGAAATTTTCATACTGAATTGAATCATGTAAATATGAAGTTTCACTCCTTTTTCAAATGTGATGAAGACATCCTTTACAAAATAAATGGTTAATTTAGCTTACGCTAATATGATTAATGTTAATCAAGTTTAAATTGTTTCAAAAGATTGACGAAAGGTTTTTATTTGAGTATTTTGAATTATTTATTGAGTAAAAAAATATTACACACACTTACACACTGTTGCTTATGATTTAGACTAAAATATTGATAAATCGCTTCAATTTTCACTTTTCAAAAATTAACTCAGTATATGTAGTTTCAGAATTGGAAGGCTGGATAGTTACGAATCTGAATTGCAAAGAGACCTGTTACAGGGGAATTCAATGGTATCGTCTGTTTGCTATAGGCGCTTAGTGTTTTCTGGCAGGCTCGTAATCAGCACATCTTTGAGGAGATTCATGCTTCTGAATCTGAGCTTCATCATAAAATCATGAGATTTACTAGGGAGTACAGTTGTGCCTATGACTTAAACCAGAACTTAGTTTCTACTTTGAATCCTTCTATTTCTCCTCATTTTAAATGGTCTCCACCACCCCAGATTTGGTTGAAAATTAACACAGATGGCTCTGTTCGGTCCACGGGTTTACTGGCTTCCTGTGGTGGTATCATCAGATCTGAGGATGGAAACTTCATTCAGGCCTATGCAAATAATTTGGGTTCCTGCCCTATTACCATAGTAGAGCTTTGGGGTATTCCATGGGATATCCATTGCTAAGCGCCTAGATGCCCCAAATATTATTGTTGAATCAGACTCTTCCTGTGCCTCATCCCTCATTCAGAAAGGCTATATTAGTAGTCACCCAAGCTACTCCCTTGTCCAGGATATTCTTCAGATGGCTCAACATTTTCACCAGATCAGTTGGGTTCATACCTTATTTCATAGAGGTAGCATGTAATTTTTTTTTCTCTGTTTGGGTCTCTGACCCCGATAATCTACCCAAAAAACAAAGTCTTGATAAAATTACGTAAAAAAAAAAAGACATAAACGAGTTGATTCAATTCAACATGTGTTCTCCTAAATAAAAATTTTCTTTCCTCTAATTTGTATTAACTCTTTTTCAGTTTTGTAATTTTAGAATTTAGATGCATAGAATATTAGTGTAAAATATTGAAAATTAAAATTAATTGACAAAATTAAATTAGATAGAGTTATTTGTTAAAAAATCAAAATCAAAGGATTAATTTTATTTCTAACTTGGATATATAACTATTACATTTTATCTAACAAACAATATATATTGGATTTAAGGTAACGAGAGTTGGCTCAATACTTATTCATCTATTAAACTTTTTATTTATAAAAAAAATATATCATATTTAAAATTTCAATGTTCTCGATATATTTTTTCCCCTTATACGGAAGTTCAATCTAACACTTCTTAAAAATATTACTAAACATAATATACAAAAGACATTTCAACTACTAATAAAAAAAATTCTTAGGTAGTTTTTTATTTTTATATTTTAATAAAAAAATTTAAAATAAATTCTTAATCTTTCTATGTTATTATCTTTAAAATTAAACATAAATATATAATTTATTATATATTTTTATAAAAATAAATAATCTGTATATATAAATTCATGTTATTACTTGTCTAATTTTGTTTTTTTAATATTTTCTTTATTTATCTTTTTTATTTCATAATAAATTTTAATTTTTTTTATTATTTTTCATGCATATAGGCATGTACCCTTTTCTAGTATGAAATAAGAGAAGGCAAGAGAAACAAATCAAGAGATAAATGCAAAATAGAAAAGGAGAGAGAGCGATTATGATTTTTTTTTCATTATTCTACCAATCAATATAAAAAATTCAATAAACAAAAACAAAAATTATAATCATTAATACATAGACTCCAATTTCATTTTGTGTTTTATTTTATATACATACATAATGGTGATTTCATTCATTGATGAAGTGTATAATTAAGTATAAATATTAGCTTATGAACATAAAATAAAGAATAGGGATTGATACGCTAGTTCTATATATTGGGGATTTATATCTTTGATATTTTGATTAGTTAAAAAAAATAAAATAATATATGAAATGAAAAAGTGAGTTTTTCGTGGGTTATGGAAAAAAGCAATGAACATTAATTGATAAGATTAGATTATGTATTTTTCAACGTAAGTTTGGATTTTGCTAAAGTTTTTCATATTCTTCGTTAATAGTTAATTTTCAAATATCATGTAAGTACACACTAAGATTTGTGAAGTAATGTGAAATAATCTAAATTCTCTTCTCCTAAACTTTTATTTAAAAAAAAACGCGAAAAAAATTAAATTGAGAAGAAAGGGCAAAATTGAAAATTCCTTTGAAGTCGACGGCATGACCATCTGGAACCATCCATCCAAACTCCAGAAGCAGAAGTGAGACTCCGAGTCACTGTGTGTGGTGCGAGCGCGCGCTTGTGATCGACGCAAAAAATGGTGAAGTACATGCTGATGATCACCGCTGACCTCGAGAACCTCACCAACCTTCAACCCCAAGATGGCTGCGATGACCCCAACTTCTCCTACCTCTTCAAGGTTCCTCTCCAATCCTCCATCCTTCACTCTCCCCTTCGCGTTTTCTTTTAGGGCTTTCATCTTTTTCGTTCTACTTCTTGCTCTTTCTTTATTCTCCCCTTTCTCTTTCATTCTGAAGATAATACTTGCAATTTCTTTTTCGTTCCCTAAATGCATTTTGCAAGTGGCTGTGACTGTGAGTCACCAGGTTTTGAAATTCATTTCTTTCTTGATTTCATCATTTGCCAATTCTTTTCTGACATTCAATCTGTTTCCACTGTGATTTGTTGGAATTTGACCTATGAATTTATCGATGCCTGTAAATTGTAATTAAGTGAAGTCTATGTCTGTAAATATGCTTTCCTTACTTATCTTTGTGATGTATTGTTGTAGCTGAAATGTGGGAGATGTGGAGAAGTGAGCCAGAAAGAAACTTGCGTGGTCTTGAACGATACTGTTCCTCTCCCAGTTGGCAAGGGAACTACCCATCTCATTCAAAAGGTGACAATTTTGTGACCTTACATGAAGAGAGATTACTGTGACGTTTAAAACATTTCCTTATTTGTTGGCTGTCTTTAGATCACTGAATAATTGATCAATTCTGTTGGTCTGATGATAATTTTGATATTCCTTTCCTGTATTGATGTTATCTTTTCTTACATGGAGATGGACCATATAGCAACCTGTGCATTCAGAGAGCAAACCATTCACCAATAGTTGTTAGTTGTAATCTTCACCAAAAAATAAGTCTAGGCTTGGAGGCATATAATTTGGCAGGTTGCCTTATATGCATTTATTTTGTTATGTGTATATATGTTAGGAAAAAGGAAAGACAACATTATCCAATATATTGTTTGCAATTTTGGCCGTTATAGTTTCCATTATATTCTTTTTCAACTAGGTAGATAAGTACATTACAGAAAGACAAAGGAAATGCAGCACATGATCTCCATTCAGTTATCTAACTGAAATAATTTGTCGCTGTAGTTACAGATTGAACGAGCTCTGGAATTTAGGTTTTTTCTAAACTGACTTTAACTTTGTAAGGTTACTGACAACTGAGCAGAATTCTATTGATTTAGCATGTCCTGCTTTGTGCTTATATTCTGTCTCTGATGTAGGAGGAAAGATGCTGGCTATGATCTAAAATTCTTAGTATAACTTTAAATAACAAGCAATATTTTCAAGCATGTGAGATTCTTCTTCAAACTGTTTCTGCTGCTGATGGTTTCGTAATGCCCTTTATTTGGTCTACAGTGCAAATTTTGTGGCAGGGATGGTACAGTGACAATGATCCAAGGCCGAGGTCAACCACTCACCCAGGAAACGAGTCAAGCAGGGAAGTATTCCCCGTTGATGTTATTCGACTGCAGGGGATACGAGCCAGTAGATTTTGCATTCAGTGGTGGATGGAAAGTTGAATCTGTGAGTTTCTTTATTTCTGTCCTTTGTTTTCATTACTTTTGGCATCATATCTCCAATCTCCTTTGATTGTTCAATGTAACTGATATATAAACTAAATATTGTAAATAGCTCATATACCCCTTTTTTCTAATGGAGTAACAGTGAACATTCTGGCATTCTGCCATCATATAATCAGGTGTTTCTTTTGTTTAGGCCTGTCAAATGGGTCGGCTTGTTTAAGCCTGCCCGCGACGGGCTGGACCAAAATTACTTGCATTTAAACGGGCTAAAAAAAAACAGCTCGACTAGCCTTGCGTTAATTTTTTTTTTTTTTACATTTTCATATTTTAACCAAAAATTAAAAAAAATATTTAAACCCACTTTATCATTAAAGGAACTTACCAAATCAATTACATAATTTAAATATTGTTCAAACCATTTCTATAAATATATAACATAATTTAAATGTTGTCCAAAGTTCAAACCAAATCTACAAATATATTACATAATTTAAATATTGTCCCAAATTTAAACCAAATTGACAAGTAGAATAATAGAAAGCCGGTGTATTGTTATGCCAGTGTTAGGGTCTTGGAGAAATAGGTCATACAGTTTGTTTTATAAGTATGATTATGTAATTTAAAAAAAAAAAAAAGCAGGGCCGCCCATTTAACTCTCGGATTAAACGGCCGGTCTAAAAATCCCCGCATTTATACGGATCATAATTTTAAAAATTTGACTCACATTTTTCTTGCAGTTAAACGGCCTGCCTGATGGGCTTGGCCATTTTGACAGCCCTACTTTTGTCTTTCATTCCTTATTTGTTGCAGTTGGATGTCACATTTGATCTGGCTTGATACTTAGTGTTGATAAGATATATATTCTCTCTGATATCAATACTGGAAACCCTGCTCAAGAAGTATACTTGTGAACTAAAAATTTAGATGACTTTGATGATGATAATTAGTCACAAAATTTTCTACTCCAGTCTGCAGGAATTAAATCAATAATTATATGAGAAGATGAGCAAGTTCAAAATAATATTCATTTTTGGCTGCTTGTAAGTCTAAGTTATGGTGAGATTTGCCAAATATGCAGCCCCTCACTGCTCACTCGAATCAAATATCATGTAAAAGTTGTACTAGTTGATATGTCCCGCAGAAACTATGTTCCAGGTTTAGGTATTAGCTTTCTTCTTTTCAATGTTTCTTTTATGCACTGAAATTTTGTTGGTCATGTTGATATCTCCCTATTTTGCTCCCCCATCATTATGGCTACGGTATTTCTTAGTTAATGACTGAAGATGCATCAGCTTTTCAGTGTTCGCTTTTCTCACACTTCTTGCATATTTTTGTGACTTATCATAAATTTTCTTCATGTTTCTACTATTCTCTAATTAATGCAAGTTGTACTTTTGTAGCTGGAGGGAACCAAGTTTGAAAATGTTGACTTGTCAAGTGGAGAGTTTGCCGAATATGATGAGAAGGGAGAGTGCCCAGTCATGATATCCAACGTTCGTGCTACTTTTGATGTGGTGAAATAGACTGCACTAGTTTGCTGTTGGCATATTTTCTTGGTGTATAAAACCAACTGTTCTCCTTTGGATGATGAGCTCTTGAGCTCTGGGTCTGGGGTACATCATAATTAGGCACGAAATGTGTGGGATCTTCTAACCTAACGTGTTAACTCTGGTATATTTCTTAGCAGGGAGAAAAAAACAGCTTCCAAGTTCCAAGTATTGATGAAGTACACTTTTTATTTCGTGTTTTGAAATGTGGATTGTTTCCATGACTTTATCCAATCTGGATGACCATCGTAGTGCATTAAAAGCGTCGATGGTATAGACGGACGAAGCGAGTGACCTGTTTCTGGCCAGCATCAAGGTCTGCGCGGGTTCTCAGCAAACTGAGCAAAGGAATAAACAAGATTTATAACAGCGGGCACGGAAAGTTCTTATTAATGAAAGCTACAAGACAAGAAATCATTTTTGCTTTTGAAGCCAGCCACGCTATTCATAAAACCTTCTTTATACAGAAATTAGCAACTGGTTGTCATTTGTGTGAGTAGCATTACTCTACAGCATTCACGAAATTTTATGCCACGGATTGTTCATGGTTCTGCAAATTTTAGGCCAAAGTATATCTCTATTTGGAATTGCATTTCTGGAATGCACATCAATAATCGGATACGTTGCAACTTCAAAGGAGGACGTCATGTCCTTGTTACTGAAGTTGCCACAATCACACGAAAAGTTCTAATTCAGGTGCACCAACCAAACGGTCTTTAGCGAGAAAAAGAAGAAACCGAAGCAACGATATGCTGTGAAAAGTCCTAATTCAGGTGCACCAAAATGGTCTTAGCAAGGAAAAAAGAAACTCAAGAAAACTCGTGATGTGTGGGGATTGTCCGGTTGTATGTATGGTTTGGTTTTTGAAAAGCAGCTATGATAAATAACACAATAGAAAAACAAGACGCAGTGAACTGTAGGCTTCGTTTGGATAAGTGCGGTGGAGGACGAATGGGAAGGAGATGGGGGTGGAATGGAATATGCTTCCACTGTTTGCTGTTTGGCTAGGGGTCACGCTTCACTTTTTTTCGCCCTCCAAATTGGAGAAAATATGTGGAATGCTTAATCTTTTTTTCATAATCTTGACAAAATTAATAAAAAAAAAAAGTTTGTTATTATTATAAGAAGTACTTGGAAGTTGAAAGGTTATATTTATACTTTTTATTGTTCCATCTTTTCTCATAATAATATTTTAGATAACGAAAAAATAATCACTTTATTTCATTATAAATCATTACATTCAATTTCTTATTAAATTATAAATATAGCCATAGAGATTGATACTTTTCTTCTGAAATTTTCATTTTAGCAGAAGAAATCTAATTAATGAACGGAATGTTTATTTTTTCCTTGAGAGGAAAAATTCAGACTCTGGTAGAGGCGAGAAATACAAAGATAAGGGACTTCTTTTCTTTTATGCCTTCCCAAAGGTAAATAAAATATAGGAATGTCAAAATACGCTTTTCCCATCCTTTCTCTGACTCATGTGACGGTTTGATTCACCCTACATCTCATTTACATTAAATTTATATTTAAAATATATTTTAATTTAGATATTATTATGTTAATTTATTTATTTAAATTATAAGTAAAAATAATAAAAAATATATCTTTTTAAACATGTTTTTTAATTTATATAAAATGATGGTTGAATTTTAAGATTATAATTAATTATTATATAAATTTATTTAAAATATTTATTAGCGTGAGATGAGACAAATAAGGTGTGGGCTTCAATTTTAATTCCCAAGACTCTAGAACAAGTAGAGGTAGATTGTATTATATTTTGAAGAGTGTGAAATGAATTCAAGTTGAACAAAAACTAACCTCTATCTGTTCCATTATCATTCCTAATAAATATGACATAAAACGAAACAAATAATAATATTTGGAAGGGGCAGGGGAAGTAATCATCCTTGAGCAAAAACCAAAGAAACGAAACACATGATCCAAATGGTCTCTGAATATCTTTAAAAAGGAAAAAAAATGAAATAAAATTGGCTCACCATAGCTTAGCTCCAAAGAATTTCAATGTTGATTTCTGATAAAAGACTACATATTAACGACTCAAATTTGGCATCTACAAGGAATGGAGACCGTTTTCTTCTTATGACAGAAGAAAATTCAATCCCGTGAACGATTCCCATAACCAGAGACATGAAATACACGATCCAAGTGGTCTTAAAGAGAAACTGCAAGTCTAAGTCTATGCCTATAGTACATTTTTTTGCACTATTTTCAAAGCATTTAAAAAATTGAAAAGGGCCATTTTCAAAGTAAATAAAATTTATTCACTCGTCTACTTTTATATGTTATCCAAAGTTTGTATATAAAAATTAAAAAAAATTATTAAATAATTTTAACTATAGAAAAATATAATTTAATATATTTAAATTATTTTTTTACTTTATTAATATTTTTATTTTTTAATTTTACTTATTCTACTTATATTTTATTAAAAATTAAAAAATTAATTAATATTTTTTTAATATTTTCAAACAAAATGATACATGTATGTATAAAATGAAGGCTGTTTTAACAAAGTTGAGGTATTATTTAATTATTATATCCGAAAAAAAAAAAGAATAAGCAAAAGTGCAAAAGCAAACGGTTGATTTGATAAACTACATAAGTACATATTCACAGTTGTAATTTTGTCTTTTCTTGGTTTACATGAAATGAAATGTAAATATGTAACGGTGTGAATAGCATTACATACTAAAATTTTTTAGGAAATCAAGAGTAATATTTTCAAAAGAATTTTTAGAATTTAAATTTATTATTTAAAATTATAAATTTAATATAATAACTATATGATTTCATATTATGTATAAATATACAATATGATAATGCACAAAAATTTATTTCTAGTTACATGCAGCACGCAAAAGCACAGCGGAGGAAAATTGAGACCCGCATCAAGATTCAGAGTCCGCTCCTTACAACCCGGCAAAGTGGCAACTTGCAACAAACTTGGCCTTTGTCCGTGACCGTGTGCTTAAGAGTAACGACATTCTGAGTTTCTCCGATTCTTCAACTCGTTCATCATCAACTATCTCCAGAATCCACGCTTAATTCCTCACGCCGTGAGAACTAATTTGGTAAGGCCCAAAAAAAAAATTCCCACTTTTTGCTTACATTCTTGAGAAAGGCTCTGTTTTTGGCAATACCCATGTGCTATAATCTTGGTCCTCCCAACAGTACATGCTCAAAAGCTGATTCCGCGCACTCTAGCACCTGTATTAGATCTATGACGGTTCTAGTGCTGAGGGTGATTATGTAGTGGCAGAAATTTTTTGAAGTTTCGCAATAACCGTATGATAAATTTCATACATTTTTAATCGGTGATGATCATTAGGACTCTCGGTTCGCTGCTGCTGAGGTCAGAGTTGAATCCACCTGCATCCGACATTGATTCTTGGTGCCAGTTTGGAACCGGGAAGTCTGTTTTCCGATTCGATCTTACATAACCCAGAGGGTGATTTTCACAGTACAATTTTTCTTTCCAGCAAGATGCAATCGAGGGTTATGCCCCTTGAAGAAGGAAAGGAAAGTGCGGTTTTGAGCAGAACGAACCAATCCAAAGGCTTGCCTCTGCGATTGCTGCAGCTACTTGTCCTGTTTCTTGTTCTATGCGTTGTGTTCTCGGTCGTCAGTGTATACACCATTAGGCATTTTGGGATTGAGAGCGTAGTGACAACAGCAAGCTCCAGTTTTCAGCCATGCTACGAGCAGCCCGCTGGTTTGAAGAGATGGGTTGGCCCTCCATCAAATCTGCTCCACAACATGAGTGATAAAGAACTGTTGTGGAGAGCGTCCTTTGTTCCTCGAATGAAGAAGTATCCTTTTCCAAGAGTTCCGAAGATTGCTTTCATGTTCCTGACCAAGGGCCCGATGCCTCTGGCACCTCTTTGGGAGAGGTTTCTGAAGGGACATGAGAGGCTCTATTCGATCTACATTCATTCACTGCCATCATTTCATGCTAAGTTTCCACCTTCGTCTGTTTTTCGTAACAGACAAATCCCTAGCCAGGTATGGCGATATTGATCTTATGCTACTATAGTACTATTCATTATGTAAACTTCATTTGTTCATTTTTCCCCAATAGACACTTCCCCTTCCCTTGATCTTAAGTTGCTAAATGCTAATGCTTTTTGGGTGCCAGTTTAGTAGTTTTAGTTTACATTGTTCATCTATTACTGGGAGATGTTAAAAAATTTGGTCTTTTTTTTTACTTTGCCTTGTTTTTGTTTATGCTTGTTTTAAGTCTCTGATGAGAATTCAGTTGTCCTAATTTTTGACATCTGTGTGCTTCACAATAGTTATATCTTACTTTTTGAATTTTGTCCGGTGGTAATATGGATTTTCTTGTCAGTGTTACTGGATTAGTGCTTCAGGTTGCTAAATTTAGGTGAGGAACTAGGGAGGAGGCTGATGAGGGTACCAAAACATGCAGGCTTGCTATATTGTGGCTTTAGGTGTCTAACAGGCTTGAGTGACAAAATAGTTTAAGTAATCTCTCAATGGCATAGCAATTAGCAGACGTCTAAACTATACTGAGAATATAAAGATGATGTTAGCATGTGTGTACACACGGTGATGATTCAGAGTATGTATTAGTCTTGAAGATGAGTTGGAACATGGGAAGTGGGAACCAGTAAGTATACTACCAAATTATGTATGCCTAGTTGCAAATTCAGAGTTGTCATTAGTGGAATATCATTGTGTCTGCAAATCTTATGTACAGTTCTATGTTAAAGACATGAGAAATGGTTGGGAGGAGAATCAAAATAAGATCACCCAGGGGTTAAGGTTGAACTTCCTAGGAGAGGTATGTCAGTAATCTGCAATGATTTTTTTTTTATTTGGTAATTTTTAAGTAAGAGAAGTCTGTAGCTGGGATTAAGATATGGTCCTGATGGATGGTCTGCATATATTTTGGAGAAGTTTGTTTTGTAGATTTTCATGTATGTTAATTAGAGTTCAAGGATTGCTGCTTTTCATATTAAGGATTCACAGCCTAATATACCCGACGTCTTGTTAAAGTGACTCCCTAAATCTAAGCTTCCACATTGCTAGGGTGACTACTGCAATCCAGGGCAAATGGTATAAAATTTGGAGAATCCTTGACTTGGTTAGCACTAAGAGAGTGATCACAAAAAAATCAATTGCATAAAGGACTGCAGCAAACATGAAGCATGAATCATTTTAGCTGGCTGTTAAACCATTAAAGATGCTCCTTTTGCATTGAGAATCAGTGAAGATGCAAGTTGCAAATGGGTAGGATAACTAGCCAGTAATTTTTTTCTTTGGTTCCAAGTGATTGAGTCATTAATGAGTCGTTGTTCTCTCTATAAGAAAGTAAGAGGTGCAAAGGAAAGGTGGTAATGTTATGCAGGATGGTTAATTTCAAAGGTCACTCTTCATAGTTTTTACACGAGTCTTGTGCAGTCCAGTAGTGGTTCCATCCAACACTTTTACTCAGGTGTTAACCTGGGTCAAGTAGGGATTCATACGTGCACATAATATACACTCAGTCATATCATAAGAATGTATCCCCCCCCCCCCCAACCCAAAAAAAAAATCCCCAATAAAATAAAAGAAGATGATGCTGAAGCGCAGGATAATTTGCTGCATTTTAGAGTTAAGATTATTCGTGTCACTTTGTAGCTTAACCTCTATTATATTTTCCTTAGCCTTGAGTTTTTCATCCAAACATTTTAAATACACAAAAGCTCATACTGGTTTCTAATTTATAGTAGTTTTCCTGCAAAGATTCTACATGAACATTTTTGTGTAGGAGTTTTATTATTCAAATAACTGATGATGGATTTTGGTGTTTCTCCTGCAGGTTTCTGAGTGGGGGAGGATGAGCATGTGTGATGCGGAAAGAAGACTACTTGCTAATGCATTGCTTGATATATCCAATGAATGGTTTATTCTCCTGTCTGAATCATGCATTCCTCTTTATAAGTTTAGTTTCATCTACCATTATATAATGAAATCCAAATACAGCTTCATGGGTGCATTTGATGATCATGGGCCTTATGGTAGAGGACGCTATAATGAGAACATGGCCCCTGATGTGAATATTACAGAGTGGCGTAAAGGCTCGCAATGGTTTGAAATAAACCGAAAGCTTGCCATCAACATTGTTGAAGACACCAAATTTTACCCAAAATTTGAACAGTTTTGTAGACCAGCTTGCTATGTGGACGAGCACTATTTCCCCACCATGCTGACCATTCAAGCAGGAAATGCCTTGGCAAACAGGAGCATAACATGGGTGGACTGGTCCAGGGGCGGAGCTCACCCAGCTACCTTTGGAAGAACAGATATTACAGAGGAGTTTTTCAAAAGAGTCCGGGGAGGTCACCAATGCCTTTACAATAACCGAAACTCTTCAGTTTGTTATCTTTTTTCCAGGAAATTTGCTCCCAGTGCTTTGGAACCTCTGTTACACATGGAATCGAAGGTCTTGGGCTTCTGACAAATTCATTCACTACCCATTGCAACTACAGAAAAAGATAGATGTAGAACAAGGTTTTTACTTTTTAGCAACCAGCAAAATTCACTATGTGGCATATGCCCTGTGCATGCTGGGTGGCAGGTAGTACTTGTAGAGAATAGAGATGACCTCGCTTCACATATTATTTTGGTGGCTAGCTTGTCCACCGTTGAGTTGAGCATTTTGCGAAGGCTTCTGCTAGAGATGATTTTTGGATGTACAAAGAAAAGAAACTTACTTGATCAGCCATTGTTCTTACATTTTTGTGCCAATATTAGATTTTTTTTATAAATTTTTCATGAGTTTTTTATGGTGTATGATGTATCCCTTTTTCATTTTTTTTGATACGTCATTTTATCTTGATGTATTGAATATGTTTGCTTTGTGAACAGAAATTTAACTATAGGTTGTTGCTGTTGCTTAGGTCATTTTCCTTGCTTGATTTTTATCGTAGTTACCTTGTTTTGTTTTGTTTTTTCATTTATTAAATTGTTTTGTGCGTGTGATTTACATCTTGCTTGGTATGCAACTATGCATGATGGCGATTCTATAGATAAAATGACGGATTTTTATGTGACCAAAAGAAAATTACATTTCAACAACCCCTTAATCACATCACTAAAAATGGAACACGTAATCTCATTCTCTTCCAGAGCAGTGAGAATGGCTGAATGAGATTGGAATTAGCATTTTATACTTTATATTTCATGAGATGAGGTTTTTTAATAAAATAATATTTAATTTTTCTTTTCTCAATCTATATAATTATTATTCTCTGTAACAAATGTACCGTTATATTCACTAAATTTTATTCTTGTACATGGCAATGCCTTTATTGCTTATTTATATTTCTTTTTTTATATGTCAAAAGTGAAAAATTATAAATATATTAAAACTGGGATGAGTAGATTAATCATAATTATTAATTTTATATATTTCTTTAAAATTAAAAAATAAACAAGAGAGGCCAAGTAATATATTTCTGAGTGCATAAAAAAAAAGTAAGATATTTCTGTTGTAGTGTAAATATATTATGGTATAGCCGCACTGCCGCATTGATATTTTGGTAGGTGTAGACTTTCAAATTTTGGAATTTTTTTTTGGTAACAATCAAAATTTGGAATTTGTAGATGTTGTGGCTCGAGAGTTGCGGCTATTAGAAGCATATATTGGAGAATAGATTTTTGATAAATATATGATTACTCACATATTAATTATAATTTTATTTTTTCCGTGATACTTTTACATAATTCTTGTCCTTAATTGCATTGTGCAAGTGCAAGTAGTCTAGGCCTACCCATCAATTTGATGCATGGCCAATGTGTTATCCCACCATGTCGCTTTTGGTGTCCTACTCAAATTTATTTATTAAAAAATAATTATAATAAATATAAATCTGTTAGAAAATATCATTTTGTTTTTGTCTTGAAAAAAAATCATTAAAAAAAAAAGATGAATTCGTGTCATTCTCATTAACGTTGCCCTAGGTACTCAATAGAAGAAGGGGGAGCGGAAGCTTTTGCGGGAATAATTGTCTAGTATTGGAAGGCAGATCATCAAAATCGAAGTTGTGGTACATTTTGACGCAACCTTGGCGTGGATGCTAAACCGTTTGACTAATTTCCCAGCTCAGATGACTAATACCCACTAATACTGACTTTATCGGGCAATAAATTATTAAATTGGTTTATCAAAAAATTTATCGATATTTTAATTTTATTTGTGATCTTAATAAATAATTTTATCATTTAAATTATAACTTAAACAATACAATATTTATAAAAAAAATTATAATTAAATTAAAATCTCATAAAAATTAATATAAAATCAAGACAATAAATAATACGTCCATTTCAGTTTGCTTGACCACTAGTGTCCATTGGCCAAAATGAAAAGGCAAACACGACAGAGAAGTTTCTGGAAGTGGAAACACGCAAAATATCTGACACCTGACAGCCCACCCGTTCTCACACTATTTGTCCTCACCATTCCGTTGTCCCCACTCCAACTCCTAATTTTAATCGCCATGATTGCACATTGCTTAACTGTACTACTGACTAGTGATTACTCAATGCTTAAAAACCATCGCACATATATTCCAATTCCCTAATCTGCACTCCTCCTGTCAGTGTAATTCACGCGCATCTCTATGTGCCTGTGAGTCTATGAGCTCAATGTGGCAGTGGGAATGACGCCTATTTTGGCTTTGCTTCCATGAACAGGTTAGGTTAGAGCTGCAACGACGTCGTTGATTCTTTCTTGCTAAATAAATAGTCATATGAAATCTGAATCAATCGAGGAGACACTAACTCCTACAACAGTAGCAACCAGATACGGAACCGGAGCCAGCTGGCACTAACCTATTGCCAGATTGTAAATTGCGAAACTACCCAAACTGCCCCTAACCCCCTCTCCTTCTATATAACCAACCCTTCACTCATAGCTGGTCCATTCTTATTTCTCAGTGATCCAAGCCAAGCCCAGTTAAGAACCAAGAAAAAGCTAAAGTAGCGACAATGGCCTTCTCTAAAGTGATGCTCGTGAGCACAATGGTGGTCCTCGTCGCCGTCCTCTCCGTCGCAGGCGCTGCTCACGCCGCCGAGGGGCCGGCACCAAGCCCCGCCTCTCCCGCCACCGCTGTGTCTCCGTCCTTCGCCGCTGGTTGTCTTGCCGGTGCTGTTGCTCTCGTCTTCGGATCTGCTCTCAGGATCTGAGGATGCTTCGGCCGTTCTGATGCGGATGGATTTTCTTTTGCCGGTGTGGATTTACTAGAGCACTTGACCTGTAGTATATAATTCCCCCTTCTATTGCTGTGCAGAGATTATATATTGTTCATTTCTGGATCTTTATCGATTTTATGATTTGAGGAGTATTGTGGTTGTGATCATTGTTTCTGGTAGATACATAATCGAGTTCTTTGATATTCAAATTTGTGCTTCTTTTAATTTAGTTGGTTTTGTCTTATTATTTATTTTCTCTCTCTTTTTGAGTTTGCTGTAAATGCTTGGATGGTGACTGCTTACAGAGTTTGAAGCGATGGGTTTGACGGAAATTGAATCAATATTTTTATCTCTATGGTTTGTTGACGACAATAGCTCAAAGGTCTCTGAGGACGTAGTTTCCTTAAATCTAATTTCACGGAAAACAGGCGTCAAAGACCTTTCTTTCAGTATGCGGTGACGATTACTAACTACGCGATCGTAGTAATTCATTCTATACTCTTCGATCTGAAGTATTTTCTGTCTCTATAATTGAACTCGCGGTATGAATCCATTTTACCTATTCTACCATATATTAGTCAGTTTGCAGAGCAAATAGATCTGACTATATTACAGCAACTAGAGGTACTTCCTGGTTTGGTGTTCATTTGGCTACACTATTTTCTTATTAAACAAACAAGCTTCAACGTAATATCAATTTTGTTTACTTATCTAACTCAAGCTTAAGAATTTAACTTTCTAGAATTTGTTTATGCATAACTTTGGATATAAATATAATAAATTATAAAATTATTTTTAAAATAATTCTAAGAATGAGAGTGGGTAAGGGTAGTTGGGTTACCGGTATAGTTTACAAGCTCTGGAACGGAATAAGATAGGAATTAGTGGCCACTTTTTCAGAAGGTGCTTTGAAGTTGACCTTTTTTCTTGGGCAAATTGCCTGCCAACTCCCCAATGGAAGCTTGTCAATGGTCGCTATAAATAATTCTTTGATGTCGTTTAGAGCTAACTGGATGAGATACGCTAGTGAACGACATTGGCAATGAGGACCGGTCACAGGTGCGCTGTCAATGGAATGCCTTCTTGTATTTCTCCCAGAAAAACTCTTTTAACATGATTGAATGAATAACATGAAACAAAATTTTTTACTTAGTAATAAATCAAAATTAAACTCATATATTAATTTAGGTGAAACTTTGTAAATAAGTTATCCAATATATACTCTGTTTGCCCAAAGTGTGTATGTTACGTAAATTAACGAATAATTATTTATTTTGATCTTTGAAAAATATATCACATTCACTCTTTATTTATCCCGAATGACAATTTTATCTAATGAAATTTCATCAAAACGTTATGATTTGACATGTATTGGGCTTTCATTTTGGACCATTTTAATGAATGGAATTGTCATTTATGAATTATTTTGATATTATATATGAATAAATAACTAATGTAATATCACCTGTATCTTTCAAAAATCAAAAATCAAAATAGACATTTAACAATTCATATTTAGCTCCTATGTTACATATCATAATTTATATGTATCTAAGTGCATTCATGGAGCCTTATCCATAAGAAAACTCCGTGTCTCTGATTCTATATAGACATATTTAAAATTTTATCAAGAGGCGAGAGAAATAAGTTGTGTTATGTGTGTGGGGTAACTGGGGTTCATTTCATTAAAATGGAACTTTTGTTGTATATATATCAAGGACAAGAAGTGTATATGAATCTATCCCTAAATTTATTCTACGCTTCATTCTCTTTATGTTAATGAAAAGAACGAAAGCTGCCTCTCCCTCCCCTAAACAAACAATCATGTTATTGTGTAAATGCACCCTTTCATAAGTGGTCACTTTGTTGCAACAAAAGAAAAAGTGATTATAAGAAAATTTTAAAGTTCAAACGTTTCTTATGATTCTTTCTCTAAGTCACTTTTGTAAAAGTTGTTTCTTATATTAAAAATAACTTTGTTACCTTAAAAATCTCTTTTAAGAGCGCAATCATCGGCAATCTGTGTTACAACTTTCAAGCTATCTACCACTTTGTTGGTTGTGAATTTGTACGTGCGGCTTAGCCAATAGCAATTAATTTTTTTACCTCTATTGGTGTACTCACAGGATGAGCTTGCTTTAGAAACTGTCTAAATGAAAAGCTTGCTCTTAAAGAATATGTTCTTGGAAGATTAATACAAATCTCCTAATTTAACAATGGAGAATGGTGTAATGCACTAAGCTAGAAACATAAACGAATTTCATTAATGAAGAGAATTTGATACACAGACTTGATCAAATTGTGTTCTGAAAGTAACAAACCACATGAAAAGTAAATGGGCAATAAGATAAATGGTTGAAAAATAAAGAAAAAGAACAGTTAAAAGAACAGCTAATAAAGGGAAGAAAATATTGAAAACCAATATAGAATGTTAGAAAATGAAGTAAAAGTGATATGGTTTCTAGGCTGTGTATGTTGATGTTTGCCCCTTGGAGTTAGCCTCCTTTTATAGGTTTAGGAGATGTTTGGTTTATTTTTTATTTTCATTTGTAATTAATATGGTTTGAATTATAATTATAAAAATATTATCTTATTTTCATTCTATTTTTTATTTTTAAAATTTTATGACAAAAAATAAACCACCCCTTGTCATTCAGCTTTGCTTTAACGATGAAACCAACGGCCATTTCACAGCTAGAATGACCAATGAACTTATAAAACATAATTACTTCAAATATAAAAAGCTGCGCCACGCATGATATTACATGAAACAATGATCTACGAATAATCTTTTACTTTGGGACTGCCTTGAACTACTCTTTCATTTTTTTCTCTCGTTCGTAAAACTTAAATTTTCTTGAAACGTCAATTTTTCGTGCAATTTTCTTTTTGGATTATTTTTGGTCAACTTTCTGGATTTATTATGGCCGTTGTCCATCGCTCCACGACTGAATGAATGTCCACCAACCATTGCTTCAAGCCCATCGATCCCTCAACTGAAAAGAGCCCCCTTATCTTTCGACATAGCGGGTTGACCAAAACAAAAAAACAAAAAATCTTTCGTAATAGCGGAAAGACGTTCTCCACAACAAAAATGATGCTTAAGGTGAGGAAAGGAGGGTCAAAGCGAACGTAATTTATATTTGACTCGATTTCATGCTTTACACTATCCCAACATTTCTCACATCCATAGCTAACATAAAGCACCTTACATCATTGCCTTGCTACTATTCAGAGTCGGAGTCCATGTTGCCCATTGCTTTTAACCCTCTTGGTCTCTGCATAAAATTTCAAATTACATTTCTTTATTTAAGAGCGACAAAAATACTAGCTGGCCATTGTTCTATCAAGACATGATACAGTACATATTGCAGAAGCAGGTAAAGCAAAGCCAATTCTTCGTTGTTACTTTTTTACCCTTTAACTTACTTTTTTGGATATCTTCTTCTCCCTAACCTCGTATCGTTCCAAGGTAAGATCACAAAGCCATGCACCTGGACTTACGAGCTGCAACACAGATGAGAATGAACCAAAAACAAATTGAAAGATCAGGTCTTTGGAGATTTTAATTCACACCATCGATCAAAAATTGATAAATAATAATAAACACGGGGCGAACGATGGAGAGGGCTGTCAAGAAATTAACAAAAGAACAAATACAAATATGGACCTAAACAGCAATAAAAGGGAGACTGAAGAGTGAAGACAGCTCAACCGGTTCCCATATCAATTTGTCGGTTAGTTTATAAAGTCTGTGAAATAACTATTCCATCATAGGCGTCCATAAGGTACGACTGCCACCCCTCATTCCCATCGCAGGGCATATATGCACAGTCCTGCTTTTCCAACCTACACTGCCAGACCCAAAGGGGGTCACCATCACCATATGAACCTGGACACGTGGCCCAGCGACACGCACCCTTCTTCATGTCTTCTACTTTACTCCTTTTCTGTTTTAAATATTAAAAAACTCTCTAGAAGTCTATTATAATTTTAAAATGCCAGCCTTATGATCAAACCCACGACAAGCACAACTCAAGATAGTGTTAATTCGACCAAGTGGGCAAGTATGTCTATGGACGTATAACTTTTTATTTACTTGTATTAGAATAAGAACACAGTTTTGTTTTATTTCTTAAATCAAGCAATCGAATTTTCATGTAGAAATAACATGGCAGTAGGTTTTCCTCCCTACCCCAATTATTTATTATTTTAAAACGCATAAAATGAAACGAACAAGTTAATTTTGTGTACAGCCCCCTGAACATCAACAATACCAGCTACTAATTAGATCCGTCATTTGGATTGCGTGTTGATTCAATTAAGTGCAGTGCCCCAGGGCACAGGTGCAGGTGCAGGTGCAGGTGCAGGTGCGAGTAAGGCTTTGGTTCCAGTAATTTGTTTTTGTCTGTAGAGTATAGACTCCTCAAAGGCTCTAACCAACCTCTTGGTCATTATAGTACTCGCTGTGAACCAAGCTGCCGCTGACGCGAGTAACCCCGTACACAGCTGCCTACCCACTGTGACCATCGCTTTCCAGGCAACTAAAGGGCCAAAAAGAAAAAGAAACAGGCGGAACCGCACTCAACGTACCGGAGGAACAGAATAAAGAATAGCAAAACATATCACACGTTAAAATATACTTCAGCTGCTGTCAAATTACCTCTAATTACTCTTTTGATAAAGTTTAAATTTTTTTTTTCTTTTCTAAGTTTTTTAATAAAATTTTAATTAAAAGTCATTTTTAATTATAAAATAAATTAATTTAAACATGTAATAAATAAATACATATTTGATAAAATTTAATTTTTAGTGTATATTTTGATTAATTTATTTTATATTAAAAATAATTTATAATTTAAATTTTATTAAAAATATACAATAATTTCTAAAAATTAAGATTTATCTTTTTTAAATTTTTTAAATAATATTTTAATTATTTTAAATATAAAATAAATTATTTTAAATATACACTAAATGCGTATTTGATTAAAAATTATTTTTTATTTTTTTAATTATAAATTATTTTATCAACAAAATAAACTAATCTGAATATATGCTAACTTAACAATTTTTGCAGCAAATGATACCATCCTTCTTCTTGTTGACTACCAAAACAACTCTAAAGTGTTTCATTCAAATTATAAATTGAGATCCAGTGGTATTAAGAACTTTTTTTTTCAATTGAAGGTTAAACTTTTCTAGTGCATCAATTTCTCCAATCTAAGATTTGAGATATAGGACATAAACAAAAAGCTTCATCAAGAATATATAATAACTAACTTGCACCAATTAAGGTGGAAAGAATGAAAAGCAAACAAGGGAAGTGGAGCTTACATTGAGCGTGCGTTGTATGAATTTGGCTCTCTTCTTGGGTCTCTGAGGCAGCTTTGACCCCTTTATGGCCATAAAATCTTCTTCCTTCTCCTTGTTCGTCAAGGCAATCACGAACTTCGGTGGCCACACCGGTAGAGCGGTATCCCCGCTGCCAGACGGCGAACCACCCTTTTTGCTATCGTGCGCGGTCTCTGACGAGGCCGCTGACTTGTTATTATTATCATTAAGGTGGTTGTTATGGGTCCCCCTCTTATCGTGCGCACCCTTGTCCGGTGAAGCAATTCCCCTAACACTCCCGTTGCTTTGGCCTCCTCTCATAGCACTTGAAGTCTCCGAGTTCCTAAATTAGAAGGAGAAAAAAAACAACACAGGCACAACCCACGTATAATTATCCTCTATCTTTCTTAATCGTAAGAACATGAAACACATACGGCATAATAAAGAGGGAAAAACAAATATGCATTTGAGGACTTGTTTTGGAGTAAAATACATTAAAAAGTTACCGAGGAGTAGTGAGTTTACGAAATTGACCTTAGGGTCGATCTAGATGGCAGGATAGGAGCAGCTGGAATATCGACGGTTTTTGCGTAGAATATGGGCTGGTTTTCGGCCTCTCGGAAGACTGTATTGTGCTATCAAAGAAAGAGGGGGGCCTGGGGTATCTTTAATTTCTTTTACTTATTGAAATGAAAAGGTTTTGGTAGGTATTTGAGACTTGAGGGGGGGGGGAGAGAGAGAGAGAGAGAGAGCATGTGAATGTGATTCCCCATAACGGGCACAGCTGGTTCCACAGCCGGTTTGGAGCCGTTGGATCTAGATTGCTTTTTGGCTAATGAAGGGAAGATGGAGTCTACTACGTGTTGAAATATTGGCTGGGACGGACCAGATCTACCACCTGGTCCCTCATCTGGCGGCCATAAAGAGCTTTCTTTTGGAAAAGGACTTTTGACGAACACGTGGAAGGAGATCGTCCATTCCATGTTTCCAACAAAGTCTAGCAGGAATCGATATGATAATGAGGTGCTTCTGAATTGTAGATTTAGATCCAGAAGGTGCGGTTGGGCTCTGATCTAGTACGACGGAGACAGGAGGAGTAAGTTCGTGCTGCTTTTCTAAGGCCATGGATATGATCTACGAAACCCAAGGATTTCTAGTGATCTCCATGATCATATCATATTACTTGTTATTATTATAGATATCACATGAATATCAATCATAAACGGTGACGAAAACATAAAATTCAAGGTCATAAAATTCAAGGTCACAATAATAAGATGACTTTGCAAAATGTCCAGATAATAACAACTAGTTTTGCACCATAAAAATACCAGACGAAGATTTGAAAGGGTTAAAAAAAATCATTCTAGATCTTTTTAGACTGAATTTTGCAGACAGAAAACACACCACTAGAAATAGGAAAATGGCATATATCATGAATATCAACTAAAACCTACTATGAAATTTCTAATTTCCTGTTGCAAAGGCAAGGCTGGATTTGGATCTTCACCTAATTTGTATCATCCGGGTTGCCACCTATTATAACCCAACTAAAATGCAAGAGTAGCACAGCTAGTTGCCTTTTTTTATTTATTATAGCCTTAATCCAGGCTCAGGAGCCAATATAAAGGCATTTGTGAGGCAATCATTAGAGTAATATGAGCTCCCTAGTGTTTGTAGTTTGTCGTTTCTTTCTACTTTAACTGAAAAAAAGTGCTCCCAAACTTGGTCATAATAATATCTCCAAATAAATTTTGAGGGGAGAAAAAGCGATCTCACGCACTTACCGTGAGCTCCTCTTTAATTTGGATGAGACATCGTCATCCGCGACGACCTGACCAATTGGAGAGGGGACAAAATATAAGCCTCATAGTCACGAAAAATATTCAGCCCAAATGCAGCAAAAATCTTCAATGCTACTTAAAAACACAGTTCATCTAACTGGTGCACCCGCACCGCCCAATATTTACATTCACAGTAACATTTGAAGCTGAAGATTCCTTGACTGACGTACGAGACTTACATGTTGCCTTCATCACATACAGTCGGCCCCCGCACGAAATTTTGTGGAATCTGCCAGTTCCAAAAATCCTATGAAGAATTGAACTCCAACAAGTTTATCGTATATTTGACTCAAGCCATATGTTGGGATGAGACTAAAATCAAAAGATTATATTTTTATAATTGAAAGTTCTGATAAGAACAAAGAAGGCAGTTCCTTTCGCTGAAAATTAACACAGAAAATGCCAGCCCAACTCTCAATTATATACGCACAAAAATTTTATATTATTAAATTTATACCTATTGACTGTACATACTCATGTAGCATTATCTTAATATAAATATATGCAAAGCCTAGACCCAGGAGGCAACCATCCGTTTTCAATTTGAGGATTGTTGTATTGTGAGGAAAAAAAATTGACATTATCCAGTTAAAATTAATTTATACTCATAAATAGTTATTAAAGGAAACAAGATAATAACAAAAGAAGTAATATTTTGTATTAAAATTATACTGATTTTCTAACATTTTTCTTTTAATTCTCTTTCCCTTTCCGCACTACCAGTCTACCAGTCAACACCGTATAGAAAACAAGACAACAACAAAAGAAGTAAATAGTAATACCTGAGAATTCGTTGAGGAGGTTGCTGCGGCGAAGGTGGGCGTTGACGGAGATTTGGGTACCCGTAACTTTGATTATTGTGACTACTATTATTATTGTTGTTATTAATGGCAGAAGAAGTCGGCTGATTTGAAGAATCCTTATGGGTTCTAACCACCCGACGATCCACCCGAACCGTTGTCCTCTGAACCGGGCCGGAAGAGTCGTCCTTGACCTGTACCTTCATGCACCTTAGTCGGCTTCCGCTCCATATGAATATAACTAATAGTATATTCACATTACCAACATTCATGTTCATTTATTATAAAGACAAGCAATCAACCTTTGGGTTGATCCTTAACTGCCTTATAAATAATGAATTTCAATTTACCCATAATAAAAAATAATAATTTTCATGTTATTTATAGCATCAAAATTATGGGTAATTGAAACACAATCATAATGTTCATAATTAAAATAATTCATAAGGATTTGGCCACTTTGGTGACTAACAAATCTACCATACTTAATTCCAAACAAAATATTTTTCTAAATAATTATGGGGATTAAAATTTCACATTTATTTATTTATTTATTTATTTATTTTTAATCCCATCAGCATCGGACGAACCAGCACCCGAACCACCATATCCGGACGCAAACCGTCATCTCCGGTCACGAACTATCATCTCCGGTCGTCTCTCCACTATACCAGGCACTGATCAGTTTTTCATGGAGCAGGTTCCTTCACGCGTCCTCCCTCACCGGCCATCTTCCTCAAATTTTTTGAATGAAAAACTGCCACCGCCAGAAATCCGAAACCGCAGCTACAGTTGAGAACAGTAACGCAAAATTTCTGCAGCAACAATTATGCAGTTCCCGATCTTCCAGCGCACCACCTAAGGGGCAAATAACTACCATCTGCGCAGCAAAAGGGGTCCACGGTGGTCGGCGGAGGCATGGCCAACTCATCCTCACCAAGATTCGGTCTCACCGATCTGTCGAGCTTCCTCCGAACCCATCGTCGAACTCCCATCAGAAAACAAAATTTCTGGCCGAAACCAGAACATTCGGTTAGACGATGGCCTGTACTGCGATGGTGCGCAACTGTCCGTGAAGAGAAGCAGCAGGAACAGCGCGCCGGAACCCTTCGCCGGAAAACAGGGGAGACGCCGGAGAAACTGCCTTCTTTTGATTTTTTTTTTTGAACGATTTCTCAGATCTGGATTTCTCATATCTTTCTCTTTGATGTTTATTTTGGGAGAACGATTTAAAAAATTATCATACATGAAAAATCATGAATTCCCAAACCTTTCTGATACCACATGTAAACATAAATTTGTGTCCTTTACATTATGGTTCATCATACTAGAACACAATTAGGATATTAGGAATTCATGGTTTTCACATACATTAAAATCAAATCAATAAATGGTACTAACATTTATCCATGATGCGGAATAAATTTCAGATTTGAAAGCCTTCTTGAATCTTTATCGGTCCCTTCCCCTTTCTTGCTTATACTTTTCACTTTCTGATAGAAATAAACTGTTGGCGTATCCTTATGGGTAGAGACTGAATATATAAGGGTTTAATTTGAAATTCAAAAAACATCAGATAGCACCATCAGTTATCGGTTTCTTTCGAATTTCAAAACCATCAGTTATCACTAGGATAACATCCCACAATCATCAGATAATTGCTCCCATCAAGCAATTACTTAATTATCTTTTTCATAACTTCCCTTAACTTACAACTAATTAACCTTTTTAGCCTTTTAATATGTTTTAATTAAATCATGCTTAATTTTCATTAAACATGAGACACATTTCTAACAATGTAATGAATGATTTCAACTTTGTTAGTGAACAAAATAATCTATTTGTATGTTTTAGAAAGTTTAAGAGCCTTTCATTCTAATCAAAAGTTGATTGTGGCTACGCAACATAGAGTATAGTAAATTAAATTAAGGAGTATATCTATGACACAACACTAGCTAGTCTTAGTGGAACTTGTATTATGAAGTGTATACATTAGTATAATAACATCTAGTCTGTAACTTCATAAAAGCTAATTAAATATAGAAATAGGTTAGGATAACCTTTTATAAAATAGGTTGGACTTGTTTTTCAAAGCACTATTCTTAGTCCGTCCTATTACTTGACATAGATTTTTTTTTCTTTTAATCGACTTAACCTTTTCATGAAAAAATTAAAAGTTTAATTTACAAATATATTTAAAGACTTACATTGCATAAACGCCTTCAAATATACTACTTAATCTAAGCTTTCAAGGTTTTAAATATGTCTAAATCTTTAATTAAAAATATTAAATTATATATATATATAATTAATAAATATACATTTATAATAATAAATTAGATAAATAATATATTTTTAATTAAATAAGCAAAAAAAATAAATATATTGACCTATTAAGTTAAATAAGCCTTTTTTAAAGTCTAGTCTTGACCTACGTAGTTAAATGAATCTTTTTAAAAGTCTAAGAATTGCTTATATAATAAATAAACTAAGCCTATCAAAGCCAAATATAGGCTAGACTGCTCATAAGTTACTCAACCTATTTTCACTTCTAACAGTCAACCGGTGCAGCAAGTAATATCAAATATGATTTTGAGCTCTGTCAAGCCAAATAATTATAGAGTAACTTTCATTGTATCAAGGCAAATGATATCAAACATATGATTTTCAACTCTCAATGTATAAAAGAACTTTTGCCTCCGTAGAGAACCACTTTTTTTTTTGTATCACTTTTAATCATTGAACATTCTCGATTCTTCTACTCAGGTTGCGTGTAACAAATGAGCTTGGTGCAGGCAATTGCGAAAGGGGCAAAAGTTTAATTTGCAACTATGGTATTAGCTAGTGGTAACTACTATGGTGGTAGGATTTTATAATTTAATTGTTTGATAATTGTGGCTTCTAATGAGAAGCTTGCTGTGATCTTTACGTCAAGCTCGTCTATTATCCAAATGTTCAACGAACTGGCAATCTAATTGTTAGCCTTCACCATTCTTCTTAATTGCATTCACCCAGTTCTTTCAGTTGAGGATCTAATATACTTAATAAGCACTGATCAAATTAATCTCAATTTTATGAACCGGAGATACAATTTCCGATGTTTGTAGAGGAATAATCCAACTCAGCTGTCTAGTCATCTAGATAATACAAGACTTGTTCAATGATCTCATCTTATGTGTTGCTTTAATTTGCAGGGGTAGAAGTTGGATCTGGTTGGCAAGCATGCAGTAGTGGCTTATATATATAAACATCGGCAATTACTACTTGGTCTGGATCCCTCTTGGGGGTTCTCCTAAGCTGGTTGCTACCTTCTCGGGTATTATTCTGAAGTATAGCCAGACAAGACTTAATGCATGTTTGGTAAGAAAAAAATGAATAAAATGAAATGAAATAAGATGCGATTGAGAGGTTTTTTATACTTTAACTTTGGAAATTTTATATGTTCTATTCCATTTTATTCATTTTCTTTTACACCAAAGATGCACTTAGTATTACACTCTTGACTCTTGCATAAGTTACCACAATATTACTTCTTGACGTGCCAATTACAGATGCGGATATATAATGTGATTAGGCTACGATGCAACCCTTTTAGAAAATAACAATTACAAAAAATGTATGCTTTGTTTATCGTCAAGTAGAGTTATATTGTTTAGAAATTGTAATAATAAAAAATATTAAAAAAATATTTTTTAAAATATTGTGTTGTAAGGAATTATTCAAAAAATAATTTTAGGGTGATGCTTTAAATCAATCAGAAACCTAGACAAAAATATAAAATTAACCTATATATAAATCAACATCTTGATAAATAATTAAGCATGAAAGGCAAATTGATTAACGTGTACCTATATATATTTACTTAATGTATATTTAAATTAATTTATTTTATTATTAAAATAATATATAACTAAAATTTTATTAAGAGAACTTTTCAAAAAAAATTTCCTAAAAAGGAACTATTTCCAAACACATAGTTAGTTGTGTATATAATATTACTTTATTATTGATGTAAAGACAAATACAATACTAAACTAACAAGAGAGTTACACACTCAATCTTTAGAGTTTTGAAAAAACAAGCTAGATCGAACAGTTTTGGTTGACTGCCCTGCTAGGACAACCCTTAATTGGAGATTTATAATGATTACAAATGCACTAATGATATTTTAAACCCAACCACCCCCCTAAAAAAAGAGTAAAACACATTTTTAATTCCTAAAAGATATATCATTTATCAATTTAGTTTTTTAAAGATTAATTTTATCGATTTAACAAATTCCTAAAACTTCAAATCACAACAATTTAGTTCTTTTAAGGAGTTAAATTGATAAAATTAAAATAAACAAAAGAATGAATTTTATAAGTAATTTGAAACTAAAGGGATTAAATCGATAAAATTAATCTTTAAGGGATGAAATTAATAAATGAAGTATTTTTTAGGTAATAAAAATAGGTCTACTGAAAAAAAAAAGCACTGGTGCTACTATATTGCATCCCAATCTCGGAAAGTAACTTGGTTGCATGCTCATATTTTTCTAAAACCTTAATAATTTGATACAAACTGCAAAAATATTCTTCTGGGTCTGAGTGAGATTTAACTGCCAATGTAATTCCAATTTCCAAGCACCATGACTAAATTAAGCTATCTTAATACTAGCTAAACATGTTCAGTACAAAAGATTATTAAGTATCAGGTTAAGTAAGATTAAAATTTGTGACATAAAATAGGTAGGATATGTTACCCCACAAAATTGTGATTGTAGAAATTGTTAATTTATTACTATAAACATTACTCAAAATAATCATCAGTTGGCATCAACTCCAGGCTTTTTTTGTTGGCTGATAGGTATATCTATATTTCACTTTTAATTTGTTTCTGTCTTGAAGCTGATGAGGCATATTTAAAGTCTAATCTTTAATTATCACTCGTAACATAGAGATGGAATAAAAATATCTATGATATTTAACACAATAAATTAGACGTTCCTAGCAATGTATAACGCTAAAAAATGAATCAGTAATATTACTTATATGATTTCATAGAACTCTCCTCACTATAATATTCTTAAAGGAATAGATCAAGAAGTGAAACTCGTGTTACTAGGAATGGAGAGCATTAATATCATCTTGGGTTACTAGCCTCTGAATATGATGAAAACATTACACTTATTTATCATTGATTTGTCCACAATGTTGAAGCTGATGAGGCATATTTGAAGTTTGATCCTCAATTTCAGTTGTGACGTAAAGATGGAATGGAAATATCTATGATGTTCACTTCACATATAATAGGATCAATATGAGAAAGTTATATCATCAAGCATTTGAGGAGACCAAAAACTTAAGAATCAAGTTCCTTTCTCCATTTTAGTCATCTAGATGAAGACAAACTAAAATGCTTTAGTGCCCATATTTGGTACTCTTAATGATGAGCAACTATATTCAATCAAAATAATTCTTGGTTGTAAAAGCACACTAACTTATGTGATTCATGGGCCTCCATGTATCAAAAAAACGAGGACAATAATATAAGCAATCCTCCAACACTACAAATATCATAAGAATGCTAATATTCTTGTCATTAAATCCTCAAATAATGCAGAAGCCAACATATTGGAAAGGCTATTCGAGGATAAGATGTTGTGTAGGATCTCTTGCTCTCGAATTCTTTTGGATTAGGTTGGCTAAGCTTCAGAGCCAAATATCATGATCCCAATATCACATCTTTGCATAGAGGAAGACTAATGTGATATTGGGATCATGGTATTTGGTTCTAGAGCTTGGCCAGCCTAATCCAAGAGAATTTGAGAGCCAAAGATCCTATATAATATCTTTTTCTCATATAGCTTCTCTAACATGTAGTCCGTTGTACAATTTAAGGATGCACAACCAAAATACAAACATCCTTTTGATGTTTGTAGTGATGAAGGACTGCTTCTACTATTTGTTATCTAGTCTTTTTTTGTAGCTGGAGGCCTATGAATCATATAAGGTGGTGTGCCTTTGCTACCAAGAATTATCTAGATATGGATAACAAAGCTTTGGTTTTAATGTATCTCCTTCTGGATGAATTGGATGGAAAAAGGGACTACTTAATATATGTCCCCTCAACTACTTGATATAAGTTTCCTATATTGATCCTATTATACATGAAGTGAACATCATAATATTTCCATTAAATCTCTATGGCATAAGTGAAATTGAGGATCAAACTTCAAATATACCTTCTCAGCTTCATCATAATGGACAAATTCTTGATAAAAAAAGTGTAGTGTTTTTATTATGCTCAGAGGTTAGCTTGTCAAAATATCTCTATGAACTTAATTAGCAAAGATAAAATCCCCATGTTCATAGATGGAATACCACTTACTGACAATGAGGCTCACTGAAACCTGGACCTCAATAACGCTACTATGATACTAAGAGAAAAAGTACTGTTGGCCATTACAAGAAAGCAACAGACTTATGTATAAGTCATCTGATGACTGGTTATGTCTAGGGGGGCTGGGGCATGATTGACGGTGTGACACAGCATGCAAGTTACGAGTGAAAGGCTAGACTCGTGCTTGGTGGGTTGGTCGACACATGCGGCGTTCAGTGGTCTTGCAACCTAAAGCAAAAAATGATTTCCTCATTTAAGGATGTTAATGGGGCGACGCCGGGAATACTCTCCCGCCACAAGTCTCATCCTTCTTCCCAATGGGTAAGTTGATATCCACAGGTACCTAATTAAATTAAGAAAAAAATTATAAAAATCATAAAAAAAAACTTAAAATGAAACAATTATACATAAAATATCAAAATTACCCAATATATAAGTAATACAATATAACATCCTAAATTGATTGATGGATTGGAATGTTTCTCGTGAATAATGGGATTTTTGCGTGTCAAGAAAACAATTCAAATAGATTAACTTGCATAGAACATACTTGATGGATTGGAATGTCCTAACTTCCACATTCTACAAAAAAAAAAAGAAACAGGAAATTGAAGTTAGTACCTAGCGATTGAGGTTAGGTACCCAATTGGCTAGCTATTATTCAAAAACGTGGAGCACCAAAGACTTACACCTGACTTGGGCCTTTACCTGCGTACCACACCAAAGACTATAAAGTGGTTTGTGTACAACCTGAAGACTAAAAGGAGGTTTGTGTCTTTGCTATTTAGGAAGCAAAGTTAAGGAAGAAGAGTTCAGCAGCAGAATGAAAAGTTTGAAGCATTAGAGTGTGTCTAAACTTTAATTAAATACCCGCTCCATTGGAAGAAGAAAACCCTAATACCCGACTCGTTACGCCAAAATACCCACAGAATAAAAGGATTTTTGCCATCCTTTTAGCCATTGCCTAAAGAGGTCAGAAAACAATAAACATGTAATGCCATATTGGTCATAAAAACATTATGCAAATTAATGGCAATAAATACCATGCATATCAATGAAAATTAGTACCATGCCAAATAGAAGAGAGAAATGACATGCTGATCAATTGAGATTAATGCTACTAATTAGAAGGAATTAATGCCAATTAAAGAAATTCCAATTGCTTGATGGACACAATTATTGTCTTGCAAGAGAGGACCACATGATTTCCAATTGCGAATCAATAGAGATTAATCCTAAGCTAGGTCTGACTGAGCATCGATGATTTCATGTATGAGCTAGTGACTCGAGGATGAGTTCCACTTGACTCAGCAGCTCATTTAGATTTTTGGTGCAATAGTTGTTAATACTCCATGCTAAGGGCGATAATGAGTTGAGTTAGGTCTAACTTAGGCTAAAATCACTTATGCTCAACTCCATGATAAAGTGAGTTCATTTTCTTAGACCAAACTCGACTCTCCAAGCTCACACGCTTCTTGAGATGTAACACTTGAGTCTCTTGGGTTCAATGAGCTAGACTACGAGCCATGCTCAAATTTATAATATGATAAAGTCTATTTCGTTAAACTAAAAATAAAATTGAATACCTATATAAATATATTAAATTAAAGCATTATTATTATTTTTAAATAATGACACGCTCATAATCGCGCGTGTGCTCGCACGCGCATATCTTGAGCCAACTCACAAACTAATGAACCGAACATGTAAAAGATCTACAACATACCCTGTCGAATAGGATGTTGGGACATGCATTTTATTGAAGAGATTGAAGCTGCCCTAGGTTGGAAGAGATGGATAACTTACTAAGACTATGAAAGAGATTAAAAAAACAAGTAAACTTTTTTTTTTAATCCTCCAAAATATAAATGTCATCACTTTAGTATTTTCAAAAATTTTGACTTTATTTCAGTTACTTAATCATGAAAAATAATATCAATTTGGTCATCCAAAAAATTGACATTAATTTAATTTCTTAATCATTCAAAATATCATCAATTTACTTTCTTAATCGTACAAATTGATATTAATTAAGTCCCTCAATTTCACAATCTGCACACAGAATGATGATTTTGATGTTACTTTTTATAATTAAATGATTAAATTGATGTCAAAATTCTTTAAAGAAGTAAAATAATAATAGTTATATCTTTTGAAGAATAAAAATGAAGTTTCCTCAGGAAAAGAAAAAGTGCAAGTCATATGTTTGGAAAATTTGGGAATCATGGTTTTTCGTTTGATCCTCCCAGACAACACCGATGTCCGTTCTAAAGTAGCCTATATAAGACCTAAATTGAGTTGCTCGTTAATTTTTAAAACATAAATTTCATTTCCGATTCAATTGTCTGCCTCCGTTGTCCAATTACATCAATGGGCAAGGGTAACTTGCTAATATATAATTAATTAAGTATTTTGAAAAATTAAACAACAATGAATAAAAAAATTTAAGTAAAATTACATTCTACCAACTTTTTTGAAATGTTGAACTAAGTTTTCACTCAAAACATATACACCAGTCCATTTGATTATCCATATTCGCAATCAACCTAACATATTCATTTAAAAACTTGATAAATTAATTAATTAGTCAACAAAATATTAAAATTAAACCTAACATTTCATCCTAAGTTTCACCCATTTAATTTATTGAGTTTAGTTTAGCTAGGCATGCCTGTTAGTTTTTTTGGTTGTTGTTCTATAGACTTGCACTATCAATTAGGCATAAGATGGAGATGGGTTGGCCCAATAAAAGTGGGCTGGTGAGTTGAGAACGTGGTTTTGAAAAACCAAAACCAAGAACCATGTTTCTTGGAGTGGGTTTCGTCCTTCCAACGGGACAAAATCGAAGCTCATGCAAATGCGCCTTTTAGTTCTCATTTCTTTGTCCTTAACATTATTTTAATATTTTAAAATATTAAATGCTTCCATATTTTTATTTAGATCCTTTTTCTATTAACCATTATGAAAATTATTAAAAAGACATTATAGGAGGACATAACAATACTCTTCTTTTAATAAATTCTACACATACATGCTTAAGTAAGAATAGACACAAAAATTTAATGGTGGTTACATGTGCATTAGGCCAAACTCTTTACTATTCATGGTCAATTCATTTATAAATCTTAAAAAATAAAAATAAATAGTTAATATGTAAAATTATGCAATTATTCTACGTTAACTTGTCTAAAAAAATTTATATAATTTTGTACAACTTTAAGAACTAGTTTTCTGAAGAAAAAATAATTTTTATATAGAATTATTTTTTGAAATTAGTTTAAAGTTTATAAAAAAAAATAGAAGATAAAATGGTTTCCATCTATGAAAAACACAGTTTCAAAAATATACTTAGTTTGCATTGGCCCATGGAACAGAATTTGATTGGTCTGTGTCATTAAATTTGGAAATCCAACCAAATATCCGTCTTTATCTTTTTTAGGGGTGTTCACCGTTGGACTCATTTAATTTTGAAAGAAAAAATTATTTAAACTAAATCAATTAATTTTTTTTATATTAAAAATTAATTTATTTATTTTAATTAAAAAATCAAAATCAATCTTGATCATTTTTGGTTTGGTACCATCTAATCGATTTTTGACCAAACTTTTTTTTAAAATTATATTTAACTTCATTTTTTATGACTCAATTAATAACAAATTAATCTAAAAATATTAAAAAAAACATAATCAAATGAATATAATTAAATATTAAATTTACCTAAACATTTTTATAAAAACAACAGTTGATATATGGTTTGGCCTCCTATTAATATCAGATTCGGCTAATTGAGTTTGCCCATTTGGTGCAACAATCTGGGACATATTACTGGAATATTGTCATTGTATATGTATTATCTTCTTTCAGTTTAGCTTTTGAAAACCACCTCCTATCCCAGAGTCCTTCAAAATAAGCCTTGTTATATTCTTTAGTTCAGATATATTATATTCTTTGAGTTCAACTCTTGAAGACTTGAAATCACCGCCTATTCTACATTACTTATCATTCCAAATAAACCTAGTTATTCTTTAATATAGATTAACTACATTTATAATGCAAGATTATTACTCTTTATTTTCAGCTTTATACAGGGAAGAATAAGAAGAGAAGAAAGAACAGTGATGAAGCATACGGCTTCCCCTGTTAATGTTGTCTGTTGGTCTATTAATAACAATTAGACAGTAAACTTCTCCCTTGGTAATTAATTACCATGCAGATTGCAGGAGTGCACCTCATCATATACTTCTCTTTCTGTTTCCATTTGTGTGCACTGATTTTAGGCCATAATCTTGTCCAAAGTTATAACTCTTGGCAAGGGTAGTGACAATGATCCTAGGGCTTAATCAAACTTGCCTCACCCTGTGCTTCCTGATGCAGCTTCTTAATTAGGGCCTACACACTGTGATTTACCAAAAACTAATAGCTTCTTCTACCAGTTGTGTGGCTGGCCAGCAAAACAGCACCATGCCACTAGGGAAAATGGGTGTCATATTTTTTTTTTCGATTTTATGTGTATGTAACGTTTGAATTGAACCATTAAAAATATTTTATAATGAGGTTCAGAGTGTAAATAAAATATCAACACAAATGTGTGTAATTATTTAATTTAAACTGGTGTTGAGATCTTTTCCATGTCTCAGCTCTCCTCTCTTTCATTTTCCAATTATAGAAAATGTGCAATTATTATTGCTTGTTTGATCAAGTTACAAGTAGGCATTCTCCTTAATTAGTTGAGAATTGGTGCTAGCAGACGTGCAGCCTGAGAAAGTCAGCATTTTGCTGGCCCATAAAGAAGTTGTCCATCCCTTATGAGGGATGAATGAGTGGCCTAGCAAATTTTGCAGAAATGAACTTGTGAACAGGAACCAACTCTCATGTCACAATATAAAATAATTCTATATTATCCTAATATCTACTTTAGATCTTTAACCAATTTAGAGCAGATATTTGTAAAGCAAAGTAATTAATTACATACAATCTGAACTTTGAGTCATGAAAAATGTTTCACATACTTTTCTAAAGAAAAAATAAAGGAAAATAATTGTAACAAAATTTCCATCCCACTTCTTATCCTAGAGCCCTCTGCAAAAGCTTTTACAGTTACTTTACAGTTCACCCACATTTATCTGATTAAAAATATACAGATCCACGTCTAATACAGAAGAACAGAGGAACCTGAAAAGGGTCAAGAGACTCGAAACTCACATAAATCTCTTCTTCTTTTTTTCGTGTACCAAAAAAAAAACAATGTACAAAACAGCAGCAAAACAAAAAAAAGAATCCCTCCAAAAGAACAAAAAGAATGAAAAAACAAAAAATAGCACACCTCAAACTCAAAGACGCAGATTCACAGAAAGTAGCACCGAAAAGTAAGACCGAACCCAAAAAAGAAAAAAGCTACCTTTGGCTTTGGGGGAATCCTCTTTGCAGAAGACCGTTGGCATTCGTCATCCTACCGTTGGAACAGTTAACGGAAAACCGTTTGGGTTGACACCTGGCCATCCTCCATCCTGTGGGACCGGAATCAAGCATAGCCGCGGGTCAAGAAACGGGTTCGTGAACCGACTCGACTCCGTTGACTCGTCCCTCTTCCTTCCCTTCGCCGTTACCACCGTCATCCACTTTCCCTCTATCTCCTCCTTCATCGCCACCCCCTTCGTCTTCGTCTGAGCAATCAAATCCCAGAACCCAATGTTCTTTTTCCTGTTCACAAACAAAAGCACCAACCTTTCCTTGCTCTCCTCCAATCTTTTCAGATAACCCAGCAACTCTCTCAACTCCCCCACATCCAGATTTCCCAGACCGTTGCCAAGTTCTTCCACGCGCAAGAAAATTTCAGATTGCACACTCCTGTAATCTTCACCTACCAATCTCACCACTTCATACACCAATTCATTCCTCTGAAGATGAAACGAATCAGGTACTCTGCTTATTTGCTCTGTAAAAACCACGAGACCTTCCAATTTATACAGCATATCAGCGCTTGACATCCCCAAAGGCTTTCTTTCTCGTGTCTCTTTCTCGGCATTCTGGGTGCCGTCGCTTGAAGACGAGCTCAGATAATAGCCCAAAACCCTCGAAACCATTATACTCTGTTCTAGAACTCCCGCATACCATCGAACCCACGAGCTCAGCTCCAACGATTCGAAGGCCGAGTCGTCACGGAAGGTGGAGAGGTTAAGGAAATTGTGGCCGCCGTAGGAAGGGTAATAGGAGAGCTGGTCCCTCAGAGTGAAGGGTCCCTTGGTAATGACGTTGTGTAGCGTGAAGAGGCATTTCAGGGCAACCGTGGCGCTTCGCGTCCGGTGAAGTCGGTCCATGAGAGCATTTATGCAGGCACGCCGGAGGAGTTCGGAACCGTGGCCGGCGGAGAGGACGGCGGCAATCCGGTCCTCGGACGGGGGAGCGGAGAGGGCGTGAGTGGTGGCGCGAAGGACGCGGACGCGAACAGAGGACACGCGGCGTTTGATCGATAGGGCTGCTGAGATCATGGAGGCTTTGTCTTTGAGATTGTAAACGAGATTTCTTAGCAACTTTTGTGGGGACATCGCAGGAAGATTGTAGTGGGAAAGAAGGGTAGAGAGCTTAGGAGAATATGAAGATTAAGGGCATGGAGATGGAGTTTAGTTCAAATGCTCTGTTGAAATTTCTTGGCGCAAAAGTCAAACCTCATTCCCAGTTTCTCACACATACACAGTTGCAATTTATTTGCTGAATGTAGAACAATATGTAAGACGAACAGAAGAAGAAGAATTAAAACAATACATGATGTGTTCGGTAAGTCCATTGACAGCTTCCGTGCGTTTAACGTCTCCAATCTGTAGTTAACGCGGGGGGAAGAAATCGTATTTTTTGTTTTTAACATTCACATTGTTCTATTTAACGAAAGATTACTCTTTAGATTTTTTAGTTCTATTTTTATAGAGAAAACTTATTAGTAACACATGTTTCATTTATATTTATCAGATATTGAATCTGACATGATAATTAAAGAATTTAAGCTACTCTCAGTCAAACCAACGCATGCAGATAAAAATCATAGTTTTTGTTT
The DNA here is from genome assembly GCA_019955255.1 of Castanospermum australe. NCBI lineage: Eukaryota > Viridiplantae > Streptophyta > Magnoliopsida > Fabales > Fabaceae > Castanospermum > Castanospermum australe. Next base: position 1,298,123 of record NSJW01000435.1, on the reverse strand, counting down.
GAAGTCGATCGAAGACTATTGTATTGTTATGCGCCTGAGTAAGATTATGTATTAAATTTGACCATTTCACTTAATTGTCCCATTCATTGTCTTTATTTTTTCTTTTTTTTTTATAAAGAAGGTATATTATTTGTGTAGAGATTCAAAAGATAAATTAATAATTAAAATAGCTCGAAAGAAATTAAATTTCGAGATTAAACAATTTACAAAAATATTTTTTCTTTAATGCAAACTCTTCAACCCAATTAACATTCACGAAAATATTTGATGACACTTGCTATAACTTGTACTCACTGGCTAAATTATTTTAATTAAAATTACAATAAATTATTTTAATTAAAATTACAGCTAACCAGAACACTTTATTATTATTATTTTTTACGTTCTCATTTTTTTATTTCACTAAATAAAATATAAAATAATTTTTATTCCAAAATGTTCAATTTCCCATTCTTCTTGTTCTCAACAAACACATTCAAATGATGAAATTAATCATATATCATATATACTGCTGCCGGCAAGTTGTAACAAATTGACTATGAAATTCCAAGTGTCTAAATTGTGCTTTATAACTGTAATTGATTGATAGAGGAGAGTAAAGGCATTAGGCAGTGAAACAAGGGGACAACAATGAGCTGGCTTCCATCTCCATGGCAAATTGTTTTCTCATAGTCATAATTTTCAAAGGGCCTGCAGATTATTGGAGCACAAACTTTGCCTCTTTTCAACTAGACAAGTCAAACTGCATTCCAAGAATCGACATAGAACTAAATTATCAAACACAAACATGATGCAGATACAAATACAGAAATATATGCGTGGATGCTAATTAAGCGAGGATTAATGCAGTTTTTTTTTTAATTCAAATGCGAATACGATCCAAGCAGGATTTTTTGTCCAGTTGATGGCTTTGCTGAAGCTGCAAGAAATCTCTGTATTTAATGGCACGATATGCCGGTGGATGATCCTCGCCGACCAGCTCCGGCGCAGGGTTGACGACGGTGTCAAGCGGTGGCCCGTGGGCAGTACCGACGGAAATTCTCGCTGCTCTCTTGTTCACTACAGCACGATGTACAACGCTCTTGTATTTCCCGTTGGTCAGTATCTGATCAGCACAAAAATCGCATACATTCTCAACTCTTTCTAGAGTAGATTCCAAACATTGTAGAAACAGCATAAATTGTTCGTATTTGCTACTTGACACTTGACACTTTTAGGTTTGAATAAAAATTTATATTTTGATAATTATTTGTGATTTTTTATTTTGAGTTGGATTGATGTTGAATAAAATTTCTATTTGCCTAGCAAACCGCTCCCACCCTCCTTATTTATAAATACTTGTAATGGAAAATGTTTGAGTTGTGAGAGAGAGTTTTTGTAGTTTTAAAAAGGAATGTTCAAGATCTGGTAGATATATACGGACAGTGAAAATATAGTTATGAGATAGAAGATATTAAAAATTCTCACAAACATTATATTCAGGGGCAGAGGGTAATGTTATACTAGTGGTAAAAATTTCAAAATTTTGTATATTTTATATTCTTCTTTTTTTGAAAAAAATCAAATTTATTAATTTGGCCTCCCCAAATAAAATATTTTTTCATTTTTGTCCCCTAACAAAACTTCTCTAGCTCCGCTCTTGGTTATCGTGTAATCTTATATTATAGTGGATTTAATCTTTTTAAATTTTCATTTGTGGATATAAGCATGTTAACCAAATCACATTAAATATTATATATATTGTGTTTTTCTTTTTGTGAAAATTTTCAAAAAGTATTGAAAGTATGTGAATACTACATATATATTGGCCTAGAGACACACACATGCAAGCAAGTTGGTAGGGTTATAATAAATTGTGAGCAAAACATATTGATTTTACCTCCATGTGATCCCCAGTATTGATCAGAAATGAGTTGGGTAAGGGGTGGACAGGACTCCACTTGCCATTATGTTGGATTTGAAGCCCTGCGAGCTCGTTTTGCATGAGGAGGGTCAGAAGCCCATGATCTGTGTGAGCAGGCAGGCCCATTACAAGATCAGGCTTAGGACAGGGTGGGTAGAAGTTTATGACCAGCAATTGGGAGCCCGATTCTACGTTCATCCTTTCATGGATGAAGTTTTCTTCTAGGCCCAAGCTTCTAGATATTCCTTTCAGCAACTCCCCAATCAGTTCCCTGCTCTTTTTCACGTATTCCTCCGTAGTTTCTCTGCAAACATTTGAATGTTTGTAAACTGATTATTTTTTAAAAAATTACTTTTAAAAAAATTTAGTAAAATTTTAATTATAAATTATTTTAAATATAAAATAAATTAATTTAAAAATACACTAAGATATTTTATAAATATTAAAAATATAAAATTATTTATATATTTTTATCTAACCATTTAAACTTTTAAGATTGTTAATTTTTAACAATAAGCAATGAATATGCATGGGTTATGTGTGTGGCAAACACTAGGGATTCATATTGTATGGCATTATCACAAGAATATTGTGATTTGTTCAAAATATTGAAGAAACAAAAGTCAAAAGGAGATGTTTGTTTAAACAATTGTTAATGTAACTTTTATAAAAACAAAAAAAAACAAAATCAAAGATTTCACGAGTCTACGAAGAGTTCAAGCTATAAAAAGCTCTACTTATTATTTATTAGATCATCTTAAAAATATATATAAAAAATATTTATAAAATTATAGATACTAAACACATAAATCTTTAAGTTTATTAATAAACAAGATAGAAGACAAAGTTTGAACTTTTCTATAAACTCAAGTCTTTTTTTTTATATAAATTAAGTTATATATATTTGTATGGCACCAAGAAAAATAACTTATTTAATAATGTAATATTAGTCTTATCATAACAACGCCATTAGCGTAGGCTTATTAGAATTTGTTGCGTCTAATTATTGAATACGCAAGGCATGGCCTAAACAAAACAGATACGCCCTGCGTAGAATGTTGAGTTCCCACCACAACTACAGGTTCAATTATTTTCATGCCATTAATTATGCAAGTACAATTTATGCAATATATTGTCTTGTCATGTCACTTTGTTTTGGTCAGTGGTTCGGGTGATAGAGATTTAGCCCAAAAAAATGATTAATTAATTAATTAATTAATTAAAATTATTTGTATTGTCATATCACATAGTTCTCCCTGGTTCAGATGGTAGAGATTTAGAAAATAAATAAATAAATAAATCATGTTTATAATTTGTGACTAAGCCCATGATTGGTATTAGTTTTTTTTTAATTATTTTTTTAAAATTATTTTAATAAAATTTTAATTATAAATTATTTTACTCATAAAATAAGTTAATTTAAATACACAAAATACTTATATTAAAGACTAATTTAGTATATATATTTATTACACCAATATATATTTATCCCAAACTAATCATATTTATATACAATTAACTTGAAAGTTGGATATCATTTAATAAAGTTACTTACATATTTGTACCCAAAAAAAAAGTTGCTTACATATTTACTTGGTGAAAATCTAAAGACATTATTGTAACTAGTTATTGACCTAGTATTTCACAGATGTTTTAAACCTCTAAAGGAGAAGATAAATGTTATTTGGTCTGCTGAAGGATATGAAAAGTTTATAAAAATGTTAAAATTTAGCAATGATTTTCTTTTTTTTTTTTCAAAGAAGATGATCAAGAGGTCATATAATTTAACTACAATTAATTAAGAAATGACAAGAGATGATCTGATTGACAACCATTTACATTACAATAATTCTATAAATATGTTTCAGTATTTGATAAAGTGAATACGTGAAGAATAAAATTTTTTGAAATTGTTGAGATTTAATTATAATTTTTTTTATGAAAGATAAAGATACTTCAATTCAAACTCTCAATTATTATGCTGAGAGTTGAAAATAAAAAACGTAGTGGACATAAGAATGAGAGATATAAAAGAGAGATGAGAAGAGAATACGAATCACAGTGTATAAATCTTAAAAATTTGAGAACGTGGTTAAAAAATAGGTATAAGAAAAGCTGATGTAGTTGTCTTATATTTTGCGTTTTAGAATTTATATATTATAAATAGATTTATAAAACTTGAATGAGTATCATTGTAATTTTATTAGATTTTATGAAAGATCAATAGAATTTATCCCATTTTTTTAACAAAAGTATTGGATATAGTAAATATATTTGTAATCTTTTTAAATAGATGGACTTAGAATGTAAGTTCAAGTTTAAAGAGAGAGTAGTATATACATGTAACTAACATAGAAACAAATTCTACTTGTTAATATCCCCCCATTTATCATCAAAGTAAAAAATAGGAGTTCTTTCATTTTGGGAATATTTCTGATGCGTAGTTATCATGAAAGAACAAGTAACCACTAAATGGTTATTCATTAATTTATTCGTTCAAATTATGATTACAAATCAAAGTTCTTTCAATCTGTCTTTGTTTCTTTGTTTTTTTTTTTTTTTTTCATATGGAGTGGACCAGTGGTGACATTGACAGAGAGATGGGTTCACAAACGGAAAGAAGCAGTGGTTCAGTGGCAGGTGCCTACTTTTGACGATTGTTCCTTGGATTGAAAAAAGGGGAGGAGACAAGTTTGGATATTTAGGACATGCAAAAACCTTGCGCTTTCGATTACGAAGCTAGCATGTAGATAAATGGTGTGTGGTATATTGCCTTATGCTATACAGGGGCCTAGCTAGCATTCTAGCAATGGCATGATTCACCATTGATGTGTTGAAGATAAGGTATACGTAGACCAAAATAAGCGGTCTCGACTGAACTGTCTTTTATCTTACTTTATATGAATTGATGTTATTTCCTTTTCTTTCGTGGAACTTGGTATCCGTACAGTAATATAGATGCCTAAAAATAATGAGTAATGTTATACACTTAAAAAAAATCGTCAGAATTTTTAATAGAATTCAGATAAAATAAAAAGAATTGTTGGATAAAGATAAGTAATGGAAACTACTTGTCAATTCAAAAATAAAAAATAATATCAAATCATTTTATTAAAAATTCTGATAAAAAAATTTTAATTATATAATATTTTTCAAAAATAATATGATCAAATTTTTTATTACATCATGTTTTAAATATAAAATAAATAAATTAAAATACACATTTAATCTATATATAAAGAAAGGTTACACTATCCTACACCCAATTGAATTTTGGAATAAGGAAATATTTGGCATTAAATATTTTTTTGTTTTCAGTTTTAATGTCATTGTGTCAATGAGTGTATGGCCTCAAATATTGTGACATCACTATCACTTAAAAGGCAAAAGTGATTATTATGAATAAAATAAGTGTATGTTTGGTAATAGATTAATTTTAAAAAAAATTATTTTTTTTCAAATACTCTTTTAGAAAAAGTTTAATTATAAGATATTTTAATTATAAAATAAATTAATTCAAACACCCATTAAAATTCTCCACAAAGAAAGCAGTTCCTTGATTTTTGATTTTTTGATCAGGCATAATTGATACAAATTTTATAATTGAAAGACTAAATTAATGATATGTTTTAATAATTAAAGGATTAAATTAAAATTAATTTTTTTTAAGGACATGTCACTTTTCATGAAGCAGAAACTAATAAACTGATATAAAATTTTTTTGAAAGATAAAAATAATCAATTTTGTGAAAAATAGTGATACTACTAATATATATACCCAAAAAAAAGATGAAAAGATGAAGGTAGATTGGAGTGGTCATCGATCGCTCTCGATCTCACGTGAAACACCAGAGATTCTCTAAGATGCTGTCTGAAATGAAGAAGCATGTTATGTGTTTACTACTCTACCTCGTGTTCACAGAAAGCAAATCCGGTATACCCCAGATTGTAACAAATTAACCAACAGAAAAAAAAAAAAAAAAGAAACGAAGTTTCAGCTCGATAACTGATAAATTAGCTCCCACCAATATAAATTAAAAGAAACAAATTAAGTTTTATTCCCGGAAAAAATGGGGAAGACTAGCTAGTTCTGTGATGGTTTGAAAAGGTTGAATAAGGATAAAAAGGGTAAGTGAAAAAGGTGAGCAGAGAACGGTACCTAAAACCAGGGGGCTTGGAAGGAGCGTGGAAGTGAGGATGAACATGGCATTTGAGGTAATCTCGCCAGAAGAGGGTCTGGTCCACCATGACATTGAAGCTTGTCCCACATCTTATTGGATCAGACAGCTTCTCTCCTGCGTACTCACTTTTTTCTTCCTCTGTCAGATCAAAAAAGCTCTGGATTGCTCTCAGCATCTCCTCCCTCAGTGTCTCCGACACCCCATGGTTGATTAGCTGCATTTGTCCACAATTAACAAGACAACAAATCAAAGTCAATTGCATACACATGCATATGCATCATTCATGGAGGGAAAGAACTCTAACATGGAGAAGTTAAGGAAAGTCATAGGTTGACGTTGCTTAATGTTTATTGTATATACCATGAAGAAACCCCAGTCACGACAGGCATCGCCGAGTTGTTGGATTGCCTTGGAACGCTCATTGGGTTTGGCAGAGGTGAGCTGGGCATAGTCAATTGTCGGAATATTCTCCATCTCATACAACATGGAATCATCGGGGTTTTTGAGGCACACGTACTTGGAGGGAATAGACCTCAAACAATTTGATTCAGCTAGCCCTTTAACGCTGGACATATTTTCTTCTTATTCTTAAGACTCCTAACTCTTAAGGGAAGGGGGGGCTTCTCTTCTGGGTTTGTGCAAAAGACTGGAGTAAGTGTGGTACAACACTCAATTGATGATCAGTAGCTATGTTGCAATGTTGTGTGGTCTTCTCAGTTTTCGTATAGTGGGCCTTTATATAGACAAAAATTAAAGTTTTGAAAATTGAATTGGTCATTGAACCGGTTGAGGTACTGATTCAAGGTTTAATGGTTCAACTGTGGTCAAACTGGAATATAATTAAATATATATATTTATATTTATATATAAATATAAATATATTTATATATATATAATATTAATAAAATAAATATAAATTATAAAAATATAATATAAATCAATAATAAAATTATTTAAAATATAAAAAAATAATATTATAAAACAAAAAAATATTACATTCATACAAACAACACAACATTAATCTACATATCATACAAATTAACCAAAATAAAAAAGGGCATTAAGTATTTTGGTTGACTTTTCTGATGGTATATAAAAAAGAAAAGAAACATTATGAGTAAGAGACCACGTTGGCTTGGTGGTTGGCGTTGTGGAAGTCTAGCCTCGCGTTCTGTGTTCGATTCTCACCCCCCTCCTTTTGCTTGCAAAAATTTGAGTTTGACCGGAAACCAGTCACAGTTTGGCCGGTTTAGTTGCGGTTCAGTAGTTCAATGCCGGTTTTAAAGCATTCCGATTCTGTAAGCTTGACCAAACCAACTACATAACCGGTTCACTGTTCAACCGGTCCGACCGGTCGATTTGGTCCAGTTTTCAGAACACTGACAAAAGCAACTGAAACATTTTAGAACTTTTGATGACCTGATGTGTTTGGCCTACAGGTTTCAAAGGCTGAGATTAGATGAAGGTGGGACAAGGGCATGTGGCCAACAATTTTAAATCAAGCACACGCACAAACAAGATATATTTTCTGTGGAGAAATAATAATGCAAAGAGAGTGACCTATCAGTGAAGTAAGCAAAAAGGATACCAAAAAATTATGTGAGCCAAATTAGCAAGAAATGGAAAGGGATCAAAAGCTTAATTAGCCAGAAGCACTAGTTAGTTAGCCCATGAAATGTTAATTAGTCAAGGTTTTAATAATGTTGAATTTTACAATACATTTCATACACTCTTAAAATGACATAAAATTGACATAAGTTTTTTTTTTTAATTTTTTACCATTTTATTGATAACATGTAAAAAAAATAAAGAATATAACATACACCTCTAAAAATAAGGAATATATCTTAGAAATTATCTTTAAAAATTATACCAAGTAGCGTATTTGTAAAGTTGGCAATTTACAGTTTTATTCAATTAAATCAAATCCAATTACATCATAGTATTTATAAATTACACGATCATTTGAATCATACCACGATTTGAATCGTACTAGGATGACTATATCACACATTATATGTAACAACCTATTTTTTATGATACAATTGAACATGATGAAAAGAAAGCAAATGTTAAACCAAATTTTGACATTAAAATATAGATATAAATAAAAATGCAAAAATATGGGAATTTTCTTTTTATCACCTTAATTATTGTTCCAAGTTGATCAATTTTATCAGAAAGTTTATGAGAAGTTAAATTCTCATCAATTCGATAACACCAACATAAAAACGTCGTCTATTTGCCTTGGTTGAGAGAAGAAACTATCAGGGAAAGCCAACTAAATATATACCAAAAAATCTTTACAATAATAAAAAACCAAAAAGAAAAACCATTGTCCTAGTATTTTGTCCTTTTGCCAAATCAGCGGAATGCATTAAGTAAAGGATGCCTTTTGTCTCCTTTTTCTCTTTCTAATTTTCCCTCTTTATGCAAGTTAAAAGTAAACCCAAACAGTGTGCATGGATTAATTCAAGATTTGAACCAAAATGGCAATTTTTTTTAACCTTGAATCGACTGGTTTTAAAAATGTTGCATCCTATGGCCAATTTTTATTGATCGATTCTCATCTGGATTCAAGCCCAAGAAACGTTTATTAATGAGAGAAATATTTAGGTAAGTATTACTTACTTTAGATAATTAAATAAACTTATAACATATTTACATTTATAATATTAAGAGAAAAATATATTTATAACATAGTTTATATAAATGTAACTATATCAAAAATTGATTTGAGTGCTTAAGGCTTAATAATGGTGTAAACTAAATTAAAAGCCTGACTGGTTTGTCCAATAATCAACAAGCAATTTAGTTTCTTGCAAGGTCGACAGTCTGAAATCCTACTGTCCACAAAAAATGAAAAACTCTTCAATGAATTATTAGGTTTCATTTAAGATATATTTAAATGAAGGAGTTTGAATTATTAGGTTTCTTTGAAAAATTTAAGATACATTTTGAATGCAGGAGTTAGAAAAAAAAGAGAAAAGAAAAGGGACATTGAATTAGGAAGGCTTGTGAACGAGAATAGTCTAGGATGCAGACAACCTATGTCCCATGCATTCATGATTAAATACTCACCCATCAACATACAGACTTAGGTTTTATATATATATATGTGAACAAGAATAGCCTAGGATGCTGACAACCTATGTATATATAATTCTATATATATATATATAAAACCTAAGTTTGTATGTTGATGGGTGAGTATTTAATCATAAATGCATGGGACATAGGTTGTCTGCATCCCAGGCTATTCTCATTCACACATACACACACATATATAAAAAACCTAAGTCTATATGTTGATGGGTGAATATTTAATCATAAATGCATGGGACATAGGTTGTCTGCATCCTAGGCTATTATCGTTCACACACACACACATATACGTGTGTGTGTGGGTGTACGTGAACGTGTGTATGTGTGTGTGCGTGCGTGTAATTTTTATGTTAGAACTTTATAGAACAAGGAATATATCATAGAGTTAGACAATATTACTCATTGCTGGTTTTTTCCTTTTTTTTGGTTTATACACTTTTGGTGCTTAATTTTTTGTTCTCTATGGAAGTACGAGCATGTTTGTTTAGCATTTTGCATTCAATATACAAAGGCACTTGGTTTTAAAAAAAAAAATTACTTCAAATTAAAGTGCCTTAAAATTTGTGAGATGCTAGTTTGCATTGAATTATAAGAGTTTTATTTTCTTAACTTATTATCTTAATAATTCTTTTAATATTATTTAATAAAAAAGTATTAAATAAAAAATAAAAATATTTAATATTTTAAAAACTTAAAATGTATTTAATATTTTATTTATTTAATAATTAAAAAAATGAAAAAAGAGTTAAATGCTTAGTTGATTATAATTCTCGAATCAGTGACAGTTTGAAGTGAAATTAGAGATCGAGACAAAGAGGAGAGACTTGCTTGATAAATTGATACTTCTTATTTGTGGACAGTTAAGTACTTTACAGCCATGATAATTTACTATAATAAATTTCCCATGTGAGTCGCGTTTGATGGCTTAATTGATTGGAAGAATCTGTAAGAATTTGCATATCAATGTGCAAGGATTCAAATGTAAGTCTCAATACTTATTCTTTTGCAATCTCAGATATGCTATTGACATCTAACAATATTAAAGTAACATATCTTTATTATTATTTTTTTATATAAAAAGTTATCTTGAGTGGAGTTTCCAAATAGACCAAGCAACGGGCCACAAATGGCTTTTTTTTTTTTTAATCTGACAAACTACAAATGGTAGACAACTATTTTTGGATGTATACTCTACTACTTTAATTGTGCATACGAGTCAAACCGTGGAATGATTCAAATGATGATTTGATATCTCCTTCGAAATTTGTGGTGCTCTGCCCTCGAACGACTTTGTGGGTGCGCTCACCACGATCAATATCAATATTTTGGAAAGGGAACACAATATAATTCCTTTCCCTTTGAAAAAATGCACTTTTGAAATAAAAATATCAACTACTGCATATGTTAAAAACCTTCTGCGAGCAATGATTGCATGTGGCTATTAATATTAATGATTAATAAATAATAAAATGCGCGTTATTGTAAACTTAATCTCAATACATGTTTATCACGAGCAAAACATTTGGAATGGCGGAAAAAGGGCACGCGTCTAGATAGAATCAGCCACAAAAGAAAAGAAAAGATAACCTAATAAAGAGAAAGTCAAACGCACGCGGAAGTAGGATGGCAAAAATCTCTATATTTTTTGAATATCTAGAGATTATTCACGATCGAATAAAAAATAAATACTCGTTCAATAAATAGAGATAAGAGTATGGATCATATTATGTATCCTACCAGTACTCACAAATATATTTTTAATATTTTATTTATATTAAGATTTTGTTAGATGATATGAAAATTTATTTTTTTATTATTTTATAATATATTTATTTAGTAAATAAATTCATAATAATAAAATATTTTTAAAAAATTAATATCATTTAAATAATAAATATTTATATGGATTAATTGTTACAAAATGTAATTGAATTAGGTATATTATTTGTGATATGCTATCTACATTTTGTTAATATTTTAAATTATTAAACAAAGTTATTTTATGTAATGTTAAATTTTATCTATTAAGATTTTAATTTGTAATTTTTAAGATTTTATATTAAATTTTAAATTACTTACAAATATTTACAGGTACCTGTCTCTTCGTGAGAATCAACAGGTACTCACAGTGGGGGTTGGCACCAGAATAAAGGTGGAGAGAGCACTTTTCACCTTACGAGACCTCGTTAACATTCCTACATATGAGAATAAAAATAATTACTAACAGACAATTTCTATCAGTAAAAGAGAAACAAAATAAAAAAAATTAAAGATTTAGATAAATTGTGTGTTTACAATAATATTATTCATATAATATATTTTTATATATTTCCTTTTACACACTTTTTTATTTTAAGAAAAAAAGAGAGATAAAAACTCACTTTTTTTAATTTTCTTTTTATCTTTTTTGTTAAAAAAATGTAAAGAAAAAATATTAAAATATAATATATAAATAACATTATTATAATTATTATAACCATAGATATATCCACCATTCAAAAGGAAAACAAATTTCATTTTTGATAATACTAGATGCTATTTGCATATTATTTCACATAAACACATAACTAAATATAATTAAAAAGAAAAAGAATATATAAACTTCTTAAATTTTTGGTCATTTGTAAATAAATTTTTAAATTTTAAAATCATCTTAATTAGTACATAAACTATAATAATTACATAAATTAATATTTTTATTCACTTTTTTATCTATTTTAAATTGAATAAAAAATATTTAAAATGAATAAAATGTAGATAAAAAAGTTAATTTATATAATTACTATAATTTAAATACTAATTAAGATAATTTTAAAATTTAAAAGACTATTTACAAATAATTCACAATTTAAAAAATTTATATACTCTTTTTTCTAATTAAAAGTTTCCCCTACAATTACGCATACCACAAATAAGTGTCCAAAATATTATATTTATGGGTGAAGCTATTAGCACTCTCATTTGTATATCAAAAATTCTATATTCCTTTATAATTACTTTCTTTTATTTTTTATTAACCCTTGAATGGACAAACTTATTTTAATTCGTTTTCAACATGTGGGGTCCATCATAATTGTAAAAAAAACAAACGTGTAGAACGTGTGGAATGAAGCAAGGAGTCTTGTGTGTGACTAGAAAAAAGGACGAGACTTGTCAATGATGCATTAAATGCAAAGAAGAAAAAATGGTCGCATTGATTGAATGGAAGGAAACTGACGGCATGGTGGCATTGATTGAATGAAAAGAAACTGACGGCATAGAAAAATTTCTTCTAAAAGAAGTTCCGATGCCGTAAGTATATGGCATCCACAATTCTAGTTTTGCATTACTTGAAGCCTATGTAAACAGAAAAAGTATCATTCATTCAAAACATTGAAGACATAAGCAAATAAAAGCTTTTTTGAGTAAGAGAGAGAAATAGTTATTAGAATTTTATTCTTCTTCTAATATTTTAGTGATATTAAAAAGATATGTGTTAGTTTAATATAATTTAATATATTTTATAAGTATTTAAAATATTTACGAATTAGTATCTTAATATCACTTTCTTTTAATTTAATTTTTTTAAAGTTTATGATGATGATCTAGCCATGTTTTAATCTTAAAATTATTATACACAATATGATTTATGAACTTAAGCTAAATACTCTAATTTTCAAATCTATTTTACATTTTACAACATCTAACTACACAAATTTTAGTATCATAAGCTAAATTTTCGATTATAACATAAATATATATTGATTACTTATATTTATTTCTATTTAGATTTATAATTTTGAATATTCTATTTTATAATTAAGTGAATGAACTATGTTAATATTATTGATAATATATTTTGGAATATTATAGGCATTAAAAAGAATCATTGGCATACGATGGTATAATGAATGATTGAATAATGAAAATGTTATAAGATTATGAGATTTATGAATATTTGATACCTGAACATAAATAATACTTTGGGCTATAGAAATGGTTTATTGATGTTTAGCCAAAAATGTTTATGACTAAAGATTTTAGAAGCTGATACACATGTTAATTGATTTTCTAGTAAAATTTGAAAATATTTATATAAGAAAATATTGTTTAACAAAAAAGATTTTTCACAAGATGGATCCTTTATAAATATAAAATTCTTTAAAGAAAGATATCTTGAAAAAAATTTCTAATATATTGGAATATAAATTCATAACAATTGTTATAGAATATCAAGTAAAAGTTTTAGAGTATTTATGATATTTAATCTTTATTATCAATATAAATTATACTTATATTATTTTTTATTAGCGAAACTTGAGTACCTTTGTGTTCATTAAATTTCTTTTTCAAAATCCAATCAATCATTTTTTGTATCTATAGCTAAGAGAATTTGCTCACTTTTAAAGTAAGACATAACTCTTCCGCAAAGATGACTTGAAAATATAGATACTAAGATTTGCAATCATATAATTGGATCCATTCAACTTGTATAGTGATCAACAAATATAGTGATTAAGTGATTATAGTTTTATGATAAATTATATTAAGTTTAACATGTATTAATGAAGTTTCGAGAGTTATAAATATCTATTCCCTAATTGGTCATAATCCTTAATATTTGATTGTGACAAAGTTGATATTGGAACATGATTTAAAGGTCTATGACTGCAAATGATTTGCTATTCACAACCATCTTTTAATAATAAGGCCAATAACCAATGTTTATTAATACAATGCTATTTTGTTTTATAATTCTTTTATTTAATAATCAAATGAATATTATTTAGACAATCACAAAAAGATATCTTTATTTATAAAAAAAATTATTTTTAATTATAATAAATTTTATTGAATTTTTAAAAATTCACACATCAAATAATTTTTTATTATTACAGTAAAATACAATTTAAAGCATTTCTTATATTATTAAGTTAAAAATTCTTCAAAACACATTTTAAGAACTGAAGGTATATGGTGAAATTATCAACATCTAGCTTGATTTTATTTCAAAATTTTTTTGGTTTATTTGAAAAAAATAACAAACTTGTAAGTAATTAAATTATTTTAAATACTATAAAATAAGATTTCTTAATAAAAATATTATCCAAAATTATCACTTAAGTTTAGACTCTAAATGACAACTTGCTTATAAAAATAAAATTGTATTGAAATTATTTATGAAATCAATTTTTGATAACTTTTGTATCATAATGAACATTTCACATCTTTAGTGTTAAATTTAAAATGTTTTAAAATAAAATAGGACTATGCTTCTATTAAGGGAAATCAAATATATACTATTATTTAATATATGTTGACCCATGAGGTGTTACCATAACGGAAGTGAGCAACGTCCTTAGACATGAGAATTACAGTTCGATTAAATACTTTTTATTTACACAAAAAAATCTAATATATATTTACAGGAACTTGAATTAAAAAGATATCGTGTTTTATCAATATATTAAAGTTAAATTATGTTATGAAAACCAAAAACAAAACCTCAAAGTTAATAGTAAAAGAAGAGACTTATAGAGAACTGGGTGTAAAGATAATTAAAATAATTAAGTTTCACAACTAAAAAGGGAAACTATTTAGTTAAGAGAGGTTTAAGAAATTAAACTTGATAATTAATTTTGATATATGAAAATGTGATTGGGAATAGAATAAAATATTTATTCTCATATTTTGCTTTGTATAGATATAAGTAGAATAATAATTTCTTTTTTTTTGTTTAGTGTGAATCAAGAATGGATTTGATTTATTTGAACTATTTTATAAGTTTAATCTCTCCGGATCATGAGTGATTTCATTCTATTTCTATGTTTGGTATGGTATAATTAATAAAAAAAATTACAATGAAAACTAATTTATGAATTTTTAGGTGAAATGTAATTGTTTAGATGTAGTCGTGTGGAGGTATTATATGAGCAAGCCCATCTTGACATAGATCAATCACCTTTTTGAGTTAGACTGAGACGATTTTTTTACATAAGAAAACATGATCTAGCTATTTGATGGGCCATACCTATTTGACACATTTCTTATGTCTATTTTTTGAGGTCCAAGTGAAAACATGGCTCAACAGCTAAATGGGCTTGATCCAAATAAAATTGTAGACATAGGAAAACATGATCCAGAAAAATTAGACTAAATAGGCTTAGCCCAACTTGACTTAGCCAACTATATTTTTGAGCTAGGTCCAAGTCAATTTGGTTAAGTGTCTAACACAACTTGGCCTACTCCAAAAGGTTTTTGGGATCGAACAGATAGATTCCATGAATTGCAGTTCAGGCAATGATCTGGTGGCAAAGTTGTTAGTCTTGATATCAGTCACACCAGGAATTGTTTCCTGATGAGAACGAATCTCACCCTCCAATCCCTGACCAAAAAACAAAAAAGACTCCATGAATTGAGCCTATTTTAACACCGGTACTAAAGTGAAATGGAATTGGGATTCTTTCATTTGTGAAACTTGTGTGATGGAATAACTAACATCCTTTTTCATTTCCTCTAACCGTACATGGGAATGACATGTTCTTATTCTCATTATCTTTTCATTCTATTTTATTTCTTTCAACTAAACGTGCTCTATCCGAATTTACGTTGCTTATGGGTACGCTTGAAATCACAAAATTTAATAATTATTTTAATTAATTATAAATGAAATTCATTGTACAAAAAACGGAAAGTTACAAATATGAAATAATTTTATTTTGAAATCATTGTAATTTTAGTTGTGTATATATAAAAAAAAAACACCCAAATTTGATTGAATTTAAGTGAATTTAAATTGATTTTAATTTTAAAAATTTGAATTGATGATTTTGTCCTTGTTAGTTTTGCCATTTTACTCATTTAAATAAAAATAATAAAGTAAAACTAATGCAATTTATTTGTTATTTTAAACATAAAAATTAATTTACAAATTCATTCAATTTATTTTTATAATAATTCCTAAACATGAAGATTGGCTTTTAATTTAAATTAAATTCACTTTTCAATAATTTAAAACACTCATAATATTTACCGGCTGAAATGGTGTTGCAATTAAAGCGTAGAGGAACATGGCTTGTTTTGGCTTTAATATTGACTTTTTGGTTGATTTTAGCTTTTTTTTTTTTGTTTGAATACCGTCCATCCTGTGGGACCTGGCTAAGGAGCCCTCTAATAGAGACCCTGGTGGCCCCTTAGCAGGGAAGAGGAGAGAGGTGGAGGATATTAGGAAAGAAACATCCCTTTCGCTCTCGTAAGGTTATGTTTGGGTGGATATGTTTGCCCACTCCAAACTAACTTTTGGATCACTAAACCAGTGATTACTCATATTTCTTTTTATTTGACTTTCAATATACAAACGGTGGTTGGGACTGAAACGGGAGTTTGAGAAGAAGTGAAAAAAGTAAGCTTTTGCGTTGAGTGTTTGAGCGTTCAGTGTCCTAACCCTCTTTCTAATTTTCATCGTTCCTTCTTTGTCCTTGAGCAGTAATACTGTAATAGACAATCTCCCTTTCCCGCCACACCATCGGACTTTTGTTGTCTTGAATATGGTCGAGAATGAATCAATCCTTACAGACCCTACAAATTCAAATTTCACAGTGAAAAATCCCTTAAATAGAGTCAAATTTCACAGTGAAAAATCTCTTGAATAAAAAATACAATCATAAATGCAGAAAAAACTTTGCTCAAGAAATCAAATGAAGAAACGGAGTAATGACACCGAGACGGAACGAACATCGGCGGTAAATCGAAGAGGCAATATTTCGAGAAACTAATGCAAGAAAAAAAGGAGAAATTATCAGGTACAATGATTCATATTTGATGCTCCATAAATTGAAAATTTTCATTTGAGAAGAGGGAAGCACGAGCTGAAGGAAAATGGAACAAGAGTCTTGCAAAGGGAGGGATGAGAAAAATAAGAACTGAAGAAAGAACTTTTGAGAATCTTAATTGTGGTTAATGCATATTTTATGACTTATTTTAAATGCAAGAAAGTATATACTGACAGCTGAATTTGTCAAATGAAGTTACTGCATGTATATTTTTTAAATGTTTATTTTATATACATGTTGCTGGAGAGCAACATTTGATTGTATAGTTTAATTGAATTTTAGTAGGTTTTTTTTAATGATTTATGTAATTAATTTCTTGAAAATATTATATTTAATTGTAATATTTAAATACAATAAATTTTTTTAAAATCCCAATTTTATGTATAGTTTATATTTTATAAAATATTACAAAAATAAAAATATTTTGTTGTTGTAACAATGTTATTTGTTAAAGGATAACTAAAAAATAATGAAATCAAATAAAAAAAATAATATGAAGAAGATTAAAGGTTTCTAGTACCATTTCTAGTAATATTAAAAATAATATAAAAAAATCAAATTTGTATCATTTCTAGTAATTATACATTTAAAAATAATTTTAATTATTATTCAAATAATATTTATTTTATCAAAATTATTTTTTAAATAAAAATTTTTAAATTTAAATTATTTTACATTAAATTTATTTTTAATTAAAATTAAGTTTATAAAATCAAATCCATTTAATATTAAATTTATAAAATTTAATCTAAATACAGTATTCCAAAGTACAACCACTTGAGCTAAACCACAAGGGCTTCCAGATATTTACCCCTCTTTACAAAAAACTCTTGTGTTTTTTCTTTTGTAATTTATGTTTTGATTATATTTGAGTTGTAATTACATTTTAACTCCTTTAATTGTTTTATAATTTTATCTTGGGTTTATTTCTTGAAAATTTAATTCTCTTAATAAATTTTTTATAAAAAAAAAATCAACGAATCATAAAAACTAAGAGTGTCTGAGAATCATAAAAAAATAAAAAAAATGGTACAGACGTTTTAATTTATTTACAAAATCATGTGTATTTTTCTTCTTGGGAAGACAAATTCCACACTGAAAACGTTTAAAAACAATTTAACCCAAAAAAAAAACTAATTCTAAATAAAAATTAAAAGTAAAAAAAAATATTGTAATTCTATGAACACGAAGACTGTGAGTTGGTAAAACCGTACTAAAAGAAGTAAAACCCAGTGAGAAATTAATCCTTATGTACCATGATCTTCACTCCCTGGAAAATAGACGATGTTCTCCCTCGTCAACCTCATCCTTCGTTGACCTCGTCGAACCGCCCCTTCTCACAAACCGCGGCGCCCATCTGAACCCCCAGCGGTCCGGCCGGCCCTCTCCGCCGAACCGCTCGTGCTGCAGATAGCTCCTCCCGCGAGCGCTCCCCACGCTTTCTGTCCTGTAACCCCTCCTCCCACTGCTCTGCCGCCTGAAAGTTACGCCGCAACTCTTTGTGCGGCTCAGCGTCGAGTTCACTAGCTGGTTCCGTACTTCCTCCGGCAATCTCAGGGTGAACCTCTCGCAGTTCTCGCCGGGTTGAACCAGCGAGTGACCCGTTGAGTGAGATCGCGGGAACAAGCCCGCGATTCTAAAACCCGTTGACCTTGACCGCGGTGGACGGTTCTGATTAACTAAATTCGCCTTCGGCGACTCTTCTGCTCTGTTCCGATCGTCGTCATCGACCTGGGCAACGGTAATGTGGTCCTCCAAATCGGGTCCTGGGTCGGGCTGACGGGAATCGATACCGCCAGGATCCGGGATCTGTATCGCGGCGAAAGACACGTCCCCGGGTCTTGGAGCGAGGTTGGCCCGGCATACCGGGCAGGTGGGGTGGGTGGCAAGCCAAACGTCGACGCAATCAGCATGGAACACGTGGCTGCATTGGGGGATCAAACGCAGCGTTTCGTGGTCTTGGAACTCGTTTAAGCACACGGCGCATTCTAGGGTGGCCCTCCCTATCTTGAGGCCCTTCACGGTGGAATACACGAACGTGGGGAAGGCGCCGATGACCTCCGCGTCCAGGCCACGCTGTCGCCGGTCGCCGCCGGTAATCTGTTGCGCGAGGTCGAGCCTTGCCCTCATCCTCATCTCTGCGCATTGGCGAGTGTAGATGGAAAGGAAGCCCAAGACCAAGAAGACAACCACGAGGATCACCATGACGACGGCCATGGATTTATCGAACCTGAGCCCGTAAAATGGGTCCGGCGGCGGAGGCGACAGCGTGGTCGAGGGCTGAGCGGTGGCCGGCGGCGGAGTGTGTACGAGAAGAAGCAGCAGTGGAAGCCAGTCGAGGCCATGATAAGAACTCCACAATAGTGTGAGTGGGAGAATCGCAGGAGCAGGACACTCCATAGCTGATCATCAGGTGGATTTCGTGCCAAAGCAAGCGAAGAGTTTTCAGCTCCTAAATCCTAATTAATACTGACACTACATGTCACTGATTGCTCTGTCTCTGTTTTTTCTTTCTTTCTGTGAAAATTAAGAATAATAATAATGATTTGGTTGTTAGTAGTGAAAAGCGACAGCGAAAGCAAAAATGACGCAGCGAAGCACTCTTAATTGGGAAGAGGAAGGTTGAAGGGAGAAAGGCAAGGATGGTATAATAAAGAGGGTAACGAGAATATCTAGGCCTATGGTTAAAAATTCATGATTGTGAGTGTTGTTTCTTGAAGGAGCCGTGGACTTTGCTCTGTGCGAGTGCTAGCGGACGGGAGGGGCAGGGCATGGCAGTCACGATTGGTAGGCTAGAATGGTGGTTTGGGTTTTGGTTTGGTTTTGACTTACCAAATGGGGCGGGGCCCGCAAACGATATTACTAATATGGTCTCGGACTATCCTCCCAACATCCGATTTGCGCTGTTCTGTTTTCTCGAGTCTCGTTGGGGTTTACATTATTATTTATATTCTTGTAAACTGGTTGGAATTTTCGATGCAGTGACCCAGTTTGGGTACATATTTCTGCATTTGTCTCTATCTATCTTTGTGTATCTCGCGTCTCCTGTGGCACATTCTCTGCGATTGCTTCGAGGAATCAAGATTTGGATTGTCTTACTTCTAGAAATAACTTATTCAAAAACATATGCGCACACACAAATAAGTAGATTCTCTTATTGTGAGACTTAAAATTACTAAGTTCATCATTTAAGAGATATAGAATTATTATTATTATTTTTCGAGTAATGTTATGTTTTTTTAAATAATTCTTTTAATAATAAAAAAAAATATAAAACTTTTTAGGTCATTTATAAATAATTTATTAAAATTTAAAATTATCATAATTAATATTTAAATTATAATAATTATATAAATTAACTTTCATTCACTTATCGTTAAGGTAAATAATAAAATTGTTATCGTGTAACCTGTATATGTTTTTTTTTAATGACACAGTATAATAATAATCATTAAATTTAAACAAATATGAACTGTTTATTTTAAATTCTTTTTTAAAATAAATCTGTAACATAATATTATTTGTATAGATTTAAAATAAGTATATCAGATTTGTTTAGATTTGATATATATAACTATACTACATCCGTAAAAAAATGCATGTGCAGGACAATAATTATGTTAAGTACCTTAATGACAAATCGATAAAAATATTAATTTGTGTAATTGTTATAATTTAGATAATAATTATAATAATTTTAAATTTTATTAATTATTTGTAAATGATTCAAAACTTATGGGATCTATATATTTTTTACTTTAATAATTCATCTAATTTTAATAAAAAAAGTATTAAATAAAAAAAATAAAACTAACGAAATATTAGTATAGTGAAATTGAACTATATTTTTAAGTATAAAAATTATAGTTTATTTTTTAAAAATTACATCTTATGATAAGAGTCATACTATTGTCACGGTTTAAATATACTGAAACTTAAAGAGATGCTCTTAGTTTATATAAAAAATAAAAATAATTAATATTTTAAAAATTTAAAATACACTTAATATTCTATTTTTTTAATTAAGAATCAAATTTGTTCTGATCAAGTCTTCCTCGTGATTCTCAAGGTAGAGATCCTCAAACATCAAGTCGCTGAGAGATTTGGGTATTTGCACAAGGAATCCAAAACTCAAATGATTGTGTAGAGCTAAAAGCGACGTGAATTATGATGCGGGCAACTTCCTTATAGATATAAAATTAGTTAAACTGGCACTTCTTGTCTAATTTGCATGTCTTTTTCAGTCCCAATCTCGACCCAGGAATTCATAACAAACGGCGAGTTAAAGCTGCTACCCTAGAAAACACAATTTGAAATTTTGAATACGGATAGATTCCCGTCTCACAAAGGAACTTCAATTCTCTTCCGAAATTCCAAATTGAATTCATGGCAGTGCAGCATAATCCAATTGCTAGTGATTCAGTGAACTGAACTTCCCTCCAGTAGGTAATGGAGCTTCTTTTTCTTTTCCTTTTATTATAATATGTACGTAAGGAAAGTTCACATTCTTGTCTTGCAAGCAGCGCATTACTTGGATGTTTCTTCCAAGTTGTCCAACAAATTCAAGTCCACTCCATGTGGGGTTTACGATTTGCAAGTTTCCGACTTTTCTTTTCTAATGCCACCAGATGAAACTAAATATTTTAGATAGATAATTAACGTATCCTTTAACATTTATAATACCTAAATTTTCTAAGTTTAAACAGTAGTAGTATCGGTAATTGTATTTCATAGTTCTTTCTTTATATTTATGAACATACGCGTCAATTCGCATTTTATTTTTATTTGATATTTAAAAACTATGATAATGATTATACTAATTATTATAATTTTTCAGAATAAAATTTATATAGTTAAAATTCATAAATACTAAAAATTAAGTTTTATTATTATATATTAGTATACATTTTTGAACATTTAAGTGTCAATGGTGCATAGTTACGGTAATTAAGTGTCAATGGTTAGTGAATACTGAATGGTGATGACGTCACAATAGAGGAGTAGACATTTTAAACAATTTATATGACAAAATACTCCATGTAACAAATTCACCTCCTTATATGAAAATGAAAGTGCGAGAATATCGGATAAAACCTTTTGTCAAGAATTATTTTTGCATAATTTTTGTTTTTAAAAATCTTATAACAGACACGAGAGTCTAATATTCCTATATAAGGATTCATACGAATAAAAACTGCTTTAATTACAAAAAATTATAAAAGAGATGGATATATAGAGAAAGTTATACATGCAGCAGACAAATTTTCATATAATTTTATACAATTATAAATACACGTAATAATATATAAATTATATATAAAATATAATATATAAAAATAAATAACATTGAAATATGCATTCATTTTGTTTGTTTTATTGTGATACTTATGCGCATGATAAAATGAAGAGTTTTTAAAAATATAGAAAAGTGAAAATAATATACAAAAAATAAAAAAATAATTTCACCAAAATTTAAAAAAGTATTATTTGTAATTCGTTTATGTTCTTATAAAATAATAAATAATATTTTTATGCTTAATTTTGAAATAAATTAAAGCGTAATAATAACAAATTTTAAAATTATTTTAAAACTTCTCCTAAAAACATTGGGATTGTGCTTTTGTATTCACGACTCAAAGTCAGATGAAAATAATGATTCGATTCTTGTTTTTGTTTTAGAAAATGAGGCTTAAGAGAAGAATAGACTAAAGATTACACAAAATGTTAAGGGTAAGATTTGGTATCAGAATCTAACAATTTTTTGAAAAAAATTTCATGTGACTTTAATTAAAACTCTTGGACATGTGACTCACTTTACTCTTCGCTTGATCGCATTAATTCATCCTTTAATTCTAGAATATATGTCTTACTCGTGTATTGGTTAAACAGTAAGGTTCTTTGAATTGTCAAAAAAAATAAAATAAAGTAAATAGGAAATAATAAATCCCGAGTTTCTCTGTTGTGGATTACTCTCAGAAAAGTTCTTATACTAAATTTTTAGTAAATATTCTGGAACGAAAATTTGATAACTACATTATTTCTGATTTAAAGATATGTCATGTAATTCAGCAAATCTTGTTCACGGAACGGTCATCGAAATCATATATTTAGTTTTCACTCCAACGGAAGTTTTCAGCCAATTGAATACAAAAGTATTCATAAAATTTTCACATTGATATGAACACAAATAGATATAAATGACTTAATCTTGAAAACTTGATCTTTAGTCTCTTATAAGATTTTTGATTTTATGCCTTAACAATCTTATAATCATTCTAATTAATACATGTAGGTATTCCAAAACATATTTATGATCATTACTACCAAGTGTACTACTAATACAAAATGTACTACTCCTATCTATCTCCGTACCAAGCATGTACCTAAAGTGAATGAATAAGGAAAATTATCTGAGATAAGAACCAAACTGTTAGGCAAGCACAATTGACTCTCGTGGTGATCCGCAGATAGCCATTTATATAGAAAATTCGTGTCATGTTCTTGGCCTTCAAAGTCCAGTCCCGCATGATTGATTCGGCATCATTAGGGCAGCTTATCTCAACTAACAATGTTACAATACGATTAGTTTCTTTCAGGACGATGGTAATGATGGAGATTTGGAAGCAAGTTACTCATTGTTTCAAATTAACCTAGCTTTTAGGTTCACCGGTGTGCGCCGTAGTCGTAGAAGCATATCTAAGGACAAAATAAGAATGAGAATCGGAATGAGAAGAACACTTTAACAACTAATTAACGTGGGTCTCATGCTTCATGTGATGTTCCCCATCTTTAGTCTGAAATTAAACCAATTTTTAAAATAATAAACTGTGAATCCTCATCCTGGGTCGTGAGTACATCTCTATTGTCCGTAGATACGAAAATATCTGTTTTATTATTTTAGACTTGCTCCGTCTACTCCAGAATAGTGATTCCCCTTAAAGAGAAGGTTGACATTACTGATCTTTAATTTGAATGTTTATCTTAATCATTAGACCTAACTTTGAGTGATCTAGACTATACTATAAATATACTATGCAAATTTATTAAAGCAACGACTCTCGTGATATCAGCAACAAAATAAAAAATAAGCCTACAACTATTCACTTATCTCCATGTATATGTTCCCTCGCTCAAAAGTATATCCAAAATATACTTCTTTTTTAATATAAAAAATTCACAAGTTAGAACGTTAATATTTGAAAGTTTAAAACTATATTTTTTTTGTAAATATTTTTTAAATTTTAGAGTGCCTTAGGATATAATATATATATATATATATATAATATATATATATATATATATATATATATATGGGTAGGGATTTACTTACATTAGATGTAAGTCTTGGTACACTTATATCATTTAATAATTTTTTATGAATGTTAAATTTTATCAATCAACTGTTGAATTGAAAACTCTTATGAAGTAGATTAAGTTTATAAAATTTTATAAAATTTTAAAATTAATTATTATTTCATCGTACTACTTTATTTTAGCATATAATGTATTTTTTAAAATATAAATAAATATTGACTATTAGATTATGTACCTATAAATGTTTAATTTATCTTAAATTTGACATGCATGATCATAAAGATAATATCACATGATTCAATAGTTAGATTGATTTATTTTATATTTTATAAAAAGTTATTAAACAGTGTAAGTGTCCAAGACTTGCACCTGATGTAAGTGAATCCCCACCCTATATATATATATAATTATTATTTTATCGCACTACTTTATTTTAACATATAATATATTTTTTAAAATATAAATAAATATTGACTATTAGATTATATACCTATAAATGTTTAATTTATCTCAAATTTGACAGGCATGATCATAAAGATAATATTACATGATTCAACAGTTTGATTGATTTACTATATATTCTATAAAAAGTTATTAATTAGTATAAATATCCAAAACTTACACATGATATAAGTGAATCTTCACTTATATATATATATATATATATATATATATATATATATAGACACACACACACACACACGTACATAGGATAGTGCTATATTTGTTTCCTTTCGTTTTCAATTCATAAGTATGCTATATATGGAGATGCAAATTCTGAATTTTATTTTACTTTGCGAAATTATCTGACAAGTCTGTGTAGTGCCCGTGCCTATAGATGATACCTTTTGTTTGAAGAACATGTATTCCTTTTTAATTTCTTTGGCCTTAAGAAGGTAGAATTTGCAAATTATTTTTACTGCAATGAATATTTTCTGTTGGAAACAACAAACATATTTGGACTTTTCTTTGTATTACCTATTGTTGTTCTCTCTTGGCTGAGAAGTTATTATGTAATTTAAGAGTATTACATTTAATTTATTCAAATCGTAATGCTTAAATGGTATAATTATTCAAGTAATTAAATTAAATATAAAATATAAAATAATAAAATTTAACTTAAATTTCAGTCATTTAGTAAAATACTTTAAGAATACTTTAATATTTTTTTTGTGAACCTGATCAGTGTCCACGAGAATCACTCATGGGATTTCAGAAATGGACCTACAATTATGGCCCGTGTTCTCTTTTCCCTTGTATTTGTTTTTGTCACACGACGGGGTAGAAGCCCAAGGTCCGACACTTGATCTGGAAAAACTCACCCCGTAGACCCAACAAAAAAAAAAAAAGAAAAACCTCACCCCTGCCCCAGGGCTATCTTCTTTAAAGCTGAGGATATGATGGAGCGTTTTTTGTCTTTCTTCCTTAAAAGAGCCCACAATCTCTCTCTTACAGGAGATATTTTTAACCCACAATCGCTTTTTAAGGAAAAAAGCGTATCTCAAGCTTCTTTCTTTTGTCAATTATAAATTCTTCCTCTTAGATGTTCAATTGCATCTCAAGCTTTTTTCTTTTTCTTGGCTTTTTTTTCCTCCCATCTTCAAAAAGGAATTAGAATCTCTCCTAGAGTATTGAATTATATGTTGACGCATTTATAATTAATTTATCTTTTTTAGCTGAAAAACAAAAAGGAATATGTTAAATTTTTTGTTAAAAGCTATAATTGTCAATGGTTGTCTAAAATGGATCCCAGCAGGTGTGGGTTGTCTATGGGCTCACAATTATATAACTTAATCCACTTATGAAATTTTCTTTTTTATTGTGTGGTAAAAAGCAAAAGGTAATCATTGCTGGCTAGAGTTAATGGCTGGGCCATGTCTTGACCCTCACTATGTGCCCTTATTGGGCCAATAGTTTTGCGAAGCCAATCCTTTTTTTTTTTATTGTATGTCGTAAAAAAGAATTAGAAAACTTATAATTGAAATTTCTTAATATAGATGTACATAGTTATAGTTATGGATCAAATAATTATAGGTAAAATGCAAACAAAAACTTCCTTGAACTTTGCTTATGTGTGATTTATTCCCTATCAGTTTTAAAAAGGGTAAAAAAAAAATTCCCTTAAACTTTATTAAATATGCAAAAAAATTCTTCCGTCAAAGATACTTTAATTGACTGATAAAAAATTTTATGTGTTCATTATGTAATGACTTAAAATGATAAATTAAAATATAAAAATATCATCAAACTTTGATTTATATATGATTTATTTTCTAAATTTTGAAAATGGTCAAACACAAGGGGTAAACTTTTGTGTTTTGAAAAGTTTTCATAATAACTCAAGGAAAAAATCACACATAAATTAAAATTTGAAGAGGTTTTTACATTTTACTTTATCATTTTAAATAAAAATTGATAGGTACATGGCATTCTTTTTTAGTGAATTGGAGTATCTTTGATAAAAGGGTTTTCTTTTAACATTTAGTAACTCATCGGTAAATGATATGTAAGTAGTTTAATAAGTTTTTGTTGAGACTAATGACATGTTTTGGCCTTGAATCCCTTTCCCATAAACTTTAATGTACAAAAAAAAAATTCAAGGAATTTTTTAGACCCTTTTTTAAATGAGTTTTGTTATTAATATACCTAATTTCTTCATCAAACTTTATACACCTTTTTTATTGAGAAAAAAAAGAGAAAGAATAGGCATTGAAAAGTGTAAAGGTATAAATATTTGGTGTAAAAATTAGTTGTAAGAGTATCTTTTTTCTTTTGAAACTCAAGAAGTAAATTATACATGAGACAAAGTTTAAGGGGGTTTTTTTTCACATTTTATCCAATAATTATTCAATCAATTATTTAGTTAATTTTTAAATTAAATTTCATAACCACTCCAATCATTTATTTGGCCTCTAACTATAATTAATATGATAAAAGCCTCTTGCTCAAAAAAGAAAAAGCTTCTAAAATATAAGTTTGGAACAAAGAAAATTCTTTTTTTAATAATGATGATATGAATGTTTGAACTTATGATCTCTTGTGAATTACTTAAATCTTACTATTAGTGACTTATAAAAAATTCTATTAACTCAACAATATAAAATTATATTAACTCAATAAAAATTTCTCTAAAAGTTGATGCTTTTTAGCATTATAAAAAGTAAAACAAAAAGGGCCAATAATATATACATACATTAACAATTTCTATTGACAGAGTTTGTTGCTGATGATAGTACAACTTTCTGTCATGCAATTCATTATTACATGATAGCTCCGAAGTTGATTCTCATGTTAATTACTTGAGACAGAATAATGTTGAAACTCTTTTAATATATAATATTACTTTCATATTTATATTAAGGATTTAATTTTGTTCACGTTTAATATAATTTTTTTTTAATAATATCTTGTCCTTATGAAAATCATACAATTATAACGAAGTCTGATTAGTGTCAATTTTTTTTTTTAAAATTTATCTTTTCCCTCTGTTTTTTCTTTTCCACCTTTAACTAAACCTATCTAAAGAAGGGAGGGTTAGCTAAATGAAAAAAGAAAATTACTTTTTTAGCCTTAGGCGAACAATTAAACATATATTCCAGAATTTCAGCTATGGAATGAATAGAATGTCATGACTCATGACGTGCAGTACGACGGTACAGCAATATGTTAAAAAGAAAAAAACTGTATTTAGTGCTGGAATCAAGCTTTAAATGTTCATCTGCTAATTTTATGACCCTATTGTATGTTACTAAAACTCAACATTCACCTGCTCCCAAAAAAAAAAGTTTTCTTCTTAATAACATGTCCTACATAAGGTTTCTTCAGAGTGTTCGCGATCAACCACTTTTGGGTACAACGAGGTATACGTAATTAATATATTCTATTTATACAGTAATATATTCCCAACAAACCTTCCTAACCATCGTCTTCAACGTCGTTTTTCCTCTCCTCATTTGTTGCCACGATGGAAAGTAACCATTTAGCATATTTTGTTTTATTAATTGCAACAAAAGCGTGTGGTTGGTGAAGAGCAGGAGACGATGGACGATGCAGGCCTCTGGTTTTGGCCAAGAATAGGCGGTTTCGTTGCGCTGCACTAGTTTCGCGGTCACGGAGACAGAACAATAAAGAGGGAGAAAGAAACAAAAACAACAAAATCATGGGGAGGCTAAATTAATGGAATCAAAGGCTACTACCCTAGCCAACTTTTTCCTTGTCCATTCCAATCCTGCGAATCATCTTGTTAGCTCGAAGTTTAATACACATTGACGCTGTTTTCGTGCAAAATTTTGGCTCTTATAAAACCTACCTAGCTCCTTAAACCTCATGCATGCTCAATCTCAATATTATATTCTCCACTTTTCTATCATCTTGGTATGTATGAACGCAGAATTATTCAACTTATTTCTTACTCTGAGGACTGGGCAGGTATATGGCTCGTATTGTAACACATGCATTTTTGTTTCTTTTAATGATTTGTTTGGTATAGTTGATGAAAAAAGAAAAGACGGGATATAATAGAGAAGAAAAGAATAGAATGAAAGGAATAAATGGAGAAAATATTAGTTGCCTTATTTGGTGTCATCCAATAGAAAAGAAATGAGTTTTCCATTCCTTTATTTAGTTTCATAAAAAAAAATAAAAATATATGTAAATAAATATTAAATTACTTTATTACTTTTTAAAATTCATAAACTTTTGATAAGAAAAGTATATAAAAATGTCAAATTATTTTATTAATATTTTTTTTCCTTCCAATCCACTAAATAAGGAAAGAATACAAAAATATAAGAATTTATAAAAAATTCATAATTTTAAATTTCTTCCTTTTTCATTATTAAATTAAAAGCACACAAGAGAAGAGCTTAGCCTCTTCTTTTCCTTTTCACTTCAAAATTGCATAATAAACAAAAGCTAAATTAAGGTACAGCAGTCATATATCCTACCAAAAGTATCTTTGCCAAAAGAAAGGACGTGGTGAAAATCAGGTCCGTTTCTCATATAAAATTTACTAAATAAATATTAAAAAATAATTCATGTTGATAATGTTTTAGTCTTTCGTTAAACGAAAGCTTTTTTTTTTTTTTCTTGTTAACAATCATTTCCCTTTTAAGTTAACATAATGAAAAAAATTAAGCAGAAAAAAAATGAATAAAGCAACTTTGTGAAGGGTAAACAAAAATTTGAAATTTGAAATTTGAAATTTGAAAGTTAAGTAGTCGACGATTTCCCAATTAATTATGACTTTTGTTTTTGGTCAACAATTAATTATGACTTGATCGATTGTAAGTTGAGTCCGCACAGTAATTTATAGGTGAGGGATTTGAAATTGTATATTTCATGAAAGGGAGAATACCTGTAACCAATAAGATAGCTACGAAGCGCCAAAATATATGCTATGCTTGATTAGGACTTGAGAGGAACGTCAATAAAATTCTCATATAAGAATCTTCAAATTAAATATAATTCAAAATACGTACAAGAAAGAAATTTAGTTATTGCTGTTAAAATATTTTTGGAATAACAAATTTGCATCTTAAGTGAATGGCTGGAGAATAGTTTATGAATTTAGATGTAAAATTTAATAATTATTAGTTATGAATTTACTTTAATTTATGAGTGTAACATTTTTTAAACATGACTTGCAATGATATATCAACTTTAAGTAATATATTGTATGTATTCTATTTTTGCTATATATAAAATAAAAAGCAATCAATGGTTGCTTACGGTTCCAAAATATTTGAAATATTTAATTCAAATAATTTCAATGATTATGTTGCTTTCAATCTCAATCACAGTTGAAAGTTGAAAAAGTTTCTACAAATTGATGAAACCCGTTCAACCCAGTTGAAACGACCCACAAGAAGTTGTTCTTGATAAGTTACATATAAAATATATGTAGGTGCAGACAATTTTCATATAAAGGTTGAGAATTATAATTGTACTTTACTATTCCTATATCTGTCGCCTTATAATGGTTTCTGAACCTAATTAATTGAACTTTGTTTTAATTGATAAAACTTAAAAGTTCGTTCATTTTCATTCATTGTATTTGCCCATTGAATGTCATGAAATTTCAGCATCGTCGCACATGCAAAGGGGCAAGTGACGTTTCCATTATGGCATTTATAATTTATAGCTTACACTTTATCCCTGCCATATGATGCATAAAGACAATTTGGTCTCACTTTCATGAATCCTATTGTTCATGTTTTAAAAAATCAATTGATTTTGTCATCATAAGACCTATTTGTTTCGACGGCAAGAAATTGAAGGCAAAAAAAAAGAAAAAGGAAGGAGCATAAACATAAAAAAAATGATGAGCTTTAAGAATGATTTTGTTCTTTTTTTTTTTTTAACATATTAAGGAGCCATTACCAAAATTTATGTTTATATATAACTTTTACTTTTGAATTATTTTGATTATACTAGATAGCATAATCTTAAGATTAATGGCCTTATATATAGTTCAACAATTTAAAATTTCAAGTATTATGACATAATTTTGCTTATCTTAATCGTTTAGATATCTATTTTTAAAAGTATGAAATTTAGTTTGTATACGTATTTATAAGTTTAATACGTTAAGTCAAAAGTGGTTAAATCAACAGCATGCAAAAGGTTGTAGTAGTTCCAACTCAAAACAAGATAGCACTATGTAAATCACCAATTATGGTTTAATGGACAAATTAAGCTTTATCTGGATAGACTTCAAAGAGCATGAAAACACCTTATAATTTCACTCCCTTAATTTTTCATTTATTAAAAAAAAAAAGAGAGATAGCACTATGTAAAGCAGTGAAGGGCTTTTAAATCATTATGACGGTTGGGAGGAATAGAATTTTGTTTAAACCATTATCGAAAAAGATTAGCAATAATTATATCATTTCAATTCGATTTTTTTATTTGATAAATGTCATCCAACATATATTACATCATTACTGTAGTAATTTTACAAATAGTTATTTAATAAATATATTTAAGATAATTAGTATTTAGTATTTAATATTATAATATTAAATCATCACAGATTAATTTTTATATATATATATATATATATATATATATATATAACATCTTTATATTATTAACAATGAAAAAGATTATAAGAATTTTGTTATATTATTAATAAAAAAATTAGTGTTAACTATAATATCTTACCTAGGTTAGAATTATGGTATACAATTTCTTTTAACGAAAGGCAAAACTTTTTTTAAGTACTTAATATGAACAAAAGGAACCACTTAAGCAATAGCTGAGGTAGTAGCTTTCATAAAACAAAAAAAATGGAGAGTCGGGTTCAAATTAATCTCCCTCTCTCTCCTAAGTAGCAAATACAAAAGATAATTTAAAAATGGGAGTAATTCTAAATATATGCACCCAACAATTCAAAGGAAAAAAAAATCGAGAAATCAGATACATTCATGTAATATGGACTAGTTCTTGTTCAATTCTTCAAATCTTCTCACTGAAATTCTTGTTCCTATTTTTCCAAAGATGCGACTTGATGATAGCGCCTATAAGTTCCTGCCATCCTTCTTCTTCCCTTCTTTTCATAATCAAACGAAGTACCTTCAGATAGTTATATATAGGAGAAAGAAACCAAATTGCCGAAATCTTGGGGTATTTACAAAGCAAAAATATTATTGTTATACTTGATTTCTATACTTGTTCCTTTATATATTTTTTTTATGATAGAATGAAGAGAAAAACTCGCATTTCCTTTACTTTTTTTTTCCTTTTATAAAATAAATATATGAATAACATTACTTGCACTAGGTGATACTACGATTGCAGTAGTTCATTATACTAACTAAAGCATCTCTAGTTGGAAGGATGTTTAGAGAAAACCTAAAAAGATAAATATTAATCTCTATGAGGGATTTCCAATTTTAAATTCTTCTTCCAAACATCGCTCTGTAAAGATGAGTTTGTCTGAAAGGCTGAAAGCAACATTGTACCGGATTCCACTGTATACATCCTTGATCGTTTATGCTGCCAATTTATCTTATAATTAATATATCATCATGAATTAGACATCCTATATCACAAGCATAGACTTAATTAATTAATTAACCATAGCAATGCCCAACGTTCATGTTGTTTTGGGTTATTAACTGAGAAACTAACTCAAAGGAGTCATCCAGCTTATTTCAATTTAGAGATTAAATTTCCTATATAGAACCAGGCATATTTTATGTGATTAATAAACTTTCCATATAGAATCGAGGTTTACATATTATTTTAAATTTATTCTGTATCATTTGTTTGAGCAAAATAACTCAAATTAGTTTATTTAACATCTGTTAAGCTTAAACTAGCTGAAATCAAGATTGACTTATTCGATAAATAAGTCGAGTTTGAACTGCTCATAAATTATATCATGAACAAATTATAGTAACATGTACACACGTACAAAAATTCTTAATTAGAGATATCAAATACAAGAACTACCCATATACTGTGATTGATAGAATGTGGGAGGCATTCCTATAGGTTTTATGACTGGGAAAAGAACAGAAACGATGAGGTTTGCATTTGTTTGCTGGAACCCTAACTAATAACTTGAATTTGTGGCGTCGCTTAAATTTAATTTAAATTTATTGATATAAGATTAATTTAAATTTATACCGGTGTTAATAAATTTTTTGTACACACACTTATATATCTAGGGTTAGGATTTGTTGACATCCATATTATTTAAAATCAATCTTACAATAATTGATAACTTTTTTTTTATGAATGTTTGAATCTACAATTGGATTGAAAATATACATTATGCATATCATATTGACAAATTAATTTTCAGATCACCCCAATCAAATCACATTAAATTAACATAAATATGCTTGCCAAACTTATGATCACATATTTAAATTTTCTATAATTTGCGTGTAAAATTAACATGTTAAATGTAGGCATAATTTTTTTTTATTTGAAATAGACTTTCAATCAATATAGGCATAATTGATTGGGCCGTTTGAAATAATTTTTTATAAGAAATTATCAGATGACGCAGGTGCGACAATTCTTTCATCGATGTCGATAAATCTAATCCACACGCACATATAATGATTATGGGCTCGTTATTATATATTTTATATCACTTTTGTTGTGACTTTACATTTGATTTGCTTAAGATGAAAACTTTTGTTCTGTTTATGCAACGTTGTATCCTTAATTAGTATATATCCTTGCCATATTCAGGAACTCATTGTTATGTTTTTTTACATAACACTGTAGTTAGAATTACAATTACTCATTTAATCTATTTGAATTTAACCCAAAAAAAATTAGTTTAGTACGTGAAAATCTAAAAGAAATTGGTGTGCAATTTATCTTAAATTCACTATACGAAGTCAAAGTTCAAATAATTGAGTGTGAGTATTTAATGTAAATTTATCAATTATTTTTGTTATTCATAGTTTAATTTTTCGAACCCAATATATATATATAGACATATCAAATGAGATGAATGAGAGCGTGAGAAGTAAATGTTAATAATAAAATTTTATATAAATGATCAATATTAAAATATAAAATTATATAATTTTTTTAAGTGATTATGTAACTTTCATATGATCCTAATTATTATATATGATTTAATGATTAGAATTTAATCTTTTTGTTTCTTATAATAAAAAATACTCCCACTTAGAACTCATTAAATTAAAGCCAAGCCATATTTGTAGGTTCTAATCTAAACTCTATTTTTATTCTTATTGCCAGTGGCTTAACGACATCGATTACTGTATAGTTTAACAATAACGTAATTATCATGAGGGCTAATTTTTTTTTTTTTGTTTAATATGATCATTGGGGCGTAAGTTGTTCGATGAACTTCAAACATCGTTAGAACCATCATCAAAATGAGGCTAAAACAATGTAGTTAACTTTACTTGTATACTGAAACTACAGCAGAGGAAGTGAGAGGAAAGTGTTGTGGCCTGAAGCTATGGCAGGAGGAATCATGCAGAAGCATGGCACGTCAACGCGCAAATGCGAACCTCTCTGCAAACGAAGTGATAGCACAGCGTACGACAGTGCTCAATGACAGGCTCTGTCTTTGAGCAGAGTACTATCCGACCACATATGAAGCATCTCGAATCTGCACTTAACCTTGCCGTGAGGCAACTGGTTGAGCTACATTCGCTCAATTGGCTGTTTCGATATGAATTTAGCCATGTGACTCATTGCTTCCGTAGCATTGTCGTGTGAATACCTTTCGAAGTACCAAAATGAGTTGGAACTCTTTTTTCTCGACATCAATAGCATTGTAAATTTTGAAAGAGAGGTTTCTATGATATTGATTTTTCGCACCTCTTGTAATTTGTGGTGATAATTAGATTCTGCAATCATGTTTAGTTTTAACAAAGATTTCTTTAACAAAAGGGTTGTAATTAGTAAATAGTCATTTAGACAAAAGGTGTAGATTACAGTTTATTTCCATGAATTTTGCTCCGTTTTTATGTATCATAATCATCATGAAGATAACATTGTTACATTATATGTTTACAACGAATGATATAAATATTTCTGGAAAAATCCTACGCATACAACTTCAACATTGAAGCAAAAGTTTACTATTTATCAATTATAAGTGGTCTCGAAGCCAACTTTGCTCCCTTATATTTCTCTCATTTTATAAATCCTTTTTATATTTGCATATTATATATGTATATAAACCTTATGTACAACGAATACATACGAATAATTTACACAAAAACTCCATAATGTAAGAGATATCAAGTCTCAAAGTTGATTTCATTATTTTTTTGTTTCCGTCCAACAATAATTAACCCACCCAAAAATTTACCTTAATTTTGAATCCCTATTTATAAGTTTTTTAATAAAATTATTTTTATCAATTTGTTGTATATAAGACATAGTTACAAATACATAAATATGAGTAGATAAGTAACAAGAGATATATCCAGTCTCAATTTTACCATTGTAACCATTGCTTTATTGTTTAAGTTATCCGAAACTGATCAATTCTTAACTTTGTCCCAAATTTGAAATCCTATGTATCAGCTTTAATTTTGTGTGAAATATTTATAAACAGATGTTTAAGACAAGGTTTACATACATTTGTAATATGCTTGAAACCGATAAATGATAAAAGAGGACTACTTGTTTCATCTGTCGGTATGGTGAAAAGTGACAGAATTTAAATAAGTTTGATATTCCCACATGTTACTATGTACGTGGGTCCATAATGATCCTTACACATAGTAGCATGTCTACTTATTTTAAATAATTTAATTTTTTTAATTTGCACCTATTATAACAGTTTATAAACAGGTTGCCACGTATATATATAGTACATTATGAAATAAACCAACTTGATCATGAGAAGGTACATAAACAAAGATGTTAGATCAAATTCTTATCAATAGACAAAAAGTTATAACTAATGATAAGTTAAATATAATTTTATTTTTTTAAAATTTTTTAAAATTACATCAAATATTAAGAAATTGTATCCATTATAAGTATTATGAATCAGGATGTTAATACGAAGAGAGATGCTAACCAAATAAATCTAAAAAAGTTTCATAACCAAGGCAGACAAACAACTGCTTGCCTTCAAGTGGCTGAGGCAGCGAAACTGAGGTGGGAGGTTGGCAATAGTGATGGTCTGCGGTGATGGCATAGGATAGAAGAACCCTGATCAGGACTGGAGAATCTGTGCAGCAAACTGCAAGACACAAGCACATAAAACAATAAGCAGGTTCCCAGAATTTGAGTTACCTGCAAGGCAGGGTTTCTTGAACAAGTCAACAACCCTCTATATACGAGCCAGGGCTTTTAGCTTATTATAATAATAAAACCAGTTCTCTGACCAAACCTGTTTGCAAAACACATTATTATACAAATTGATATAAATTATAAGTACCTTGTGCCCGGATGCCCCGGTTAGAGTTGCTGGTAGCGTGTTTTGTGGCTGACGCACATGGAGTTAAGAAAGTGCGAACACAATGACTTGTTAATTGCATAAAAATCTGGATCACTTTTGTTGTTTTCATTAGGTGGAGCCCTGTGTTTCAGAAAGGGACAAAACTCTTAGATGTCACAGATTAGGGACAACGTGTTTATTTTTTTTTTTTGTCAATTCGATTGAATTTTATTTATAATATTAAAAATTTAAATTTTAAAATTATTATTTTTTAAAAAATTTTACGTAACTATCATATTTGACTTACAATTACATGAATAATTATTTATACAATTTTTATGTAATTAGTTGTTATATAATGCAATTGATGCAAATCTCAAATATGTCACACATTACTCTACCATTGTAGGCCATCGTGCATGCTTGATCATGGTTTGAATGCATACAGTTTAAGCCCTGGAAATTATATATATAAAAGTTAAGATACGTTGATACGAATATAAATCAAAATTATTCAATTATTAATAATAATTTTTTAAAAGATTGGTATTTTACAAAATTAATCTATTATTGAATAAAAAGTATACTTTTTTTTTCTTTTTTGCAATAGGCAGTATAAGCTGAATTTATCAGCAGGGGTGTGGGGGAGGGAAATCGAGCTCTCACCAACACCTTTGGTGTGAGAATTCAAGGCCACATAAGCTAAGCATCACGGGCGATAAAATATACTTCGCACATATCATGTTCATACAATTTTATATTAACCTAAAATTGTTTCTACTTTATTAACTTACATAAAAATTAATGTATAATATGATTGTCAAGCAAGTGAAAAGATCATCAAATATTTGTGTATATATATATTTTATATAATGTGGTGTGAAAGATAGATATGATATATAACAAGATTGAACTCAATTTTCGAATTGGTTAAAATCTTTTTTTTCTGTGTGCGTGACGAGTTATTAGATATATAGGGTAAAAATACTCATTTTAATATATACAAGTGCCAATTAATTATAACTATACATATATATACACATACTATTGAATTATGTGATATTATTATAATAATCATATATATTAAAATTAAACTTAATATAAATAAAATATTCATAAGTATCTAATCTAATAAATAATATTTACTTATATTTTAAAAAATATATTACACGTTAAAATAAAATAATTGAATGAAGTATCATTTTATTTTAAAATTTTATGAAATTTTACAAGCTTAATTTATCTTATAAGAACTTTCATTTTAATAACTGAATTGAATAAATTTAATATTTATAAAAAGTTATTCAATAAAATAAATATACTAAGAGTTATTCCTAAAATAAGTAGATCCCCCATACACATATACACATATAGTTATTATATTCATCTTGCACATCAAACTTCTAATATAATTTAAAAATACTTCGGATTCAACAATAGATTTGATAGCATTTATATATCCTATAAGGTCGAAGTTAATGAATCATTGCATGTGACTCATAAATTCGTATAATCTTTGAATGGGATTCGCAAAATTAACCTAATTAACATTTCTCATCAAAAGTTGTTCTCTGTATACATATATATACACAAAAGACAAAGTTTTCATTTCGGAGCTATTCCGTGGGCGTGGGACAGAGTCATAAAAATAGTTATGAGCTTATTATAATATACATAATTAAGTAATGAGTTTGAATGAAAGTATTACATTAATTGAGCAAATAATTAGTAATGATGCATAATATAACAGGGACATGATACGCTGGCTTGCATAATCTAACACTCGACACACTTAACAATCATTTTCTAA
Source organism: Castanospermum australe (assembly GCA_019955255.1). Lineage (NCBI taxonomy): Eukaryota > Viridiplantae > Streptophyta > Magnoliopsida > Fabales > Fabaceae > Castanospermum > Castanospermum australe. The sequence continues at coordinate 1,260,097 of NSJW01000435.1, read as the reverse complement.
ATCCTTAGTTAAATAACAAAGCTTAATAATAGTGTTTAGAGAGCTAGTAGTAATTATAGTATATATATAGTAGCAACAGCAAATCTTAATCAGCCAAGTTGCAATGTAGTTTTAAGACTTGAGCAGTCATCGAATCCCATAATCTACAATTTTTTCTGATACATTCAAAGGAATGCCAGTTAGGTTTGAATTTTTCTTTATTAGATTAATCATTTTGTTCTCCTAGACTATTGATTAATCATTTCAAAGGGGGAACTGTAAAAAACATTGATAGAATAACTTAAAAATTGATTAGAATGATAATAAATAAATATTATGGTGTTAGCGATATTCCGTAGAAGAGAGAAGCCCAAGAAAAAAAGGGAAGAAAACCTAGAGAATGTCTCATGGTCAAATGGTTAATTAGTACGTAGTTTGTGTGTGAAACAAGTGTGTCGTTGGTAAAAGTAAAGTATAATGGGTATACATATATATATATATATATATATATATATATATATATATATATACATTATAAAATTTACATACTTTATTTTTAATGTCACATGTGAATTCTTGTGTGTTACTTTTTTCTTTCGAAAATTTTAATTTTTTCTTTATGAGAAGAAGCTTCAGATTAAAATATAGTTTAATTACAAACAGTACAAAAACATTATTTTACATTAAATATATTTAAAAATAAATAATTCTATCTTTTCGTGACTCAATATAAAAAATTATCTCCAACTATCGAACTCGTACACCTTTGGTCTGAGAATTCAGTGGCACGTGAGCTAAGCATCACGGGCTATTAGAGAGTAACTTTGATCCTAACTTATAATGACGTGTATGCTAGTGACAGTAACACCTACATGAAAGATTAAAAAAAATGTAATATTAGTAAAAAAAAAAGAATAGTTAAAAAAAAAAAGTACATGCAACAGGTACGTGACCTCGGGGAGGGAAAGAAAGAGAGCATCGTGTTCATCGTAGATGATTACAGTGGCCCATTGTTTGGTCACATGGATTCCTCTGAAGTCTGAAGTTGTCTTGACGCCTGAACTAAGCTCTCGTGGCTGTTGTTCTTCCTTCTCTTTTTTTTTTCTTCTCATTTGCTCTGTTATGCATCTTCCTCAGAATCTGTGAATTACCACCAGCTTTTCGTCACCTTTCTCTTCTTCATGTCCAAGTCTCCGACCACATTATTACCTAATGAAACCGCACACCCATCCCATCCAAACTCATAAAATATTGCAACAATTCATTATAGATTTCATATAGGTTTGTAGACATGTTATTTGAAACATGGCGATCATGCACAGTAAAAGGACAACCTTGTCCTTCAGTTTGCCGTAGTAAATAGATATCGACAAGAGACATGGCTGTTCTTACAGTGAAGACCCTGCCCTGTTCACGAAATAGGCATCTCATTCAGTATACTATATATAATCTAAATGTCTACTATAGTTTTTCTCTATGCTTTTGTCCCTTCCCCAACCAACCATCTTTGGTAAGTTTCACACACCTAAATTGCATCATATATATTATTTTCAGCTATATTTTGTGTCTTAGATTTGCATGTGATGCATCTGAGGATAAGATTGATATTTTACATGATATATTAGTTATTATTAATCTTCTATATTAGTCCATGAACTTCAGCGTTTCAAATTTTTGATTTTGTAGGAAAAAGCATTATGCCAAAACCATGAATAAAAAGGAAAGATGGGAATTTGTTGTGAACAATAACATAACTAAACAATATAGGATGGAAGTAAATTTCAATGCGGATATTTAATTGTCATGGCAACCATTTTTTCTATTTTTTTGTTCGCTTACTTTCTATGATGTAGTTAATTAGTACGTAAAATTAGTCCATCATAATGGAGGCTCAAAGCGTTATTTTCTTTTTAAAAACCAATGCAAAAAGAAACAAATTTATAAATTGCCAGTACTATTACAAATTAAGGAATTAACAAAGTGGGAAGAGAATCCGTGTGTATTTCCCGTGCGTGAGTTTCTGCGATCAAGGAACTGGTCTACAATGAAACCTCACGTGCAGAAGGCTGTAGCTTTTTGTTCGTTTGCGTAATCCCCTGTATAAAGGCAGGGGCTTTCTTCGTAAGGTTATGAATAAAAGGGTTAGTTTGTTTGGTCTTTTGGGAATGTAGCCAGTGCTTGTGCTTAAAGCTTTATGCCAGGATCAAGTTTCTTCCTTTCTTTGCCAAAGCTGTTCTTAGCATCTAATAATTGACCTTTGTCTCAGTCTCTACTTACCTTTACACCCTCCTACATCTCTCTCTCTCCCTCTCTCTCTTTAACTTTTTCCCTCACCTCTGCTTTCCCTTCCTTCATCCTCTTCAAGAAAAAGTAGTGTCTTCTTTGTGAACAACAGGGAGAGCTCCCAAGTGAGCGGGGCCTCTTCCCCAGAGCAATTTTCAAATTTTATTTAATAAGTGATAAATAATGGCGCTAGAGGCTGTGGTTTTCCCACAAGATCCATTTATTTACGGTTGCAAGGATTATTTGTACTCCTTAGTAGGAGGAGGAGGTGGTGCTGCTGCAAGTGGTGGAGCCTGGAGCCACGACTATGGTTTGCAAGCAGCACAAGATGAGAAAACCCATCTGGAAATTATCAACAACAACATAGAGCAGAGTCTCCATGCAAACTGGGATTCTTCTTCTCCCCCTTCGGTGCTGCAAAATGTCTGGGATTCCCACTCCTCCCCTGAGGCCTGCTGCACCGTTGATCAATCTCTGTCCGGAGCTTTCCCTCCTCCTTCCTCCGCGGAAGCCACCACAGTGACCACCACCGCCGCCGCCACCAGCACGGGTCGGCGAAAACGACGTCGCACGAAGAGCGCCAAGAACAAGGAGGAAATCGAGAACCAGAGGATGACCCACATTGCGGTTGAGCGCAATCGCAGGAAACAGATGAATGAGTACCTCGCTGTGCTCCGATCCTTGATGCCTTCTTCTTATGTGCAAAGGGTCAGTTTGATTTGGTTGATTGGTTCCAATTATTGTTTAGAAATCCAAAAGTGCATGACATGAAATGAGCTCTTAATTAATTATTAATTGAGTTTGAATTGGTTTTCCTTGCTTTCTCTGCCAATTAATTGCTGAAACTGCCGTGCCAATTCATTACTGTGTTGGGTTACAAAACAGGGGGATCAAGCGTCTATTATTGGAGGCGCCATTAACTTTGTGAAGGAGCTAGAGCAGTTTTTGCAGACCATGGAGGGTCAAAAGAAAACGAAGCAACAACCGCAGGAGAATAAGAATGGCTTCGCTGGCTCACCCTTTGCTGAGTTCTTCTTGTTTCCTCAGTACACGACGCTTGCAACTCAGAGCAACACAGCCTGCACGGCCACGAGCGAGACGACGATGGCACGGAACCAGAACCAGAACCAGTTGGCCGTGGCAGACATAGAAGTGACCATGGTGGACAGCCATGCCAACCTGAAGATACTGTCAAAGAAACGACCCGGGCAGCTCATGAAGATGGTTGTTGGGCTACAGAGTCTCAGGCTCAGCATTCTCCACCTTAATGTTACCACTGTGGACGATATGGTCCTTACCTCAGTTAGTGTAAAGGTTGGTGAATGGTTGTCCTATTGCCAATTTCTGCAGCTAGTTTCCTTTTTCTCTCTCAATTTTTTCAAAATTTAACATTTTTTCTTTCTTTCTTTCTGGGCATTTTGTGTGAATTTATTTGAACAGATAGAGGATGGGTGTCAGCTCAACACGGTGGATGAAATCGCAGCTGCTGTCAATCAACTGTTGCGCAGAGTCCAGGAGGAAGCTGCTTTCAGCTGAATTCAACTTGAAATTGAAGGGCTTTTCTTTTTACTTCTTTTCTCTTTTCTCTCCTTCTTTTGTTGGGTAATTTGAGTATATCTATGTCCATTGGAATACTGGAGGGGATTATGTTGCCCTTTATTTTGTCCTGATCCACTCTCTAATATCACCAATTGTGTAAAACAAATTGATATCTTAGTCGAAATGCGTTTTAAGTCTTTTTGTGTGCGGCCTATCCAGTCATATATTGCCTCCAGGGATGGGCATGTACATGCAACTGCGTCACAAATTCCCAATGGAATATACATGTTCCACTTCAATAAGCCAGAAAGATGCCTAATTTTTTTTTTTCTGTTTTGCTTTTTGCCCACCTGCCAGAAATTAATCCGAGAAAAAAAGAGAGAGGGGGGACAACCAATTTATGTTGTGGAGGCCCTCCCACTCGTATAGTGTTTATCAGCACCTGAATTATTAGCGTTACTTCCAGGCCATGAGCATCGTTCCCTTGGAATGTTTGTGGATCTCTTGCATTATTATATGCGCTCGTGGATGATCATGATTTTCTTTTTCCCTTTTTTCGCGAAACCCAATATAGGATAACTCATCTAAAATTGACCCCTCTACGATCTATCGTGACTCTTTGCTTTAGAGGAGGAATATGTCAGTGATATGTAAAGATTATGTTTTTGCATAGTATTATGATTATTACCCAAAAGTGATTGTAACTTTTGATTATGATTATGATTATGATTGTAACTTTAGAAGAAATGGATTGTAACTTTAAACAAACTTTATTTGTAATATTAATTAATCTGAAGAGTTAATCTCACATTACAAAATAGTTACTGTACCAATGTCTATTTATGTCAATACTTAAACACTAATTATTTTATTTGCAATGTGGGGTTGATTTTCTTTTGGTTGCATCTCAAAAGTTAATTGTAGTGGATTTGGTTTTCCGAGCTTTTTTTTTAAAAGTTTAATCTAATTGCTTTAAATTGTTAGGATTGGATTGATGTTGTTTAATTACATTTATTTTTTTTCTAAAATTCTACACAAACTAACAAATTTTTATAAATTACATATTAAAAAAACAAATTGTTATAAATTGGTTTAATTGTGCTTGCTTGAATGCAACTTTAATATGTAACGAAAAAAGTAAAGTTCTGAAAACCGAACTAGTCACTGAACCGATCGAGGTACTGATTCAAAGTTTAATGGTCGAACTGTGGTCGAACGAAATATAATTAAATATATATTTATATTTATATATAAATATAAGTATATTTATATATATATAATTATTTATATAGTAATAATATAAATCAATAATAAAATTATTTGAAACATAAAAAAAATAATGTCATAAATAAAAAAAATGTTACATTCATATAAGTAACACAACAAAATAATGTCATAAAAAATAAAAAAATATTATGCAGAGCAGACAGTCACAGACTCACACACAAACAACGAACCCTTTGAAGCATTTTATCAAACAGTATATGGGCAACTGAACGGCAACCAAAGAAATAAAAAAGCTACAACCCACATGATGTACACGGCACAAACAAAAAAATTAAAACCATCTGCAAGATCAAATCACGCACATAACCTTCTCCATTCTCGGCATCCAGATACAAAAACCTCAAAAAAAAAAATAAAAACTATATTCATACTTACTGCAGAGGTATAGAAATTACCCACTAGGTTCAAGTTCAACAACTTGGGGATCTCCAATGGCGATAAGTCACCAAACTCACACTTTCTCTATCGTGGGTCACCGGGTATTGGACGTCGCATGTCAGATTCGTCCCGTAAGTTCTCCATGTTCTCCATTGGGGTGCGCGACGCGGGACTAAGGCGGCTGCGGTGCATTCATTTTGCAGAGTGCGGAGGCAGACCGGGTTGAGGGTTTTCAACCCCCTTTGGCCCAAAACGACGCCATTTTGCTTTTTTTATTTTTTGTAAAATCAAGTGCAAAATGATGTTATTTTGCTTAAAGAATTTCCAAAAAAAAAAGTTTAAAAACCGGTAACCGTACGGACCGATACCGATTTGGTTGGTTCAACCGATTTGGAATCGGTTCACTAGTTTTTGACCGATTTTTGACCTCTCCGATTCTGGAAAGCCGCCCAAACTGGTGAGGGGACCGATTCCCTATCCGATCGGTTTAATCAACCGGTCCGGTCCGCTTTTTAAAACTTTGGAAAAAAGAATTCAATTTGAATAGTGCTAATTAAATGCATACACAACTAAAGATCAAAAGAGAAAAAAAAAATTCAGATACAGCCACCTAAACAGTTTTTTATTACTTGCACATTTTTTTAATGGCTTTATAAAGTTTGTGAAAAAGCAAAACTTAAGTAAATTTTGTTATTGTCAAGATTCATGGTTCCTCCATAAGGCAGTGGTGGATATGTACTTTATTCAACTTTTTTAACTAAGAGTTAACAAGAGTTAGTAACTGGCAAAGATCAAAACACTTTACTTATAAGGTTTAGGTTCGATACTTGCCATCAGCAATCACTTTATGATAAATAATTAATAAGTATTACTTCTTGAATTCTTTATTTTTAAATGGGTAACCTCCTCTCTCCCTTAACTTTTGATTATAAAAAAAATAAACAAAAAAAATATTTTTACACCAGAATCTAGTAACAGGAAATAATAATCACAAATCTTCATTCAATAGCAAATGTTCGAAATATTATACTTACATGTTTCATTATGCAAGCCGAAGGTTATGATTAAGAAAATGGGTGTCGAGAAATGAGACCTATATAACATGGGCGGCGGAGCCAAAGTAGATGACAGGTGTCGCTAGCTCCTAATGTTCGAGGCAGTAATATACTAATATGTTTGGCTCCGTGAATCGTTGTTGGTGCCCTTACTCTTAGCTTCGACAAGACCTTCTCCTCTCGAGCTTTTTACTTTTATAGAAAAGAAAAGAAGAAAAAATGGAACTCGTTAAGATTCTGATCTATGTCGAGCTATAAATTCCTAAATAAGTACCTGCATAGTCACCACGAACAGTCAACAGCAACATGCACCTTCCTTGGTGATTCATTAAAGGCATTGGTAATTATATATGCACCTTCCATGTTGTCTTTCACGTGTGAATATTCTTGAAAGTTTTTTTCCTCTTTGTCTGCTTCGCAATTGCACAGTGTGTCTAATGATGCCCCAGTTTGGGGTTGTGAAAAGGAGAATGGGAAGGTCTGTTTCCTTGGTATAATGGTACAAAACTATATGATCGTTTTCTTGTTCAACCATCCCTCAAAACCAGCGAAACTAATTCTCCAAAGAAAGACAGCTCTGCGTAAGATTCAATGGCCATAATCATTGTCTTGCGCTCTCGTATCATCCAGGTTGTTAGTATCAACGTGTACTGGATGGCATGGCCTCTATATATTTAATATTCTCACGGCTCGATGGTCAACAAAATCCATAATTTGTAGTTTGTACCTTCTATTGTTCACTCACTTTTTCCTCTCTCTTTAACTTCCCTCCCATCACACACACACACACCCATCTGAAGAGTTAATCCTTTCCCCACTCACTATTCATATCATGATAATCAAGCCCCTCATGTTTTATTCATTATAACATGTCTATGCCAGTGCTATTGGTTGCAATTAATTAACTTGCAATCAAGGACCAATCCAAGTCCCATAAAGTACAGGGACGCGATAGGGTATAAGTCAGCTCAACTATTATTGTTTTGTGGGGGAATAAAACCTTCATATCAACTATTAATATGCCATCAATCATCAATAAGAAATGCCGTAATTAAATTGAACTCTTAGTGTTTATTACACCAATACCCCCCTTATTTTGAAAGGAAAATGTTGATTACATATAATTTTTTTATACCATCTTCTTATACTTTTTCTTTGGAATAAATAGAGAGAATATATTGAAATACATTTTTTTTTGTTTTATTATCAAAATAAATAATGTAAGAATGGTATAATAAAAATAATGTATAAATAATATTATTATTTAAAAAATTACACCAACATATCTTATTTTATATATATCATTTTTTATTAAAAAAATATACATTTACTTTTATATTTTATGTATGATTTGTATATTATTATTTTTTATAAATAATAAAATAAAAAAAATATAATTTTATAAATAAAAAGAGTGTCAGTATAACCCGGAAGTGCCATTGGCCGATTGGTGTTTGCATCTCTTGCTGGTTGCTACGGAAGAAAATGTTGGTATACGTCCGTTTCAACAAAGATTTTGGATCTTTTGTTTTCACTTTCAATTTGAATACAATGTGCTGCCTACGTGCTCATAGACTGGTAGATATTTCTTATAACCAGAATACTGTGCATATGTCATGCAGTGAATGTCCTCGATTGCTAGCTTAGCTGCTGTGGACAATTTGGAGTATGTGTAGACAAATCGCAGTCATGAAGATTGAAGAGGACCATATATACATATGAACCACACAAGTGATAATGTTTATAAGCAATTTAATAAACTTTCACATCCAAGTCATAAAAGATCCATTAGAATTTGTAGTCACTTTAGGTGGAATAAAAAAGGAAAGGGCTATAAAGGCACACCTAGTTTGCTCTTAAGAAGCTTTCCAACGGGCGCTCTCTCTTATCCATTCAATAATATATACACGAGACCTTTCCAACGGAGCTATACGCGCTAGCCGATCAACATACTGTTATAGAGTGTTAGTGCATTCTTTGTACACTTTTTGGAGGCTCCCATAATTGATTTTGTCGCTTTTTTTTTTCTTTCCCTTTTGTGAACTTGAACTTTCTTTGTGAGACTGAGTGGTGTGATTTAACCTTGGATCCAACGTTGGTGTTTGTGGAGATATAGGTAGACAGGTAGCTTCATGGGAAATGAATAAAAAGGGTATTTCCAAACAAAACGCTAACCCAGGTGAGAGATTCTTTAGTGTTATACAGACAAAAAGTAGTCAGAATTTTTAATGAATTTAATTTGATTTAGGAGTAATTATTGGATAAAATAAAAGGTAGAATAAAATATTAAGAATTACTTATTTATTTAAAAATTAATAAATATATTAAATTATTTTATAAAAAATTCTAAAAAAAATTAATTATGTTTAAGAATAGTTATTAGATAGAATGAAATATTAGATATCACTCACTTATCTAAAAATTAATAAATATATCAAGTTATTTTATCAAAAATTCTAATAAAAAAAATCTGATTAGATAGTATTTCTCTTCTCTAATTTTACTTGGTAATGGTTGTTATTGCTGGTTTCTAGGTAACATCGAAGAAGAACAGCCTCCTGGGAACTGGTACAAACGGACAATATTCCCCACTGCATTTTGCGCCTAGCTAGCTACTGAAACGACCCAAAGTAAAATTTTCAGAACAGAATGTTCTACCTAGATATTTCGTAATATAATATATATGCCGACAATTTTGTTTTCATTCTGTCAAGCAAAAGTTTCCCGGAGAACTAAAAAAATTAAAGTTGAAAACTGAAGAAATTTTTGCGGTCCGCTTTGTAGAAGAATGAACACTTTAGCTGCTGATGCTTTGTGGTTTGCAGCATTAATGGAGTAAACAAAACAGAAGAGATAGCAATTATTACACGTTAAACTTGACGAATATTGAACTAAAGAACAACTGAGAAGCTTTCAAATTACAAATCTCAAGTGTTTTTTTTTTTTTGGAGGTCACCTTGGTTTAATAAAAGTTAAGCAGTTAAAATACCCTTGTTGTAATAATATTTTAACACGCAGTTATTTTAGTAGTCTTATTTTGTTTTTAATTGTATTTTTATCTTTAATGGTACTGTTATTTTATTTTAATTTAATTTAAAAATAAAACTAATAATTAATTATATCTCAAAATATTATTAAAACGGGATTTATTTTTTTTTGATCCGTTGGGGAGGAAAGATGTAGATCGTTCCAACATAAAATCGATCCATGGTGCGAATCTTCCAAGGCAAACAACGTGACCAGTAGCACCAAGCTTCGTCCACAAAAAACGTTTTCTAAAATAATCTATGACCTTTTCTAAAAGCGCAAATATTAAAAATCTTCCCGTCCGATGGATGTCTCAAGTTTGGCTTTGGGGTCAATAATAGGCCTACTGGGCTCCTGGGCCTTGGTGCATCAGAATCTCCTGCCATAAGTTAATCCATGAACTAAACCTTGAAACAAAAAACTAATTTTGGGCCAAAAGTTCATTAGTTACAATTACCAATATAATATAATTGCTGGTCAGTGGGCTTGGGCAATTTTTTCAGCCTTGTAACGTAATAAACTAATAATTCAGGGTAAAAACTTGGATACAAGTATGTGGTCTTGTGATAAAGTTGTTTGTCTTCTTATAACTTCACTCGAGGTAGATCCGGACCCCCCTTCCCGGACCCAAAGAAAAAGGATAATAACTGGTTAAAATGAAGGTTTTCTCATTTATTTACTTAATAAGTAAAATAATAAATAGATAAAAACTTTCTCAATAACTTAGTCGACGGAGAAAATAAGAATCTATATATTTACACATTAGTTAATATTTATATGTCTTCAGATACAGTTGTACAATAATTAATATTTGTGCACCTGCACAAGTGCAAATGATGTAATTTCAAATATTGTGCAACTAGGATTATTATGAAATAATAATTATTTATATAATTCTTGTAAGTGGTTTCAATTTAGTTTAAAAAATAATAATTTTGAGTGAAACTAGCTATATTCAAATAGAGCCTTTTGTGCATTGGTGTATTATCAAAATCATAATCCTCCAAATCCGTAAATTATTTGATTTAGATATCATTACCCATTCAATTATTTCATTTATTGCTGTAGTTATGTGCTACAATTGAGGAATTAGATTTTCAAATCAATTCCAACCTTGTACCGTGTAAATATATATTTTAAAGTCTTTTCTGTTGTAACTTGTAAGTTAATACAATTTCATCTTCTCCATATTCTATCCTCTCTAGTCTTTACATGGTATCAATCTTCTGTGTAAAATATCTCTGTAAATCTGTAAGTCAGTACTCACATATTGTTTCAAGCAACAAATAAAAAACAAGTTTTCTAAAAAAAAACAAATGTAACTTTTGAAATTGCACAACTCTCCTTAAAATTTGTTATATGCAGTGGTAACAAATCTCATAAATAAGTATTATCAATTTAGTAAGTGATAATTATAATTATTAGATTATGGTTTTTTTTTTTGGTCGCTTATGGTTAATAGTTTTATAAGGAGTGGGTTTGGTCGATATTTTCTTCGGCTAAGTAAAACAGAATTTGTGAACCAACTAATTTGAGAGGATTTATGAAAACCCTGGGTGTCTGCGAAAGTTTTTTATAAGTTTGGAATCGAAAATATCGCCTTCAAGTTATGAACTCAATGCAAAAGCAGAAGATAGAGTCGTGAACTCTTTTAAATGGTACCTTCCCTGTTTGGGGATACAACATGTTCTGCACCACTGCCACTGGAAATTGCGATTCAGGGATATATTAGATTTATTCTAAATTCTAATGTGCCTCAGAACTTGGCGAAACTTGAACTACTACATCATTTTTTATCTTTTGGAGCAGAACTTGATCAAAATTGATCTCTCTCTTTGGATCACAATTTGTTATTCATACCTTGTGCAATGCCCGGTCATGGAAACAATAATGGTGCTCCCAAAATGCAGAGAGTAAAAAGCACATTCACGTTACTGATATCTCACGGCAAGCTATGTACATCTTTAATAGATTGAAAATTCTAGTAGGGAAGAGTGGAATTTAGACTCCCGTAGCCTCTCGTGGATACAATTCTTCCACTGCAGGAGAATGACCTCTTCATAGAAACTGGGCTTATGTGCAAACACTCTGCAATTGAGGAACGACGCATTGTTTTAGAGTAATCACCATCTTGCTTCAAAAGGCCAACCGCGTGCGACTCTGTGTCAACCCGTATATGATCAACGGGGTGGCTTTCAGGCTCTGTAGAACAATTATTTGCTAGACCTGGACCAGGACAACTACCACCAGCCAATGTAGAATCAATTGAAACAGATCTCATCTCTGCTTGTATCTCATCATTTAGAACTCCATGATTCTCATTTGGACCATTGAGTAACTGGGGAACTTGATATCTATCAGCATTCACTCGCTCCTTGGAATTTGATTCATCAGCGAACTCTATGGCCTCACTTGGTTCCCCTGTTCCAGCCCTATTTTCGGAGGCCACAGTTGCTAGTACTCGCATATCGTTGCTCAATTCACCATCAGTCCGTGTATTCTCCATCTGGGTCTCTTGGTTTCTTCCCAAATTGGTGTCGTTTTGCTCCCTTGAAGCCAAATTTGTCGTGGCTGCTTCAGCATTGACGTTGTTGGAGACAATACTAGCACGGCAAAGGGGACAATTGGTGTGAGACCTCAACCAAGTGTCGATACAGGGGATGTGGAAGGCATGGCTGCACTTTGGCAAGAGCCTTAAGGTTTCATCTTCCCTGAACTCGTTCAGACACACCGAGCACTCGGTTCCTTCAATCAACCCCTCGTCCTTTCTGTACTTGCAAACCGTAATGGAATTTATGATGGACTGTTGTAAACCAACGGTGGTGATGAACCACACAGGGTGATCAACTTGGTTCTCATGAAGAAACTCATCCTCAGAGTTGTCTGATTGGGAGGGAACGGGTCCGTTGACTCTCCAGCCACACCAATCGGCATAGCACTTGAGTTTGATAACGTAGAAACCAACAACAACAAAAATGACAGTGAACAAAGAAGCGAGGATGATCAAGTAGGAGGAGATGTGGTTACCTGGGCTTGAGGGGTCAGCAGCCGAAATAGGTGGCGGTGGAGGAGAGAAGTAGTAATCTGGCAAAGGGTAGCAGTTGTAAGGGCATGCCGGGTCACAAAAACCAGAACAGTCTTGGGTTTGGTTTGCAGCAGTTACTGCAGGAAAGAGCTTTCTGTGTTTCCTCGCCATTGAAGTTCTAAGAAGAAAATCACAGGCAGAATTGGACAGAAGGGAAATGAAGAATGAGATTGTTACTGATAAGCTTGATCCCAATTTTCCCTGAATTAAAAGAGAAGAAACAATTTTCTTTGTTTTACTGTCTCTTTCGAAGGTTTAGTGGACCCTGATGTGTTTGTTGTGTTTGGTGAACGATAGCAAGTTGAAAGAAGCTTCAAGCCTCCCTTGCTTTTTTTTTTGGGTTTGTTTGACGAATAATAAATTTAGTTAGTTCAGGCATCATCGTATGCCCCTATCCACCATGTTCAACCAAAAATGTTTTGTTCATTTGATACTGCCCTGTTGCAATTTCTTGGCTGCTTGTATGGAATGCTTTGTTGTTTTACATAGAGATTCAAATTTTCTGTCTTTTGAATAGTGTTTTTGTAATAAAATAAATACTTATCGTTAAGTAAAAAATTACAAAGAAATAAATATCATATAATTTAAATTTTTTTATCAAAATTTTTGACAGAATAATTTATCATATTTATTTAATTTTTCAATAAGTGACTAGTTCCTACTATTTTATTCTATCTAATAATTCTCTTTAATTCTAAATAAATTTTATCAAAAATTCTGACTATTTTTTCTACGTGTGTAGCATGATTCTAATTACAATTGTCTTGAATCTTATTCAATCTCCCTTAATTGAGTGTAATTATTTACTTAATTAAGAGTATTTGATTAGGAACATGATGTTACATTTATTAATCAATGGATTCAATAGTTTTTGCAGAGCATGTTGCTCGCACAAGTCTATTTCAAAATTCTAGAATTTATAATAAAAAAAAATTGGTGGTGTTACCAGGGAAACACCTCAATGATTAAGCGTAGAATAAAATTATAAAGCAACATTTTCAAAGTTAATATAATGTTAACTACCCAAATTTTGTAGCACACATTTTACTCCTGTGTGGCTTGATCTGAATTTAATTGTCTCTACACTAATTAAAATTTTAAATAAAGTAAGATAAACTAAAAATACAATTATCAGATGACAGTTTTTTTCAAAGTCTCTGCTAAATAATTTATCAGTACTCCCAAAGCTATTGGTATAAGTCCTTATCAGGATGGCCATATCCCATCTTAAAGTTTGGTGCATTGGGTAATAGTTTTCGAAGTTCAAATCAAACTCAATGAAGTGATGCTGGACGGCTTGAGATAGCAATTGCTTGACAACTTAATATTTGAGTAACACATCTCCTTTCTTTTCTTTTTTCAACACCATATCTAACCCCAAATATTTTAGTATTGGGTAAATTATAAAAAAAAATCATTTTAATTTTGTTTCATATATAATTTATCTTCAAAACTTTCAATCACTATAATCTATTCCCATGACCTATCTAATGTATAATTTCTCTCATTACATCAATCACTATAATCTATTTCCATGACCTATCTAATGTATAATTTCTCTCATTACATCGTAGTGCTGTTTAAAATTTTAACTAAAATTCACATAAAAAAATTTAACTAAAAATTAATGATAGAAGTCGATAGTTAAAAAGTAAATTACACAAATAAGAAACGTAATAGAGTAAATTATAATATTTCTGTAATCGATCCCAACTTTAGGAGATAAATTACACTAATCAAAACTTTAAGAAAGTACATTACACCAATCAAAACGCTACAAATTAAATGAAAAAATATAAAGACATTTCCTAAACTCCATGCAAATAGACATTTCATTCTAACAGCCAAATGAAAATCGTTCATAACGTACACTTTATAAATGTTCACTAATATATATGACAATTTTTCATATGTTCATATTAAAGAAAAATTCAAATAATCAAAGAAAATAAATTAAAAAAAGAATAAAATTAAACAACGTGAACAAAAATTAACAAAAAAAATGTTATTTTCACTCTTATTTACCATTTCTACGGAAAACACATTGAAAAGGCATTGTGAAGTAAAGTTTCATTTTATAAAAAGCAACCTGTTTTCGTAAATTGACCATTTTTCATGAAAAATGATAAAATAGAATAAATTATATTGTCCCAATCTTTTGACATATGCCAAATGCCTAGACAAACTGAATGCTTTAGTAGCAATATCCAATTCAATGTAAGTAAAGATATTTCAATCTTCTCAATTTCAAGAGCTATACAGCTTTGACACCCGTAATGAAATGATACCTCCTTTTTTTTTTTTTTCTTTTGTGTGTTCTTTCCGTATGCTTTGATTATAAAAATAATAATTATTAACAATAAACAAACACTGTAATTATCAGCAGGTATTAGTTCGAGTAAAAAAAATTTAAATTTTTTTAAGAATTAATTTAAGTGGAAGAAAATACTCTGAAAAATAAAAAAAAATAAACAAACACTGTGACTAATAACAGTTTGTCATATTATATTGCAGACGGAATAACACAACCATTAAAAAGTGAATGCGGTTAGCTCAATTCATTAACAAAAGCAAAAAAAAAATAAAAAATCACAACCTTTAACAAAGTTATGGGTAAGGCCCCAAGTTTAGTGATGGAAGAAAAATGTCACAACACAATTTTCCATTTTCACTACTAGGCCTCAAGCAATTGTATTTGTCGTTAGAGATATTAAAAAAAAAATCATAACCTTCTACTTAAAAGCTTAAACTTCATAAATAATTAATTAAATAATTAAAAGTTTAATTCTTATTGCTCTAACTCTTTATAATTAAATTAAATGTCAACATAAGATAAAATATATCTAAGCTTGATTTATGATATTTTTTGTTGAATTGAAGCTACGTGGTTCAAACACTATTCGATTGCAATACATTAACAGAATTTAAAGTTCATGGCTATCATAATAAAAATTAATAATTAAATAACTGCGACAAAAATGTGAACAGGATCGCAAATAAAAAGACATGATCTGTGTCCCAAAAATGAGTTTTAATACAAAACTGAAACTTTATCAAAGAAAGTGAATAGTTTGTCCTTACCCTTTTTAAACACGTTTATAAGATGATAACGGTCAAAATCAATGCAACAATCAAATCGTGCACATACAAATTAAAAGCATAGAAACAGCATAGATAAATTCAAAAGTAGAGTATATCATGTTGAAAAAAGTGTATGCAGATAACTCACGGCAAGCGAATGAAACATGAAATAAAGGGAACAAAAGGACAGAGAAGCCTCAGACACAGGGATTATCCTGGTTTGACTATAAACTTGGCCTCTGTCTATGCACCAATTCACACTAGGGATTAATTTTTACCATGCAGATTGCAGAACGTTACATAACATCATATACATCACCCACCTTCATCTTGCAAAAACTAGTTTTTTTAGGCTTCCTTGATACCTCTACTTTTGCCCCAGCCCAGTACTTGCAACTGCTTCAATTGCTACCTGCGAATTCACAAAGCTCTCGAGTCTCCACCCAACCAGGGCAATACAACGAGCACTCAGCTCTCTAGTTAACCAAAGTCTTCTTAAGAAGTGTTGGGAAAAATCCTCCGCATGCAGAAATTAAGCAAATAGAAAAATGTCTGTGCTCACCACTTCACAAATTAATTCACTAATTTCAATCAACAATCATAATTACTAATCTTGAAAATATATATCTCTCACCAACCCAAAAGCTCAATGCAACAAGTCTCTCACAAAACAATATTTTCCCACTCAAACAAAACACTCAAGCAAAAATAACATTCATAAATCTTCTCCACCTCACACTAGAAATGGTGGCTTCCAATTTCTCGTCTCTTTGTGCGGCGGCCGCACCACTCCAAGGAAGAAGCTTATTTCCTCTTCCTCTCACGTGCACACACCCTCCCTTTTCATCTTTTTTTTTTAAATTTATTTTCAAGTGGGCTCAACCCAAAACAAGCTTAATCTAACGCAAAACCCAACAAAAAAAAAATTCTCTATTCTATTTTATAGAGTGATGCAACACGAATCAAGCTCTTACAGAGACTGTAACAGTACCTTTGCACAGGCAAAGTACATAATTAAGAATGAATTACAAGTCAAATTAAAGAAATATTTATATATCAGTAGTGCAACAAGTAAAATTTGCTTTTTATACTTTATTCAAACTAAAGGCACATATTTTATTAACTCTAGTTAAAAACAGCTTGAAGGATAATAGGAAGCAAAGGTGAACTTTCAGTATAATTTTTTAAGAAAAAGAAAAACAAAACATGAGTCCCTTGATAAACGAAGACAATTAGAATGGGTAAATCTAACATAACAAAACAAGGGCCCACAAAATATATTCCGATAAACCTAAAAAGCAACACAAAAGTAATTGATTTTCATAATATCACAATCATAATTTTTAGTATTATAATTGTTAATTCATAAAATAAATTATTCAGAAAAACAAATTAAAAAAAAAAGGTCTAGTTGTCGGAATTGTATTGACCAAATGTGACTAGGCTCAAACCTCACATGTTCAACATTTATTTCTAAAAAGGTAAAATTGTTTGAGGGCAGTTTTAATAATGTAGCTAATATAAAAGGAAAATACATGTTTGTACACAAGTCAACTTTTTTAACCTGTAATTCGTAAAAATTAGAATTACTCATATTACAAGCTCGTTTAAATGCAAGTCATAAAAATCGATCCGTTTAACTCGTGGGGTTTGACTGGACCTTTGTGATGGTGCAAATAGACTTGAGAAAGGGGTTTGAGTCAAGTTTTGTTTAAAATAAAACTTTCTACAGCACTTAAAATAATAAGATCAAAAACACACATGAGACTACTTATATACTAACATAAGCAGGCTAATCTCTAGCAGGTTTAAATTTCAAAATGCGAAATTTGACATACACAAAGTTTAAAATATATGCAATGGAAGAATAACACACAGTCAAGCAAGATAATGTAAAAGATAAGGGATAGAAGAGCTTGCACAAAGCATTTATATTGGTTCGGCTCCCAAACAATGGAACCTACGTCCAGTTCCCAGCACAGTTGAGATTTTTCGCTATTTCTGAGTGTTATTTCTTTAATCCTATTCTCTCCAAGTTAAAACAAGTAGTTTTCTTCAACTCTAATCTCTCCAAGCTAAAACTAGTCTAAAACCTCTCCAAACTCTCAAATCAACTAGCCACACAAGATTTTCATAAATACAGTGATAAACAACTCTATTACAGGGTAGATATTCAAGTTTTAGCACAATACTATGAATGTTCTGCAATGAAAGCACTAGAACTCAATTATTCTCTAGTCATTCATGTATTCCCTTCTTTTTAGGGTTTTGAAATGAGTTGGGAATATAAAAAACATCTCTAATTAACCGTTGCAGACTCCTAAGCTCATTTTTTGAAAAGCTTCAGCCAAATTTTTTTAGCTTTTGCAGCTGTTGAAGGCTTTTTCTTGCTTTGTCTCTAAGTTGTTCCCATTTGTACAGTAAATATAAGTTTGCATTAATTTTGGGATCTCTTATAAATACTTCTAACAGCTTTTAGCAGTTTTCGTGTAGAGCAGACGCGTGCAGTGCAAAAAGGTAGCTTCATGAGTAGACTTATATTCAATTCATGAGCAAGCTCATCATTCATAATCCAAAAGCTTGACTGATGGATGTTAGCAGGCGCATCTTCAATTCATGAGACGACTGATCCTTCACAGCAGTAACTGAAATCTTCATGTCTTTAAGAGCAAATTGATTTTCTTAATAAGCAGGGTCCAAGCTGGTCTCTTTTAATATTTTAAAAAAAAATTTGTGATATACAACAATCTTCTTCTTTTTCAATTTATGTTCAAAGACTTTGTACATGAGACAGCTTCATATACTTGTTAATTTGTTCACATTTGTAACTTGTATGAGACATTCATGTGATCTTTTGATAAATATGCAATATAATCCGTTAACCAAGATTAAGCATGAGCAAACAGTATAAAATGATCAAAAATAGTATTTGTAATCATTACCAAATCAATGCCAAAATAAATCTTGGGTTAACACTTTATTATATATTTTTTTTTCTTTTTTAATTTTCTTTTCTTAATTATATTGTTTAATTTCTTCCATATTCACTTATTTTGAATATTTGATGAAAAAATGGATCAAGTTATATAATTTGAAATAAGATATATCACTAGAAATATTTAAAAAATAAAAAATACAAAAAAAATAAAACTAACAAGTTAATGGACTGACTCGTTAGCTTGTGAGTTAAGAGAGTTGAATTAATACCACATAAAATATTAGCTCTTTTAATAAACAGGCCAACTCGGTCCAGTCCACTCAAGATAAGCCTATCACAAGCCGAGCTAGATTGGCCCGTGTACCCACCTCTAATTGTAACTGGGTTATTTAAAAATATGTTTGTATTAGATTTTTATTTCTCTTTTTCTATTTGCGTTTAATTATTTAGTTTTGGTTTTTTTGAAAACTAAAAAATTAAGATTAATGAGAAAAATTTTCTTTATAACATATATATATATATATATATATATATATATATATATATTAAAATTTAATTTTATAAAACAAGAGCAACTATAAGTTGCAGTCATTTGAGGTAATTTGAATGAGTGAGAATTTAAATAGAGGTTATGTGAAAAAAAAAAAAAACTTAGCGGTAATTACTCTGTATTTTTGTATACCCTCATGCTAATTAATTAGATGTTCAAACACGACATCAGCAAACTGACATGATGAATAAGCTAAAGAAAACGAATATCGACGAAGATAAGTACGACTAAGATTTCAACGTAACATTGTAACGTGAATACTTAAAAGCATATCCGTGAGGAGCAAAGGAATGAGAAAATTGACTATAGAAACAACTTGTATGTATATATTATCTTGACTTCGATATAACTTTACATCTAATGCATAAAATATTGCGTCTGACTACCCATGGGAAACAACCAATTCAAATATATACAAGTCATACCTACGTTTTCTATTTCCACTTTCCACCGTCCTAGCTATATATCTAATTCAATCCTCCACCAAAACTCCAGCAACCTCATTGAGAAATTGTTCTGATCGCTGCGAGTATCAGATTCGCACGTCGATGGCAAATACAATCTTTACTCAAAAGCCTACTTGCTTAGCCGCGGGGACATTCGGTGTATGTCAAGTTTCAAAAGTTGATCCCACTCAACGTCTTCGAATCAACGCCAAAATCAAATATAATCGCTTCTCCGTTCCACAACAGAACCAGGAGGGCTTGAGAGTTCAGAATGACGCAACAAGAAGGATGTACGTAATCTTACTAATTAATTAGTTTCGTTGCAAATACTTCTGCAAGATTAGCTTCTTGGAGAGCTGTTTCTGAGTTCTTTAAGATTGCACACCCATCGTGCAGGAACATGGCTGTCCACGCCAGTGTGGAACCCGGAGCCCCGCTTCCTGTTGATCCTTCTCCTGGTCATTGGTAACTCATTTCTTCATCCCACTAATCTCTGATATGTAATATTAACTTGTGTTTTTTTTTTTTACTTCCCCTTTTAGTTTAATCTATATTTGCAATTGATAGAGTTTAAAAAGACATTCTCTAGCAGGAAGTTTTGGATCCTTGGAACAATAATCACGATACTTTTATCCTTTTCGAAGGGCAAATGGGGACCTTTGCTAACATTGAAAGGTAAGAAATAAGAAGAATCAGGTTGACTATTAGCAAGATGCATGATTATCTGCATTAGTTATTCCTGAAATTTGTATTTATGCATGATGAGTTATTTCGCCCCTTATTTGCAGAGAAAGTTGAAACAACAATAGATGAAGCAGAACGGGTAGTAGACATTGTAGAAGAAGTGGCTGAGAAGGTGGAGAAGGTGGCAGAGGAGGCTGTCAAGCATCTTCCAGAGGGAAAACTCCATGATGCTGCTGAATTTGTCGAAAAAGTAGCTGAAAAAGTAGACAAGGATGCCCAAATTGCAGAAGATGCATTAGAAAAGGTATTAACCTATTTGAGCAACAACTCCCTTGTCTCTTTTTTATCACATTTTTACCTAGTGGCTAGTGCCTTGTTTTCTATTCTACCTTAATAAAAAATATAAAGCAACAAAACCAAACAATTGCATACGCATCAACCGGGTCTAGATTTTTACAAAATGCGATAATAATTGATACCCATTTTTGTTAGCAGCATCGAACTTTCTCTACTGTTCAACTATGAGTATTAATTAACAAGTGCCCTTTATTTGAATCACGGGTGTGCAGGACCAAAAAAACAAAATGGAAAAGAAGAAGCATATGTTCTTTCGTCTTAATTAGCTTTGAAAAAGTCATCTTATGGCGGCATAGATAAATCTAGGCTGGATAATCTGATAGGTTTCTATTCTATGATTTGACTTAGTGTTATAAAGAGTTACAATATTAGAAGTTTCCTGTCAATATTGAAATACTTTCCTTTCAACCAAAAATTAATCTTAGACAATTATAGTAGAATCTGGCACATGCAACATGTGTAGTCTTCAACATGCCAGCTGCCAAAACTCATTTTTCAATCAAGATGCCTTGTTCTGGTATCTTTCCTCCAAACCAATAAGAACAATAACTTGCTATAATAATTTACTTCTTGCTGAAACATCGGTTGAAATTTCTTCTGAAGGACAAAATGAAAAGAATTTATACTTTGATAGTCATGAAAAATGTTGAGGAATTAATTTGGTCCATGATTTGAATAAGAGATGACGATGAATTTAGATAAAATTGCAGGTAGACGACGCGGAAAAGGAGTTGGAGTCCTTCTTTGAATCAACCACTCATCAGGAAAATACTGTCGTGACTACAGACTCAAAAGATAAATAGTAGAGGGAAACACGGTTGGATCAATGCAACATTTCAACATTTAATATTTAATATAATTTGAGACAGATCTAGAGAGAGTTACTTGATTATTTTATATGTTTGTAATTTCATGTTTGCTGTGAAGGTTGTAGTTGATTAAGCTAAGGAAATCTCTTGGTATGTTTTTAAGCCATTGAGATCAACTAATGATACTTTCAGTTTGAAGCCATTTCTGTCTACTATACCAACCACATGAAATATAATTATTTAGGAAATTCATTTCTAAGAAACCTTCATATGTAAATATATGACTTGCGTAACGTGATATGTATATTTAACTGGGATTCAGAGCAAATTGACGGTAGGAAAGTTTATCATGATTTTTTTTTTTGGAAACAACTATCCTATTTTTATAACCTTCTCTTGGTAAGCAGCCACATGCGAGCTTTATTTACTTTAACATTGAGAAATTGTGAATGACTTTCCTACGTTAATATCTCTCTTTGGTCAATCCAATCTCTCATTACCATTCTCCTCTCTCATTATAGCTCTAGATCAAAAATTAAGAGTTGATTCACATTAAAACTCTCATTCACATTATTGTAATCTATTTTATTAACAATACAATTTTAAGGTCCATCACAAGAGAGCTTTTAGGAACTAGTGTCACCTTCCCATTGAAATGACTTTTTACCTCACTAGTTACATCTTCAAATGAAGTTATGCACTCTTTTCAATGAAAATTTATGGGAAACATGATCAAGCTCTTCTAAAAAGCAAATCAACCAATGTCTTTCTTCTTCTAAGGTAGTGTTTCTTCTTCCAATGTGTTTTATTTCCTTGAGCTGTTTGGCTGTTTATCATTCCCAATATTACTCATTTATTATCTCATTTTTTCAAGAGTCTTTCTTACTCCACAAGCATTCCTTTTTTTTTTTATGTATCCTTGTTCTTGTCTTTTCTTTCCTCTCACTCATTATTATTTTTTCTATCTGTGGGAGGTTTTTCTCTCTTCCACCCTCTTTATTTCTTCACTTCTTTCTTTCAGTGGCCCTCATTTCATTCCTCCTGATGTGATTTTTCTTCCACTGGATTATTACTGTGTTTCAGGTTTGAAACCGAGGGTGAGAATTAAATTTTCCTTCCTCAATTTCATTTTTTCTGGTGGTCTTTTCTTTTTTTTTCTTTAAAGTCATCGTTGAGATGGGTGAGTTCTTATTGGATGTATCAATTTGAACCATGAAACTTTTTTGTTCTGCTTCCAACTTCTAAATATTGCTTGAAATTATGGGTATTTATTTTGATTCGCTTCACAAATCATCTTTCTCCTAAATGTAGGTATTTCTTGGCTGCATGGTTTTTAGATTTAATATCAGCAAGCATATATTCAATTCCTTGAACAGTTTATAGAATATTCTCATTAATTAAAAAAAATTTGGCAATAAAAAATAAAAAACACAAAAACTTTTTTTTTTGTTAAGGAGTGAGGGATTTGAGGGAAGGGGCAGGGAAAGGGGAAGGAGTTGAGAGTCGAATCCCAATACTCTATATCAAAATACACTGCCTTTACCATGTAATTTACATGCCTCACAGTGGAAACACAAAGACCTTGAAATGCATCTTGAGAATCTTTACTGAGTTTCAATGGATTTCAAAACTGTGGGTTGTTTAGGCAGAACCCATTGGACATTATTGTGGAGAGCCCGATCATGTAAATTTGAAGGAAAAAAAAAAGAGAAAAAATAGTGAACAAGTATCCATGTCAGCTAATTTTGGGACCCATTTTCATTTTCTCCTCGAATTTAAAAATTAAAATCTCATCCCGACGGTTAGCCCTCTTTCCATTTGAATCTAGAGAGACGGAGCGAAAATTTCTGGTACTTAAACCATTGAACCCTTTTCAGAGTGGTTTTGAATTTAGGAAATTATTTGATTTGTACATTAAGTTTTATATTTAGGATGTCATAAAATTAGAATTGATTTATTTTAAAAATTTATTATATTTAAATTTATTAATATGTGTTAGTCTAAGTAAAAATGATTTAAGTTTTTAAACATAATGTCAGAGTTTTGATTTTTAATGAATGTGAATAGAGCATATACTGTTAATATGTCTCATTCTCGCAAGGGATATCACCGAAAGTTGATAGATTAATCTTTCATCTTTCGGGTAAGAGGATATTTTAGGTGTATCAAAATTTTTTTTTAATTATATATATTTAAAAGTTAATTTAAATTTGATTAGATTTAATAAATTTAATATAATTTTAGTTTAATTAACAATTTTTTTATTAATTAATTTATTTATCTAATTTAAATAAAAATAATAAAATAAATGTTAAAATATCATTTTGATGTTATTAAAAATTTATTTAATATTAATTTAATTTTTTAAATATATTTAATATTAATTTAATTATTAAAAAATATGTAACATCAAATTAATTTTTTAAAAATTTAAAGTAACATTAAAATAATTATTTTAAAATATTATTCATATTAAAAGATTATTTTAATATTATTTTAAATTTTTATATTACTAATTTTATGTCATTTATATTGAAAGATTCATTTAATGTTATTTTTAATTTTTAATTAATTAATTTAATATTATATATTTTAAAAAAATTTAATTAAATATTAAATAAATTTTTAAAAAATTAAAATAATATTTTAATATAAAATAAATTATTAAAATAAAATAAATTCATACTATATTTTAAACGTAAAATTTAATTTACAAATTAAATTAATATTATATTTTATAAATAATTTTAAATATAAAATTAATTTTTAAATTACGTTAAATTAAATCAATTCAAACTATCCCAAATCAATTCTTTTCTGTATCATTCCAAACAAAACCTTAGCAATCACTGTAACTTCTTTCTGGATCAAAATACTGATTTTGAATTTGTGCAACAAGAATGGATCTTCCTCGAGACATCGATGATGATATCAAAGAATCCATTGATGTTTGCTCGGGCCTTCTTGTCTCTTCGCGAACTCTAGAGTCCGAGCTTCAAGCCGTCCTAGAGTCACAACCGCACCTCCTCGATGAGCACCTTTCCCTGCTCGCCAAATTGAAGGAGAATAATGAACTCATCGAACGCGCTAAGGTTTGGGGTCTTTTCGATTTTTCTTTTCAATCTTTTTTTTTCTGTTTCTCTGTTGATTATTGGTTTTTGAATGATAATTATAACAAGTTTTTTTTTTTTTCCTTTTTTGTGTTTTTGAGTAGTCTGAGGCGACTACGAACGCACAAGCCCTGAAGAAGTTAGTTGAGAAGAATCAGAAATTGGCCTCCGAGTGTGAGGATGTCCTGGCGTAACACGACAGGGAACCGTTGATGGAATTTGGGAACGAAGCTTATGAACGGGGACAGGAGGCTCATTTACATGCCCTTGAGTTGGAACAGGATTTGCTGATGTTGGAGGATGAATTGAAGAAATACAAGCAACTGAAGCAAGAGCACGAATCGGTAACGCTATTTTCTATTTTTATTTCCTTAGCTACTTTTCTCACTCCCTTCCTAATATCAAATTAGAACTAATTAGTGTACTATATATTCTAAAAGAAAAAAAAAATTGTAATGCTAGCTAAGGCGGATATGAAGGGGATACTGTGTAAATTGTAAGGCCTTGTGATATCTGAACTAATTAGTGGACTATCAAAAACTGAGGTTTCTGTGTAAACTGTAAAGAATTCATTTTTACACAAATTTAGCCATTGGGAGAATACTTTCAATCATGCATTCACTGCTGAAAAACCTTTTGCAGCGGTAGGGGATTGATTTTGTAAGCAGTTTGGTTCTACGGATATGTTCGGTGGATTAGTTGCAATTTCATATTCTGATGTAAATATTACATTGTGGACTTGAAAATCATTTGATGCACCTTCCTTAGATTTTGTTAGATTTCTTATGCAAAAGCCAAGTAGTGAACTGTTGCATAGCATAATTAAGTGAACTCTGATAGGAAAAACATTTGAACTTGAAAGTATAAGAGGCACCTTCCTCTGATTTTGTTGGATTAAATTAATTACTGATCATGCCTTTTGGTTGGAAACTGTACATAATCAGATATGAAGGACTTTGGATTTTGGAACTTAATTCACTTATGGACTTGCCCTATTTAACAGCTATTCTCTTTACCAACTTTCTTTTTTTTTTTTTTTAATGGAAACCTCCTATCTTTTAAGTATGTATTATTGCCTTAATTTGTAGGAATTTGAAAAATCACTTGGCAGTGTTATGTTCTCTCTAGGCTATCAAGCCATATAAAAGAAGCACCAAAGGTGGGAGTAGCTGATAAGCCTAGAATGTGTTGCTTCTATTGTTCCATAATGATAACAAAACATTGAGATAATTTGGTATGCTCACTTTGTATAATTATAATGCATTGTGTTACTGCTGACTCAAGAACCATATTATTGACTTTTAGTTGCTGTTAAAATGACAATTTTAATGTTCTTTGCCATAGATGATATACAATCATCAGCTATCTATATTATTGAACTTGTACTACTATTGCTACTGTAATATTCTTGTTTACAGTTTCATTTTTCTTCCATTTGCTCTAATCATGAAATGATAATGGCTTTCACAAGTTCTAGTTCATTTGGTGATCAATGTTAACCACAGATCATGGTTCTAAATTGCAGCTGCAATATTGTTGTTGCGGGAACGCGACCGCAATTGCGGCTGCATTAGCCGCATTTTCTCGTAATTGTCTGCAATTTTTACAATCGCAGCGTAACCGCATCCGCAACCGCAACCGCAATTTAAAACCATGCGACAGATATTTTCATTTTCCATGAAGGTTGATTCTTCTTCTGCCAGCACACTTGGGGAAGAGAATTTACTTGACTCCCTTTTGGCAACAGTTACTAGAAAAGATGATTGTCTACATATGCATTCTTGGATGCAAATAGTGAAAATGAGTGCTGTAAGAAGTTGCTGACAATGTGGAATTGGTGAGCTCTACCTCTTTGCTCCTCATCTTCTTCTGTCCATTTTCCTTTTGTTCTCATCATTCTTACGCACTATTCTTTTTTGGCCAATTTGTAACTGTTGCATCATATTCCATACAGTTAACATAACTGTAGCTTATAGCCATTAGGACCAACTCCTGTTCATATTATCATTTCATTTTCTGTTAGTTCAGTTTTAGAAGCCTGATTTTTTGTTATGGATTGGTAGCTTAAAGCCATCAACTCGGAGAGTTTTGTCACTTGTTGCTGAAGTCAAGTCACTTGAAAATGATAAGAAGCATATAAGGATTAACCTTCACCAAGCTGAAGAGGAGGTGAGGATTGATTGATCCCTTTTTTGGTGGATCTTTTCAGTTTTTGGATTATTTGATCGTTGCTTAATAACTGACTTAACTTGGTATACCATATACGCAGGTCAAATTACTGTTTGATGAAAATAACATATTGGATGAGAAAATAACTTATCCTGGTTCTGGTGGGAAACATACCAGCAGTGCATCTGCCAAGGTGAGAAAGAGTTGAGGTTAAAGGAGAAACATGTGATGTTTTCTTGTAGCATGTGTTGATGCCAATGTTTCATTGGAAGTTCAATTTCATTTCATTTCTTTTGTCCATGCTTGTTATATGTTCTCATCTAAGTGACCTAATATGTATCAGTTGCATTTTTTGTTTCCATCTCTCCTTAAATCTGTGCATATTTCTATTTATATTTATTTGGCTTTTGCAGTCAAACAAGAGAAAGTCCAGTCCCAAGACAAGTTGTCCAATGGAGAGGAAGATTGATTTTGATGATCTAGATTCAGCAAGACAACCATTGTAACCCTTAGGAAATAACTCCCCAGACTGTAGAATGTATAAGAAGTAATGCAACTAATCTCATTAACAAGTCTACTAATTTCTTCAGTACAAAGTTCTGATGGTGTTTCCGATTTGCAGATGAGTTAATTAATCACATTTTGCATATTTGTGGTATAAATTGATATCGATCATTGTTTTGTGGAATGGGTTTCTATCCATTATTCTTGGCGTTTCTATTTTAATTGAATTTGTTGTTTATATTGACCATGAAATTCTGGATTGCGTGCTATTGCGTAAATTGATTAGGTGGAATGAATTTTGGAATTTTTTGGTACCAAATAGTCCTTTATCCAGTCCCTTATTTTCAAGTTGCTCCTTTAACTTAATGGAAGCACTATTTGTTACAACTTAAGTCAGGAAAAGAATTTATCTTAAAAGAGTAGCATATTAAAAGGAGAGTTACACGTTTTAAGTATCACATTAAGTTAAAAAAGGTGAAATTTAAAATCTTAATGGTGGCGGCCATGACTATGAGGGAATCTTTAAGAGTTTTCAGAAAAAATGGAATGGAAGGATTAAAAAAGAATAACAATGTTATTTATACACTTTTTATTATATTATTCTTATATAATTTTTTTTAAATAAAAAAATAAAAAAATTATACATTCTAACACACGCTCTAATTATTTTCTTTTCAAATAAGAAAGAGTAAGTGATGGTTTAAATTTTTTCATATGCAAGAAATATTTTTCAAAAAAGAAAGTGGGGAGGATGTTAGGGTCAAATGGATTTTGGGCTATGGGTGATGGATCCAATTGGATTTAGATAAGACGGATTATGGCCAGATGGGTTTCTGACATGATTTGAGCATAGGGACTTGATTTTGAAGTTGGGCAAAATTGTGGAGAATTAAGTGGGTAATGGTTTATTTGGACAAAGTTTTTAAATTTTGTGATTGTGACAGAGGATTTAATTATGAAATTCCTTTCATTTTATCTATTTTTATTTATTTGATTTTTATTTTTTGTTATTTTCCATAAAAATAAAATGTACCCAAAGAAAATTTGGTGTTGACAAGTATCATACATAAATACTTATAATGTATCAATTTGGATTGATTGATTTATTTTTCGTCCGTTTTTTAGTTTTTTTGACAGCCAATTATACAATGCAAGTGATTTTGAAATATTGGACGAGATTACAGGCACCATTTGTTGATTTTATTTATTATTCTGGACTGTGGCACATAACCTCATTTTTTTTATAAAGAAGGTCTTTCTGATAAATGAAGAAAGAGGATAGTTATATGACATGCATAAAAGGAAAGGTTTGAGGACGACTCTCTTATTTAAAATTTTCTTATGTTGTTTAGGTTTTTGTTTAAATTTATTTAACAATACACTGATATGACATGTATCGTACAAGCAAGGTTAAAAATAATTTAATAAATAAAAAATTTTAAAAATACAAAAATAATGTGGGCTAGAAAGATTCTTAAATGCATATGTTAACGAGATAATTTTTTTATATTATATAATTGAAAATTAGTTATATTTTATATTTTTAATGTTAATTATTATTTATATATAAATAATGATAAATAATAATAATTTATAAATTTAATATGATACACACTCAAAAATATAGTATAAAATAATTATCTTATTTTTTATAAAAATTTCTTGCATGCCAAATATTGGATGACTTTCTTTTATTTTGTATAAAAGAAAATTGTGAATATTTGTGCAAATAAGTTACATATCACATTCTGAAGAATAATTTGAAAATTAAATTTAGACAAAAAGTAATTTTATTTTTTAATATATTTAGTTAAAATTTGTAAATTTGATTTAAGGATAATTTCAGTGATGAATAAAATTAATTCTGAAATCGGATTTATTAATTTTTCGAAAACATCCTTACAAATAATATTTATAAAATTAATTAGAATAAACATCACTTAATAAATTTTTAGAAAAAAGTTTCCTCCTTATCCACTTCGCTTGGAGCTTGGAACGTCATCTTCTATTCTTCAACACCTCGAACCGGTTTCTGCTGGTATCTCAGGATTCAGAAAGGTCCTCAACAATGAGAATATAGTAATTATAAGACTCGGCCTTCTCAGTGGTAATGGCGCTTCTTCGTCTTCTCTGCTTTCCTTCAACAGCGCACCTCTCCACTCACTCCACGGAACTCCAATTCCATCTAAACCCTCTCTCATCTCTTCGGAAAAATCTCTCTTTTCGCCAGCCACCCTCTTCGTTTGATTTTCTACGCCTGTTCCTCGCACATGCCCCAAAGGTTAGGACCAAAGAGACCGCTAGCTTTACTCTCAAATTTGCCTCTACCTCCCAAGAACAAGTGCTTGATTCTTCCCAAGTAAATATTTCCGCCGAGGGCCGAGAAACCGAGGCAGCGAGTGAAGAATTTTCTCGGACAAGGTTGATTGCTCAGAACGTGCCCTGGACTAGCACTCCTGAAGATATTCGTTCTTTGTTCGAGAGGCATGGAAAAGTTCTGGATGTTGAGGTTTTGTTTCTTCTTGTCTTTTTTTGCCCTTTTTGTTTTCCTTTTATCTTTTGGGTTTTATTTTCTGCTAGCATTCAGCTTTTGTTTCTTTATCTGACGAGGGTTTCTGTTTGTTTTCGCGCTTAAGCTTTCTATGTATAACAAGACCAGAAACAGGGGTTTGGCGTTTGTCGAAATGGGTTCGCCGGAAGAGGCTCTTGCGGCTCTAAATAATCTCGAATCGTATGTAAGCTGCATCAAGTTACAATGTTTCACTTGTCTCTTATCTTTTGGTTATTAATGTTTTTCACTAGCCGGAGAATGCTATAGACTTGTCAACACTCAATACACCAGACCCTTATACTATTTCGCTTTTTCTGTTCTGTGGGATTAACCATAACATAAGGGTCAATCTCTGTGTCTTTAGTTCTTGAATTCACACTTATTGCCATTCGCTTTTAATGATTCTATTATTATAAAGAAGTATTTTGGGTACAGCTAGGAAGAGACTTTGATTTGATATTGCTTTTCCTTTCTTTGAATGCTCTATAGGAGTTTGAGGGTCGCATACTAAAAGTCGAATATGCTCGGCCAAAAAAGAAGAAAACTTCACCTCCTGTGCAACCAATGCCAGGGACATTTAACCTGTTCGTTGCAAATTTGTCCTATGAAGCAAGGTCTAAAGATCTCAGGGAATTTTTTAATTCAGGAAGTGGTAGTGTTGTTTCTGCAGAGGTTATATTTTATGATAATCCTAGAAAGTCCGCTGGTTATGGATTTGTGTCCTTCGAGTCCAGGGAAGAAGCTGAGGCAGCTCTTTCTGAGTTCCAAGGGAAGGTAATTGTGGGGTTTCCGTAGTTCAGTTAATTTATTTGAATTATAATTCATAAATTTGGGTAATGTTGTTCTCGTGAGTTTTCTTGTCAATTTCTTATAGTATGGAACACTATATTTAATAGGAGAGATGTGGGGAAATTTGTTCGTGTGCAGATTTTCATGGGAAGGCCAATCAGGGTGGCACGTAGCAGGCAATTTGTTAAACAACCAGTAGAGGAGAGTGCAAGTTCTGAAGAGACATCTTCTGAGTCGAGCGTGAGTGGGGCAGAAGCAGATAAAGCTGATTGATACCATCATTCCCCTGCTGCGTGTCAACATTATTGATGTTGTATGCTCTTTCTTCAGACGATTGGGATTGTTTGCTCTTGATTACCGATAATGCAAGCAAAGTCTTCCATTGATTTAAATCATACTTATTTTACATGTGGTTTGTGCCATTAAAAAACCAGAGGCTCAAGAGTTACTAGAAATGAATGGGTGTAAGCATAAGCATTTTTGTGAATCTAGAATTGTCGTTGAAATGAATGATCACATCTCCATGGGATCAATATCTTCACTGCTTAATGTAACTTGAAGGCGATATGTTAAGAAACCAATTATGGGGTTGCAGATTATATAACAACCATTTAAATCAAGTATTGGCATTTAACCCATCTATTGATAACATTGTCATGCCTGAATATTACATTGGGTTTTTTTTTCCTTTTTCTACAAGGTATTCCCATTAGGGATATTAAAATCGTCATTTTTTATAAAGTGTTTTTTATCAAAATTTAAATTCTTGACATTAGAAATAAAATTTGTTTTATTAAAATTTTAAATTTTTTTTAACTAAATCATACCTTTGTGAGTTTATTATAATTGAATGCAACCACTGAGGAAATAGAAGGACTGAAGGCAACTAAATGAACGGTATATGTATTTTTTTAGTAAAACTATTGTAAGTTACCAAAGCTGGGGCCCTGATATTATTTGGATCAATTCTCAAACCCCTAAACGCCATGCCAAGTAATACCAATTCATTTCTGTGCAGGCAACTTGTTATATAACCCATAAATTGAGGATTAAATAACAATCCTTAACACCAAGAAAGAAAAAAATTACAATCCTAATGTCAGTAATTTTACCCCATCCCCTTGGCGCCCAACACCAAAAAAAAAAAAGGATTTAGCCATGAAAACCCGCCATTGAAGGTCAAAATTCTATGGGCTATGGTGTGAAGGAAGAACATGACCTAAGATACGAAAGATGGAGATGCTTCTCTCTTTTCGTAATTTTAATGCTATGTCAAATCTGCTCGAGAATATTACTTCAAATCCTATAGAGCATGCTAGTTAATTGACATAGACCCTGATCTGGTGGGTGTCCTGGATATTATGCAAAAAAGATAAATAATTCAACCAAATTGATAGATAAAGGACAATGATTCTCCCACACCCAATGTGAGGGAGGGGTGTCAGTAATTTGGACGGCTGAGAAAAAGTTTAAGTTGACTCAAGTTATTATCCTAAGCTTAAAAGAAAGAGTGATAAGTGTGAGAACTGAAGATGTGAGAATCTTGTTTTTTTTTTTTTAAGGAGTCATTTGTTTTGCATTCTCAACCCCATTAATTTGATTGATAATATTAAGCATCTTGTGAAGCTTGACTAATTGTAGGTGTCTTCCTGCTTGCTAGTGCTACTCGATAAAATTAGTTACCTTCCCTAGCAGCAGCTGCTGTTGCTGTGGTTTTAACAAGGAAATATTTTCCCCCTACCTGTTTTTATTTGTTTTATCAGTATGTATCTCATGCTCTTTTACATATCATGAGGAAATTATTTGCAAGATGAATGCCAAAATCATTCTGGTTACTGCTAAGATTTGACAAATTAAATTGGTTTTATCTGATGTTTAATTTCAAGGAGGTGTTTTCGTCTACACAATTGCTGATGGAAGTAACATGAGAAGCTGGACACTCTTCACAGTGATGCTTGTTCCCATGACACTGACTAGTAGTTGGCCAGAAAGCAAGGGACCCAGCAGCTCCAACCATTCCAACTTTATTCTGTACACAAATGGAAACAGATGCTTTTGGTGTGCAGTTAGGATCAAGATTTCGGATGTCCCATTCTTCCCACAAAGAAATTCTGACTTGTTCTTCCTTCTTCCCTCTAAAGGAATTTCTAGAAATGAAACTCTAATCTTTTGTGTGATAATACTCCAACCTTAAGCCCCAAAAAAAAAAAATTCTTAAGGATTATGTATAAATTTTTAAGCCTCCCAAAATAGATAAAATTTGCCTCACCTTCTAAAATTTTACAGTATATATGTGAGTATGTATTTAGCACCCAATCTAAAACTTTCTAGTTCAGCCCAGTTCAAATCACATGAAAGTTGAAACTTTACATGCTTATTGGTTAAACTAAATTAATTAAAGAATAAACTCTCATTTTAATCCTCTAAAAACACAAGTGTCATCACTTTAATTCTTCAAAAATTTTGTCATCAATTTAGTTTTTAAATCTAAAAAATGTCATTGTTTTGGTCTTTCAAATATATTAATCCTAATTCAATCTCTCAATGATCGAAAAATATCATTAATTTAATCATTTAATTATACAAAATTATCATCAATTTAATCTTTCAATTATTAAAATTTTGTGAATTTAATCTATGTCTATATATAGAAAGATAATTTTAATGACACTTTTTAGATTTAAGAATTAAATTGATGACAAAAATCTCTGAAAGACCAAAGTGTCACACTTACATATTTAAAAGACCAAAATAGAAATTTACTCTTAACTAAATGTATTGTAGTCCATAAGGATGATAACAGAGAACTATGATGCACCGGTATCCTTCATGCACTCCATAATTATCTCATTTTGGCATGCCGGGATTGTTTGAGAACTAGTTGGTTGGGGTTGGAATATTATATTTTGAG
The DNA here is from genome assembly GCA_019955255.1 of Castanospermum australe. NCBI lineage: Eukaryota > Viridiplantae > Streptophyta > Magnoliopsida > Fabales > Fabaceae > Castanospermum > Castanospermum australe. The sequence continues at coordinate 1,226,565 of NSJW01000435.1, read as the reverse complement.
TAAATTATTCTTATTTTTTCTTTTATTTATCTATTTTTTTACAAAAACTTTTTTATTTTCAAAACCTACATAGACCTCTCTTTTCAAGGGAGGGTATATAGTATATTTTTAAAATATAAACGAGGTCTATATAAATATTTAAGGGAGTATGTGTAGATTTTTGAAAATACTTAAAAAGTATATATAGGTTTTGAAAATAAAAGAGAATTTATAAAAATATAAGTAAACAGAAAGGATGTTAAAATAATTTACTTTTATATTTTTGTTTAATAGTTCATTAGTTTGTGTAACACAAGAAGTAGGCTTTAAGCAAGCATTCATTTTCAAACCATGATCTTGCTTTTGTAATTATATATGATATTGAGAGATCCCCATCCAATGAAAGTGACGATTGTTCCTTCTAGGCACCAACACACAACCTTCCCAACCATAACCGCAAAATATATCTACAAAATTAGAATTATGCACTCTCATAAAACCAAAAGACAACAGAGTTATCAACAAAATATTGTGCAGGGAAAGGAGATAGATCTATAAGCTTAATCTCCAGTTAATTATTCTTCATTCGCAACCATCATAAACGATCATCATAGGTTTTGTCAACAACAGCGTAATTGCAAGAGAATTATTACATTCAACTATTTCATATAATGGGAATTGGAAAACAGAAGACCCACTTTTCTGGCCATTAGGTGTGAAGTGTAAATCAAGTCATCCTCATGCAAAATGAGACCAACTGGACCTAACTCTAATCTAACAACTCCACCATCCCCTTCATACAATTCTATAAAGCAAACCCATTTTCCAGCAGCATACTCAGAGCCTCCTCTGTAGTCTGTTTCCCTTCTTTCCCCTCACTATCTCATCAAATGGCATCCTCTACTGCGTTGGTTTTGGGTCTATTTCTAGCAATCAACATGGCCCTGCCAACCCTGGCAACTGTGTACAGTGTCGGAGAAACCTCAGGTTGGACAATCGGTTCTGATTACAGCACATGGACTAGTGGCAAGAAATTTGTAGTTGGTGATAGCCTCGGTAAGATCCTTTTGTTTCATGCACAACACAATGCTATGCTATTGATCTCCATCATTCAGATTAGGAAGTACCTCATGTACCTTATGTGCGACAGTTTTCAACTATGGAGCTGGGCACACCGTGGATGAAGTTAAAGAAAGCGACTACAAAAGCTGCACCACCGGCAATTCGCTGAATACAGACAGTAGCGGCGCCACCACTATTGTCCTCAAAACTGCCGGCACTCATTACTTTATATGTGCCGCTCCTGGGCATTGCGGGGGTGGCATGAAGCTTGCTGTAACTGTCAAGGCTAAAAAAGCCGCTGCTCCTGCTGCATCACCGTCATCCGCGAAGGGCTCACCTTCTGACGCCACCGCAGACACAGACACGGGACACACCCAGTACCACCCCCTCCACCACCACCACCACAACCACTCCAACCACCACCACCACCACGACCCCATCATCCACTAGATCAACTACGTCATCAGCGACTAGTCGCTCACCAATTTTTGCTATGCTCATTGTTGCTTGGATCTCCTACTGCCTCTGGTATGAGTTTGCCTAGAGATAGCCAGGACAGAGGCAGTGCTCCCATGGTTTCTTTCTTTCTTTCTCAATGTACTCTGTTTTCCCGTTTGATCCAATTCAGATTTTGCTGTGAGTAATATTTATCCTAATCGATGTTTCTTGTAGTATTACTTATCAGTAAATCTCATGTTTTTAATCTTGTTTAATGTTCACAGTGAGTAGTGAGGACTGCTTACTAACAATCCCAAGGCTATGCTTCCTTGAGTAACTTAAAAATGGAAAACTGGTGAAATTTTTTAAAATGGAAAATAGTGAAAATTTTAATAAAGATTGTACCTGCCAATTTCAGTCACTTTTATACTCTGAAAATGAGTTGAGAGTGATATTTCACTCTCTACCAAGCAATAATATACCAAAACTAGTTTTTTCTTGCCCAATTTTAACTCTTATCCATATGACATTTTCATTTTTCATGTAGACTTTATTATATCCAGGTACTTTTTACTCTCTGCCTTTTCACTATATTTATTCAACCAAGTAAACCTTGAATCTCTAATCTGAGAATTGACTGGGAGAAAGGAGAAAGAGATGAGGAAGAGGATGGAGGAAGAGCTTTGTTTGAAAAAGACATTTTCACCTATGAGGGAAACCAACTCTGGTCGACTTTTAGTGAAGTTACTGAGTGTCTTTGACACCTTCCTTATATTAATCATACGTTTAGAGGGTCAGTGTTATACCAATTTAAATCCCATAATGATGGAGGAAATGTGTTTCGAATTAACAATTTTCTTCTCATCGCTTCGATTTTTTAGAAAAAGAAAAAAAAAAAAGGAAAATTCAGCCTTTTGTGTGCGTATGTGTAATGGGCAAAGCATAAAAACTACAGAAGATCTATAGGCAAGAAGAGAAGAAAGCTCTCAACAATCACAACAGATTTTCGAGTTTCGTACAATGTGTGTCCATGATCTTCTATTTTTCACTTCTTGTTACAGAATATGAATAGTTACTGCTGTAGACACAAAACATTGAATCAAAGCGAAGAAACTTCTCTGCACCCAAAAAAAAAAAAAAAGTGAAGAAACTTCTTTTGCTTTTCTTAAGTTTTGGATCTTGGGGAGAAGAAACCATAAATGATGGTGATCCGTACGTACCCTTCGGGCCATCAAGCTCGCATCATAAACGAGAACCATTACACTGACCTAGTACTTCCACACAAGAGTCTGGCTCCAAGTCAGCCACTCGAGACCAAGTCGAACGGGATTCAAACTCAAACGCTTATAAACCTACTCATGATAAGATAGAGTTACCCCGGAAAACTCTCCAAACAAGTGGTAACGGACTTTAGGATAGGCTCGACGAGGAAAAATGGTAACCAAGAGCTAGGCCCAAGTCCAGCTGTATCCAAAACCAAAAAAGTTTAAACCCAAATGATTCAACTAGTTTGGTTCAAACTATAATATAATATATATTATTATACACTCGTTCAGCTTCCATCTATAGTTTGTCACAAGCAAAAATTCACAATGTACAGCACTTCTATAACCAAAAATGCAATTTTAATCATTCATAAACTAAATTTTATTTTCTGCCACAAGAAAATAACCACGACCCAAATTGCTATTGTGCTTTATTTACCAGTTGGTTTGAAAATTCAAAAAAGGAAAATTCTGGGTTATCTTTTGTTTTAGTAACTAGTAGTCTAATACTGTACCAAAAAAGCTAGTAGTCTAGTACCCTAGCCTGCTCCCTGCCCAGTTGGCCAATTATGGAAAAACAAAACAGTTAGCGTAGAAAGTAGAAACCTTCCAAAACGAAGGGAAAAAAAATGTAAAAGTTAATGTTTTCGCGTTTCTAGCAAAACACAGACTATAGACGCACATATGGTTTCTCCTAGTAGTACCTGTAGCGAAGCTGAAGCACATGGGTCCATGACACATGAAAACCCGCGGGTAGCTGTTAACATGTGACACCTTTTTAAGCCTAGTCCACCTTTTTCCTCATCCAGCGACATCAAAAACTCACTTTTGTCGACTACTACTTGTTCCTTTTCTTACTCTCACAATTTAATTAATAAGTCACTCCAATCACAAGCACACCATCCTTAATCCTCCCCCCAAAAACAAGCTTTCATTAAGCAAGCAAATCAAAAGAAAATTATCATTAAACAGATAGATAAACCCATAGGCCATAGCCATAAATAAATGATCCATAACCCTAAACAGAAGGCCTCTGTATAACTACAACGTCCACCAATCCCTATCATCGTCCACTGCTAAACAGAATCATAATATAAAATTAAAAGCAACAATGAAAAGCTGATATCCAACTCCAACTGACAATAGTCACACCCTAACCATGGAACTACGGCGACGCCACTCGCACCATTATCAGCAACGCTGCTGCCGCCAAAGCGGCGGCCACAGATCCACCGGCTGCGACTCTGTTCATGGCGGCACTGCTTTTAGGAGCCTCTGCTGGGGTCTCGCTGATGGATGGTCCTGAACCGGCTGGGGAGATAGAGGGAGAGCCGGAGGGAGCCGTCGGAGCAGACTCGATGGGGGATGCGGAGGGTGGGGTTGGGGCTGTGGTTGGGGCAAAGGCAGGGGTTGGGGTTGGGGAAGGCGGAGAGGACGCCTCTGAAGGAGGAGCGGAAGGAGATTTGGGAGAGGCAGCGGGTGTAGCGGTGGGTGGAGTGGCCTTGGGGGTAGAAGGTGGCGCCGGAGAGTTCTTGGGGGAGGAGGCGGGAGACTGAGCGAAAGCGGAGGTAGCCAATAAGGCGGAGAAGAGGAGGAAAGCAAAGTTGGCCATGGATGGCTCGAGAAAAAGCAAATGGGTTGATGATGTATGTATGTGCAATTGTGGTTGTGACTTTGTGCAGTGTGAGGACTGATGACCAGGGAGAGAATAGAATGAGATTCAAAGGAGAGAGCGAGAATGACACTTTTGGTTTGATCCCTTCGATGTTTGAACTTTTTAACTTGAAGTGGAGAGAGGCGAGTGGATTTGAGTAAAGACTTAATTTTGATTTTTTCGATTTATTTTTTTGGGTTAAATTTTTAATTTAAGTTTAATTTATTATTAATATAAAAAAATTTATATAATTATTCAATTACACATTATTAAGGGTTTGAATTTTTAAATAATTAGTTATCTTAATTAATATTTTTTAATATTTTTATAATTTATAATTAAATAATAATAATAATAGAGATTGTATTAATTAATACAATTTGTGATAGTTAGTTAGTAGTAATTATTTATATAAATAAGAATATAATAAAAATTATTGTATTATTAGTTTATTTTAAAAAAATATTAAAAGGTTAAAAAATAATTTTTTTTAAAACAAGACTATACATTTTTAATATGTGTCTTTATTAATTGATACTTTTATTTATCTAAAATTCATAAATTAAAGAATAAGACATAATTAGAACAAATACAAAAATTAACGAACTCTACATATATTAGATTGACAAAAAGAAAAAAATATTGAAAAATATTAAAAAAGATATGCTAAAAATTAGGAGATAGAAGAATCAGAAAATTTGTTATTGATTCTAATCAGGTGGTAGATCTTTTGGAAGGTAATGGACATTCTACAACAAAGGATATTCAGGCTTTGGAAACGCAATGAATTCAAGAGTCTAGAATTGTGAATTCCTCTCCTGACAGTGTCATTCCAGAAAATCCTCCATCTGACAACCAAGAACAACAGCTCCAAGATTCAGCACCATCCATAGATCTCTTTCGCACGGGAAGCATTAAAAATTCACTGCGGATGCCAAACTCCAGAACACCACCATCCAGCACCAAGAGCCCATTAGAAAGAAAATTTGTGAAATTTTACCCAAACATTTAGACAAAGAGATTGTCGACCTAGAATTTGTTTGCTGCTGGATTGACAAGAGGGTACCTCCACTTCCATCAGATGTAGATGACGCCAAGAATGGATTCAAAAAGAGGTAATAAGATTTCTTATGCTTCTCAATTCAAAAATTTTCCCATGTTTTACCTCTTCTTTGGCCAAGGAAATAAATCCTCTAGTGCAAGGATTAATACAACATTAGATAAGAAATATGATGAGAAGATTATCCTCGTCTTTGATCCGTTTCATTTTTGGAGTTGACCGCGATTATTGCTAAAATGAGATTCCGGCCAACCCCTGCCCTCTCAATAAAGAGTAATCCAAAATCATGCTTTTGGAAACCGAAATAAAAAAAGAAAAAAATGGGTGACGGAATCAATAAACGTCAAAATTTCAATCTTTGAAGTCCTTATCTAAGTACTTAGGGTGTTGGTGTTGGTGAAAAATAATAGTTTATTATTTTTTTAAAAAAAATTATTTAATATTAATTTAATATTTTATAAATATTTGATATTAATTTAATTATTTAAAGATATATGATATTAAATTAATTTTATAAAAAAATTTAAAATGATACTAAGATAATTCTGTAAAATAATTTTTTAAAAGAATTATTTTGATATTATTTTAAATTTTTTAAAAATTAATTTAATATTATATATTTTTAAAAAATTATTTTAAAATTATTTTAAATTTTTAAATAAATAATTTAATATTATATATTTTTTAAAAATTAAAGTAATATCAAATAAATTTTTAAAAAATTAAAATAATAATTTATTCTATAAGTCTGATATTGATAAAATAGTTGAGAGAAAGAAAAGTTCATGGGTGAGTGGATCGAGCTTGCTCTAGGATTGTCACTGTGACGATCTTTTGTGTGGTCAGTGTTCCTTTTACTACATATCAATTTTACCTGCTGGATATTGAGCATGTGCATTGGGCGGACAAAAGCATTATTACTTGGAGATGAAGAGTAGAGTAGAGTAATGGGAATTGCGACCATGGAAGGAATATTGGAGTACGCAGAAATGGCATATAGCAGCAATTGCGGGACATTGTCCCCAAAATTGCAGTCTCATTCTTTGATTTTCATTCAACTTTGAAGATAAGATTATTTTTTATGGGATAGATATTAATAAAAATTATATTAATTAATATATTTTGTAATAATTAATTCTTTAATAGTAATTATTTATATAAATAAAAATAAGATAAAAATTATTGTATTATTATTTTATTTTAAGAAAAATATTAAAGGTTCAAGAATAAAATTTTTAAAATAAAATTATTTTTTCTAATGTGATTTATATCAGATAATATAAAATTTTACATCAATAATAGATTAAAATTAAACTTAATATTTTTTTATATTATATTTTATGAAATAAAATTTTGTTATATAAGCTAAAAATATTTTATTAATAATATATGAAAATTAAATTCTTGAAATAATTTGTACTCTTTATTTAATTTTATTTCTTTAATAAAATACTATTAATTAAAAAGAAATTAAATGTTTAGTTTTTAAAATTAATATTATTTTGTTTAAATATATTTTTAAAAAAAGAGAGAGAGACAGGGACTTTCAATTGAAATGAAGGGCAGACCTGGCGTCAACAAGCGAAGAATATTTTCTTGATGACTATTCAGTATTGAGTCAAGTGCGGCGGAAGAGTGTAAACAAAATACAAAGAAATAAATAAAAATAATATTAAAATTTAAGAATAGCTTAATGTTTAGTTCAAAATTTAAAAAATATTTTTAAAAATACCATTCATGAATATACTATTATGATATTCTCAGCATAATGGGAATGGTTTATACTATTATGAGAAATTATAAAAAAAATTTCGATTCGTGAGAGCCGTATATCATGTGAGATACTTCTAAAATTCAGAAATTAAATTTAAATTATGACAAAATACCGATCAAGTGAGCCAATTCTCGTTAGTTATATCCAAATTTATTGATTTTTTTGCAATGATATGAAAATTTATATCTTATTATTTTACAATAAATTTTGTTTAGTAAATAAGTTTGTAATAATAAAAATTATTAAAAAATTATACCAAAAAGAATTAGTAAAAAGAATTTATACCATTCAAATAATAAGTATTTAAGTAAATTAATTGTTGTCTATACTATTATATGAGGCCAATTCCTCCTCTTTAATTTTCAATTTTTAATTTTCTACAAAATTATTAATAACTAATTAAAAATAAATAAATAAGATAAAATTATAAATATAAACTATATTTTCACTTCTAATTATATTTTCACTTCCCTTTTTTATTTTTCACATGATTTTTTCCAAAATTAAAATGAATTTTTATTAACCGTAAATAAAAACAAGTAGATAAGACCAAAAAAAACTAAAAAAAAAACTTATTGCCTTTGCAAAGGATACTCAATTTCGTTGGGATTCAAATTAGCGTTTTTCATAATTTTACGAAAGGGAAGGGCAAACTTCATCCTCAACTTACAATTCAGCTCCCTTGTCGTTTTTATATAACCCTAATCCTCCACCCTAAACTGCTGTTTTGGCCCAAAAAAAAAACACACTTGTTTTGACCAAAAAAAAATTATATAATTCAGGTTTCTATTCGGTTTTTCTCAATCAGCACTTGATTCCCCTCAAAGGAATCGCTTTTGCATGCCTACTCCTTATTCTAGATCTTCATTTCAACATTCATTCCAGCGCTCCATTTTATCTTTTTCATCAATTTTGTGCTCTGAATTGTAGTTACCTTCTACGAGTTGGTTAAGTATTGACGCCTTCATACTTGCTTTCATTAATATTTGTCTTTAAGGTAGTTCTTTATTTCTTCGTTGAAATGAAAAGATATTTGTATGTTTTTTTTTTGTGTTTTTTTTAACCATTAATAATTAATTGAACACATATAAAAAAGAGGTAAAATTATAAATACAAACTTTTTTATAATTATATTCTATAGTTACAATCTCTTTAAAATATAAATAGTTAACTTTTTATTTTTTTCTCAAAATTACTTTAATTTAACTAATTAATTTATAATTATAATAAAATTATAATTAATTAATTTATAAAATAATTATATAAGAAAAAATTAAAAAAAATTACACACTGAAAAGCATGATAGTGCCACTCTAAATTTGTCCTGAAAGAAAATTTTTCATAAATTAAAAAGTTGAATATCTTATTTTAGGAGAATTTGCTATAAACTAATAATCCCATAAACATATTGATATGTGGTAGGGTCTACTTAAGTCGGTGATTTGTTACGACCTTTGGCACACTCTTAACGCCAGACAGAATGCTTTGTACAAAGAGTAACTCTGTCTTTTAAGTGTGCTTTGGCTGTGACGACCCTTATTTATAGTTCTCCACCTCCTCAATGAATAGTGAAGATCTAGCAAAATGTACGGTGGAGTTGAAGTTCTAAATCCTTCCCACCTTCATACTCTAAAATATTTAAGATATTTACATAGAACATTCTAGAGTTGCATAATAGTCCTAAAACATTCTTGAATGGTTGAACCATTATAAGGCTTTTATGCTTAGAACCATCTAGAATCTTCTACGAAACTATAAACCATTTTGGACTTTTCTAGTAATCTTTTAGAACTCTCTAGAAGGTTCTAGAATCTTTCAAAATCTTCTAGAACCTTTCTCAAAATTATAAGACCTTCTGAAAAAATTTCACAACATTCCCCAACATTTTATAAAGTTCTAAAAGCTTCTCCAATGTCATAAAGAATTCTGGAACATTATTGAAAGTAATCTATTCTCAGTTCATTACTTTCATGATGTGTTGGACTATTATTTAAAGTTATTCATAACATTTGTTTAAAATAAGAAACATTAATAACTGGAAAAAAAAATAGATTACCAATCCCAGATTGGAAAACTTCTAATAAGATAGAGTATGGGTTTAGATTAGAATTTACAAATTTAAATTTGAATGAATTTAATTTTATAAACTTGATTTTGATCAAAAATGAATTTAAGTGAAATGATTTATGTTTGATAAAAAATTATATTCAATTTAAAAATGCTAATTTAAGGCTTTGGAATTCTGCTCTTTTGCCGGATGTTTGGTGCATTTGGATGGAGTAAAATGCTAGAATTTTTGTTGGGCAGTTTCTTCATTCATCTATTTTTATAGGACAAGCTTATTCTCCTAACATCTGTTGTTTCAATTCATAGGTATTTTAAAAGAATTTCTTAGTCTATTTAGCAAAGGAACTAATTTACACTTTTTGTGCCAGTTTAACCAACAAATTGAGTACGCGATTTTTTTTTTATAATTTTACATGTTATGGGCCCCTTGACATCCTACTTTTTGATATTAGAAACTGACCATTTAAAAATAAAAAATAATTACTTCAGATTAAATGAACTTTTGAAAGTATAATTTCACTTGAGAAAATAATACAAACGTTAATATAAACAAAATAAAAAATAAGTAAAAGTTAATTTAAGTCTCAAAAACTAATTTAGGTGAAGCAAACATCGACCCAAATACATCCAAAGACCTCCACAATCCCAAGGTTCTACAATAATTTTATATCTTGATAAGATTGCATCTTTGGCAAATGCCTATAAAAATAAATAGTTATAAGATTAGTTAACTAAATAACCAATTTTAAATTCCTAATTTTCTTGCCGAAGAAAAGGAGAACTCTTCAAATCTGTACGTTGTAGGGTTGTTTAAAATCAAACTGCTTAGATGAAACCAAATCACCCAAAACTGATCAAAAACTAAATACATTGACCAAAGTTTAGATTTTTAATTAGTTTTCATTTTCATGGAGTACCTCCGCTCTTTTTGGTTTTTAGTTTCTAAAACATTTATTTACTTAAGAGAACATCGATTGTTCACCTCATTTAGAGGTGATTTTTTTATCTGCTTTGAAGATTTTGTGGCGAAAAGGATAATAAGGCTTTGGAATTCTGCTCTTTTGCCGGATGTTTGGTGCATTTGGATGGAGTAAAATGCTATAATTTTTGTTGGGCAGTTTCTTCATTCATCTATTTTATAGGACAAGCTTATTCTCCTAACCTCTGTTGTTTTAATTCATAGGTATTTTAAAGGAGTTTCTTAGTCTATTTAGCAAAGGAACTAATTTAACACTTTTGTGCCAGTTTAACCAACAAATTGAGTACGCGATTTTTTTTTTGATAATTTTACATGTTATGGGCCCTTTGACATTCTACTTTTTGATATTAGAAACTGACCATTTAAAAATAAAAAATAATTACTTCAGATTAAATGAACTTTTGAAAGTATAATTTCACTTGAGAAATAATACAAACGTTAATATAAACAAAATAAAAAATAAGTAAAAGTTAATTTAAGTCTCAAAAACTAATTTAGGTGAAGCAAACATCAACCCAAATACATCCAAAGACCTCCACAATCCCAAGGTTCTACAATAATTTTACATCTTGATAAGATTACATCTTTGGCAAATGCCTATAAAAATAAATAGTTATAAGATTAGTTAACTAAAATAACCAATTTTAAATTCCTAATTTTCTTGCCGAAGAAGAGGAGAACTCTTCAAATCTGTACGTTGTAGGGTTGTTTAAAATCAAACTGCTTAGATGAAACCAAATCACCCAAAACTAATCAAAAACTAAATACATTGACCAAAGTTTAGATTTTGATTAGTTTTCATTTTCATGGAGTACCTCTGCTCTTTTTAGTTTTTAGTTTCTAAAACATTTATTTACTTAAGAGAACATCGATTGTCCACCTTATTTAGAGGTGATTTTTTTATCTGCTTTGAAGATTTTGTGGCGAAAAGGAGAATAAGGCTTTGGAATTCTGCTCTTTTGCCGGATGTTTGGTGCATTTGGATGGAGTAAAATGCTAGAATTTTTGCTGGGCAGTTTCTTCATTCATCTATTTTATAGGACAAGCTTATTCTCCTAACCTCTGTTGTTTTAATTCATAGGTATTTTAAAGGAGTTTCTTAGTCTATTTAGCAAAGGAACTAATTTACACTTTTGTGCCAGTTTAACCAACAAATTGAGTACGCGATTTTTTTTTTTGATAATTTTACATGTTATGGGCCCCTTGACATTCTACTTTTTGATATTAGAAACTGACCATTTAAAAATAAAAAATAATTACTTCAGATTAAATGAACTTTTGAAAGTATAATTTCACTTGAGAAATAATACAAACGTTAATATAAACAAAATAAAAAATAAGTAAAAGTTAATTTAAGTCTCAAAAACTAATTTAGGTGAAGCAAACATCGACCCAAATACATCCAAAGACCTCCACAATCCCAAGGTTCTACAATAATTTTACATCTTGATAAGATTGCATCTTTGGCAAATGCCTATAAAAATAAATAGTTATAAGATTAGTTAACTAAATAACCAATTTTAAATTCCTAATTTTCTTGCCGAAGAAGAGGAGAACTCTTCAAATCTGTACGTTGTAGGGTTGTTTAAAATCAAACTGCTTAGATGAAACCAAATCATCCAAAACTGATCAAAAACTAACTACATTGACCAAAGTTTAGATTTTGATTAGTTTTCATTTTCATGGAGTACCTCCGCTCTTTTTGGTTTTTAGTTTCTAAAACATTTATTTACTTAAGAGAACATCGATTGTCCACCTCATTTAGAGGTGATTTTTTTATCTGCTTTGAAGATTTTGTGGCGAAAAGGAGAATAAGGCTTTGGAATTCTGCTCTTTTGCCGGATGTTTGGTGCATTTGGATGGAGTAAAATGCTAGAATTTTTTTGTTGGGCAGTTTCTTCATTCATCTATTTTATAGGACAAGCTTATTCTCCTAACCTCTGTTGTTTCAAATCATAGGTATTTTAAAAGAGTTTTTTAGTCTATTTAGCAAAGGAACTAATTTACACTTTTGTGCCAGTTTAACCAACAAATTGAGGACGCGATTTTTTTTTTATAATTTTACATGTTATGGGCCCCTTGACATTCTACTTTTTGATATTAGAAACTGACCATTTAAAAATAAAAAATAATTACTTCAGATTAAATGAACTTTTGAAAGTATAATTTCACTTGAGAAATAATACAAACGTTAATATAAACAAAATAAAAAATAAGTAAAAGTTAATTTAAGTCTCAAAAACTAATTTAGGTGAAGCAAACATCGACCCAAATACATCCAAAGACCTCCACAATCCCAAGGTTCTACAATAATTTTACATCTTCATAAGATTGCATCTTTGGCAAATGCCTATAAAAATAAATAGTTATAAGATTAGTTAACTAAATAACCAATTTTAAATTCCTAATTTTCTTGCCGAAGAAGAGGAGAACTCTTCAAATCTGTACGTTGTAGGGTTGTTTAAAATCAAACTGCTTAGATGAAACCAAATCACCCAAAACTGATCAAAAACTAAATACATTGACCAAAGTTTAGATTTTGATTAGTTTTCATTTTCATGGAGTACCTCTTCTCTTTTTTAGTTTTTAGTTTCTAAAACATTTATTTACTTAAGAGAACATCGATTGTCCACCTTATTTAGAGGTGATTTTTTTATCTGCTTTGAAGATTTTGTGGCGAAAAGGATAATAAGGCTTTGGAATTCTGCTCTTTTGCCGGATGTTTGGTGCATTTGGATGGAGTAAAATGCTAGAATTTTTGCTGGGCAGTTTCTTCATTCATCTATTTTATAGGACAAGCTTATTCTATTAACCTCTGTTGTTTTAATTCATAGGTATTTTAAAGGAGTTTCTTAGTCTATTTAGCAAAGGAACTAATTTACACTTTTGTGCCAGTTTAACCAACAAATTGAGTACGTGATTTTTTTTTTATAATTTTACATGTTATGGGCCCCTTGACATTCTACTTTTTGATATTAGAAACTGACCATTTAAAAATAAAAAAATAATTACTTCAGATTAAATAAACTTTTGAAAGTATAATTTCACTTGAGAAATAATACAAACATTAATATAAACAAAATAAAAAATAAGTAAAAGTTAATTTAAGTCTCAAAAACTAATTTAGGTGAAGCAAACATCGACCCAAAATACATCCAAAGACCTCCACAATCCCAAGGTTCTACAATAATTTTACATCTTGATAAGATTGCATCTTTGGCAAATGCCTATAAAAATAAATAGTTATAAGATTAGTTAACTAAATAACCAATTTTAAATTCCTAATTTTCTTGCCGAAGAAGAGGAGAACTCTTCAAATCTGTACGTTGTAGGGTTGTTTAAAATCAAACTGCTTAGATGAAACCAAATCACCCAAAACTGATCAAAAACTAAATACATTGACCAAAGTTTAGATTTTGATTAGTTTTCATTTTCATGGAGTACCTCTGCTCTTTTTAGTTTTTAGTTTCTAAAACATTTATTTACTTAAGAGAACATCGATTGTCCACCTTATTTAGAGGTGATTTTTTTATCTGCTTTGAAGATTTTGTGACGAAAAGGAGAATAAGACTTTGGAATTCTGCTCTTTTGCCGTATGTTTGGTGCATTTGGATGGAGTAAAATGCTAGAATTTTTGCTGGGCAGTTTCTTCATTCATCTATTTTATAGGACAAGCTTATTCTCCTAACCTCTGTTGTTTTAATTCATAGGTATTTTAAAGGAGTTTCTTAGTCTATTTAGCAAAGGAACTAATTTACACTTTTGTGCCAGTTTAACCAACAAATTGAGGACGCGATTTTTTTTTTTATAATTTTACATGTTATGAGCCCTTTGACATTCTACTTTTTGATATTAGAAACTGACCATTTAAAAAATAAAAAATAATTACTTCAGATTAAATGAACTTTTGAAAGTATAATTTCACTTGAGAAATAATACAAACGTTGATATAAACAAAATAAAAAATAGGTAAAAGTTAATTTAAGTCTCAAAAACTAATTTAGTTGAAGCAAACATCGACCCAAATACATCCAAAGACCTCCACAATCCCAAGGTTCTACAATAATTTTACATCTTGATAAGATTGCATCTTTTGGCAAATGCCTATAAAAATAAATAGTTATAAGATTATTTAACTAAATAACTAATTTTAAATTTCTAATTTTCTTGTCAAAGAAGAGGAGAATTCTTCAAATCTGTACGTTGTAGGGTTGTTTAAAATCAAACTAACTTGTTTGCTCTCATCCATTCTGAATTATCTCTTTTCTTTTCCAATCAATTTGATATGAGAGCAAAAATTTTATAGATGAACTTTTTTTTTATTTATGGATATTGTAATTAGTTTACTGTTGGTTTTATTTTATGAATTTTAAGTATTTATTATGATAAATATTTTTTTGTTTGTTTGTTGGTTTGAATTGATACCATTTCCATCGATTTAGTTGAAAATCAAGGTGCCATTCGAGTTGATTTCTTGCCATTAGAATTGTCTGAGGGGCTGTGCAGCCTGCGGGCTTACTGGGCCTTGCGCAAACATTAGGCCTACACAATTTCATCTCCAAACCTAGGCCCGACCCAGGCAAAAACCCAAATGGGCATTGTTATAAAACACTCGCGTGCTGTGCCGGACTCGAATTTCATGACCTTATAAAATGTTTTGTTATTAAAATTTAAAGAAAAATTTATTTTTATTCTCTGAAAAAATATATTGTGTATTACCTTAACTCAAAACTCCAACCTTTTTTTCTTAACCAACCCGTCAATCCATTTACACAAAACTTTGTACCAATGATAATATCCAACCTCTCTTCTCAATTTTTTATCTGATAAAAATGAAGTTTCTTTTACAAGAAGTGATAAAAAAAAATGTGATTTATTTCAACAAAAATAATCTTATTTATAAAAGTGGTCTTTAGTACACAAGTTTTTTCCCTCATTTTTAGATCAAAATGCTCTTCATTTGTAATTTGCGCCAATACTCTCTAAAAATAACGCCTTAGTCAATGATTAAATCAATGATAGAATTTTTTATTTAAATTTTTATTTTACAATGTAACACAAAGACATCCTTATACATTATAGTACTTTAATTAACTACGAACAAACAAGAAACATGTTTGGGTATTGGCATCGATATGTATCTAATTAATTTTTCATGCCATAAGTAAGAACCTTTCTTGATTATTTTACTTATCTTCGAAGCAATACTCATTATTTATATTAAGATGGATAAAATCTTCTACTTTAATAGGGAGCAAATTGTGAAAGGATCTTTTTCCAAAGAAGAAAAAGAACGCTTTTAAATATCTTAGACTCGATTTGTTAGTTCTACTGAGTTATATAATAATAAATAGATTGAAAAAATTTTCTTGTTATTAGGTAATAATATAATATAGAGATTTTTATAATTTTTGTAAAAAGAATAACTGCTTTAAATAATCTATGCATATAGTAGATATATAACTTGAATCTATATTAGAGCAATACATTGAACACTTCAATACATGTTATTAAATAAGGTATATTACATATTAATCAGAATCAACTTTAATAGTAAAAAATTGATTTCACATAAAATAAATAATCTTGAGAAGAGTTCTCACTTTGACGTATGACCGTATCTCGTGATATTAATTTCTTACTCAATGAGTAAGGGAATACTATGAAAAACCTAAAAAAAAATATTAATCCAATTTGGATGAAAATATTATCATCAAATTTCACTCTCTTAGGTTTTCACTCATGATTTTAAGATAAATTAATATTATTAAAACCAGTCCAGATAATAAATTAATAAGACTAATGGTTCAACGTTTTAAATTGATTGGTCGAACTAGTAAAATAATAATATGAAATTTAAGAAAATATTCATAAAATATTAAAAATTCTTGAATTTTTTCAAAAAAAAAAAATTAACTGGTTGAATTGGTTAAACTGACTAGTTCAAACAATTTTGATTAGTTTTGTATAATTTTGATTGATCTAGAGTGATCTTACTGTAAATTTGGTTATAAAACTAAATTATAACTAATTAAGTGTCTGATTTGATTCTAATATCAGTAAGACAAATATATTGAATATTAATAAGATTTAAATAAAACTATAAATTTCATATCACACTCTTTCAAATTTTTTTAAAGATTAGTAAGTGCATTGAAAAATATTTAAATTAATTTATTTTTTAGAACATTAAGATAATTTAAACGAAAATATTTTTAATGAAAGAAATTAAAATAATTTTAAATAATTTTTTTATCTTAAAGGCAGATTTAAATTCATGAGTGATACCATAAGAATAATTTTTAAAAGTATAAGGTATTTGAAAACTTTAAAAATCATTTTAAAATAATACAAAGTAAAATTAATTACATAAGATGAATTTATTTAAATTAAACTTACTTTTATATTATATTGAGTTAGTAGTCTCTTGTAACTAATAAAGGAGAGAAAAGAATACAGAAAAGAAAGCAGACTGAAAAAGATTAAATTAGAAAAAAAAATTGAATTTTGAATTTTTAAAAATTAATTTTACCGGAAATTTTAGTCAGTTAAGAATCGACTTTTTAAAATTTGAATGATAGTCAAACGTTTTATATTTAAAACCCAGCAGCGTGTAAATGACTTTAAAAGAGTTGCCAAACACCACTGCCGAAGTGATTTACCCTTTGGTCCCCTCTGCCATTGAATGGGAACCGTGCAGTTATTCCAAATTTGCGGATGTGAGTGCTATCATTTCAGAGATTGCGTACATCAAACATTGCCTTTCGGCTTGTTATGCTATGGCGGGGCATTTCTAAACGTACACGTGTCCATTCTTCCTCTTATTTCCACGCCGATCAGTCACTGACTGAACACCAATCTCTCTATAAAACAAAACAATCCGTTCAGTTACGTTGATTTTTCCCTTTGTTTCGCGTACTACCCATGCATCCCGAAATCCAAGATTCCGCCATGGCCCAAGGCATCTCCGCTACGACCAATCCCGCCGCCACCACCAACGCCAACGCCAACGCCAACGCCAACGCTGCCACCACATCCACAACCGCAAAGAAGCTCACTCTTGTCCCTCTAATCTTCCTCATCTATTTTGAAGTAGCTGGCGGTCCATATGGCGAAGAGCCTGCGGTTCAAGCCGCGGGCCCCCTTTGTGCCATTCTCGGCTTCCTCATATTTCCTTTCATATGGAGTGCCCCAGAAGCCCTCATCACAGCCGAGCTATCCACCGCCTTCCCTGGCAACGGCGGCTTTGTCATCTGGGCTGAGCGCGCCTTTGGCCCTTTCGGCGGCTCTCTCATGGGCACGTGGAAATTCCTCAGTGGTGTCATCAATATTGCTTCTTTCCCAGTTCTTTGCATCGACTATGTCAAGAAAGTCTTCCCCGTTTTTGGGTCTGGCTGGCCTCGCTACGTTGCCATTTTGGCTTCCACCCTGGCTCTTTCTTTTCTCAATTACACTGGTTTGACCATTGTTGGATATGCTGCCGTGATACTAGGCATTGTTTCGCTCATGCCTTTCATATTGATGTCTGCAATTGCGATTCCTAAAATTCATCCGCACAGATGGTTGAGCCTGGGGCAAAAGGGTGTGAAAAAGGACTGGAATTTGTTTTTCAACAGCCTGTTCTGGAACTTGAATTTCTGGGACAATGTCAGTACCTTAGCTGGGGAAGTTGATAAACCCCAGAAAACATTCCCAATGGCTCTTCTGGTTTCAGTGATTTTCACTTGCGTGGCTTACTTGATCCCACTCGTTGCTGTTACTGGATCTGTTTCTGTAGGCCAGAGTGAATGGGAAGACGGGTTCCATGCTCAGGCTGCAGAAATGATTGCTGGGAAATGGTTGAAATATTGGATCGAAATTGGTGCAGTATTGTCGGCGATAGGATTGTTTGAAGCGCAATTAAGCAGCAGTGCTTACCAGATATTGGGTATGGCGGAAATAGGAATTTTGCCCAAGTTTTGCGCCGTTCGATCTAAATGGTTCAATACACCTTGGTTAGGCATTTTGGTGTCCACTTTGATAGCGATTGCAGTTTCTTACATGGACTTCACAGATATCATCTCCTCTGCAAATTTCTTGTACAGTTTGGGCATGCTGTTGGAATTTGCTTCATTTCTTTGGTTGCGATGGAAGTCACCCCTGATAAAGCGGCCTTTCCGGGTTCCAATGAAGTTGCCATTGCTGGTGATAATGTGCTTGATACCATCTGGGTTTCTGATATTCATAATGGCTATAGCTACCAAGACTGTTTTTTTGGTCAGTGGTGTGATGACTGTCGCTGGAATAGGTTGGTTCTTCTTCATAAGACTCTGCAAGACAAAGAATTGGGCAGAGTTCAGCACTGGTGAGGCTGAAGAAAAAGGTCCTGAGGAGGGTGTTTTGTGATGAATTCACTTCAGTGTCTTGTTTCTTAGTGTTCGATTGATCCGCACAACTTTTGGAAGTGCAAAATTGTTTGGGGCACATAATTTGTAAATATATAAAGCAGATCAATCAATCGTAGGGTTATTTATTTTTCTCATGGATGACAATCTGCACCGCCACTCGTGTATTTTGTTTCTTTTTCTCTTTTCCAAACTGCCTCTGGCCACTAGGCACACTGCCAGGTCCAGTGCAAACAATTTGGCCAACTTAAGTTCGTGCAATCAAATACGGAAATACCTAAATGGTTTAGTGATTGTGTCTTTCTGGTAAAAAATGAAGGCACTTAAGCAATTTAAGTGGAATGGAAATGGAGCATAAGTGTTATTATAAAGAATTGGAATAAGTTTGTCTGTTTAGAAAATTTTTCTTTTGTTGTTACTTGTTCTTTGATTGCAAGTTATGATGATCTCTGTGTACATATCCATGTTTGGTCTTGGTGATCATCGGAAAGGATGCCTCTGGGGCTTGTTTTAGGGATGGGAAGGTCATTTCAAAGGAAACAAATGTCACTACTTGACATCCTGTCATCAGAACGTGCTCCCCGTGCTTATTACAAGGGCAGGAATTGCAAGCCTGCTACTTTCCACACTCGAAAAGGTTTGTTAGAGCACTTGAACTTGACTAAACTTTTCTTGCAGTTGGAGGAACATGTGTGTGTGTGCGTGTAATTGAAAATTCTAGAATGATTGATGCCAATATAATTTTTTATTAGTATGTCTTTAGGCCTCTTGGATCGCATGATTGAATGTTCGTGTCCTTTGGGGCAATTTTTCCTTTGCACAAAGGGGTGTATTTGTTGACTTAGGAATGGTGGCTTATTATCCTTGCAAATAGACAGTCAAAATGTTGAATATCTGTCTTTGCGTGTTTGAGTTACAGTTTTAAAACTCTAGTTATGGAGATTATCTGGATCTGGATCTTCTTTAGTGGTTGTAAATGCAAGGTTAAGGTATCTAATATATATTTAATGTATTCCAGTGAAACATGTGTCCTTTTTTTTTTCTTAATCTGGTTCCACTATTCTGACTTTAACTTGTATGTAATTATTTTTGGTCAACAGATCAATTTTGTTTTCCACGTTTCAGAAAATTGGGTCCGAGTTTTTTGTGTCTAACATAGGACGTACTGCTGGACAAGGAAATTACTTAGCAGTTACATGTCCATCTTAAAAAGTTATAGCCATCTTGAAAGTGCTTTGTGTTGTTTTTCTTGTTCTAAAAGTTTGCAGTTGGTTATGTGGCTTGTAATAACTCTGTATAAAGTTACTGAAGTTGTATTTATGGAATTCATCAGTCTTGCTTCTCTATTTTTTAGTTTTTAGGTACTGTAAAATCTTTGACTAAGGTACATACTTATTTCCAATAATATATTTTTATACTGTTGGATTGAATGTAAATATGCATCTTGTTGCGGGAGGGTACGTGGTTATGCTGCCAAACGATCTTGTATGTTGTTCACCAGTTTTTCTTCCATATGTTCACTGTGTGGACATATACTGCCAGGATAAATCTTTAACTCAGTGCCCCCTTAATGGTAAGTTTTACCTTGTCACTCTAACTGATATTTAGTTCTTCACTCTTTAGAGCTTTATTAGGATGGAATAGCTCAATTATGGTTATTGAACTTTCCTTTCAGCTTCCATATGGTGGAAAGTTCTGATGATATAGCTATTCTAGTGTTTAACAAACTTTAATTGCGCTCTGCTCTATCTTAATATCATATTAGTACTTGTCTTTTCCTCCATAGACATGGTTTAACCTACAATGTCTGAAATAAAAAGGGAGCCTAATTTTAAGTCTCGCCACCCCTGCACACCTTTCTCCCAGGCTTCCAGAAAGCAGGGGATGGGGTCATCTCTATAGAAACTACCATAGGCTATAAACATGATTATTTACTTTTATGAATGATTGAGAATCTAGAAACTACCTTTGTTATGAATATAGTATATCTGTATGTACAGTTGGTGCTTATTCATATTATTTCTTGTTTTATGCAGCCCAAACCATATGTATCTCAGTGTCCTAGAGAAGTCAACACCTATGAGGCTTCTGAAACTGTTAATAACCAAATAGAGTAGTATAGCATACTTTATTTGTAATTGCAGAAACACTTCCGTGAGGTGTAGTTGGCAAAGACGGTCTCTTTTTTTTTTGCTGTTTGTTCTCAAAACATCTTGAACTATGACATCTTCAGTGATTATCGATTGACAAGTATATGGTATTCTGATTAACTTTACCATTTGTATCTGTTATGTGATGCATGATTTGGAATATCAAAATTGTTAACATTTTTTGTTGCCGTTATCTTCTTTTTTTCTTTCCCGGGGTAATGCTGTGGAAAGTCAGTCTCTAATGGCAATCAGCAAGCCTGTGAAAGATTTCTACTCAGAGATTGTAATAGACATGCATCTCCAGTGAATTATAATTCATCCATGGAATAAAAGACAGACCGAGTTCCACAGCATACCCTTTTTTTTTCTCCTTTTCTTCTTGGAAAGTATATGGAGGGAGGAGACAATTTGATCCTTGGCGCTTGCCAACACGCGCAGGAGTGACCGTCGTTTCCATAATTTTTTTTTCTTTTTTGTTTCCGTTTGAATTTGGGACTTGCGAGTTGATATTTCCCTGTTCAATCGTTGAAGTAAGTGTTCATTTGGATATCGTTCGAAGCATAAGTTCCCAATAACAGTAGTAATTTTACATCAATATAGAATGACTACCTATGTGATTTCTCACAATTTAAAGAGAGTGGGAGGAATGGGAAAAGTTTAAAATAGAGTTTAATTTTGATATAATATTAGTATAAAATATTTTATATTATTATTTAATTATAAATTATTAAATTATTAAAAAAAAAATTAATTAAAATAATAATTTTTTTTAAAATTCAAACATTTATTAAAATATAATTAAAAAATAATATAAAAATATTTTACATTAACAACGTGTTAAATTCGAATCCTTTAAAATAAGCTTCTTTTTCTTTTTCTTTCATCTTCCTCCTTTCAAACATGTCCCTAGAAAAAAAAAGTGTTAGTTTGGATGTACTTTTTTTTAATAACAGATAAAATTTTTAGTACGTTTAGATGTATTTTTTTTAAGGAATGGATTAGTTTTAGAAAAAAAATTATTTTTTTAATAAAATTTTGATTATAAGTTATTTTGATCATAAAATAAATTAATTCAAATATATATTTTTTGTGCTCATTTGAATGTGTTTTTCTTAATAAGAAAAGATCTCTTTTAAGGAAAAGTAATTTTTTTTTAAATTTTAGTATGTTTAGATTAGTCTTTTAAAAGAAGTTGAAATACTAAAAAAAGTATATTTTATATTTTTTTGTTAAAAAAAATAAAAAAGTACTTATCAAATATTATATCTGAACAAAAAATAGCCTTTACATTTTATAAAAAAATTTTAAAAAAACTTATATAAAAAACTTATATAAAAAGAAGGTGAGCATCCACTTATACTAACTGTAAATAACTTACATTATTTAATATTTTTTTGTAGAATACAAATTTAACGAATATAACCATTAAATCATATGACATTATCTTGATGCTTATACGTACTAAATTTTAAATAAATTAGATATTCATAAGCATCCAATTTAATAGTCAATATTTACTTATTTTTTAAAAAACATATACGTTAAAATAGGGTTGTGTGATAAAGTATCAATAAGTTTTTAATAAGAAATTTTGTAAACTCAATTTACTTCATAAAAAATTTTAATATAATAATTGAATTAATGAAATTTAACGTTCAAAAAAATCTATTAAATTATATAAGTATCTCAAAACTTACTTCTAGTGTAAATTGATCCTGACTCAAAAAAAAATTGACGTGAGAGTATTTTTTATTATGAGAAGGAAAAAAAAAATAAATCATAATCATTATATCATACATGAATGGTTATGATTAAATGATTAGGATTAAATTTTACTTAAAGTCATATGAAACTTAAAAGCTAAAAAAGTTATATGAGGACCTGTTTGGATGAGCTTATCAATAATTTATTTAGGCTTATCTACTATAATAAACACCTATAAAGAATAAATGTTTCGTTTAGATAAATTTATTAAAATAACTTCTGAAATCTCAATAAGCTATTTTCAGCTTATTTTAATAAATTAGAAATTAAAACTTATAAAAATAAGCCTTTGTGAAAGCTAAAAGTAGTTTAAGCGCTAACTGTTTTTATAATAATTTATGACAAAACTAACCTTAACAAATTTTTAAAATTAATCTTAAGTACTTATGAGTATTTTTTTTAAGTAATTTTTACATTGATAAGTGCTTTTATATCTTTGTATTTAAATATTATTTAACTTATTTTAAATTTCACTTTTAACAATAAAACTTATTTACTAAGCTCTACTTAAATAAATATTCATTTAAGTTGTTAATCCAAATGATACTTTTATATTTTTAATTTTAATTATTTATTTAAAATTTAATAATTAAAAATATATTCATTTCACTATGATAATAAATCATCCCTCCCACTTAAAATATCTCCCCCCTTCCAAAAGAACCTAATATTCCGACTTGGCGGCAGTGGCAATAGACAATGCAAGAAGTGGGGAATAGTGATGGGCCTCGTATCGGGAAATGGGGGGCAACCAGTGCCATCGCTTTCCCGCGTAGTCTTAATGTCATTGTCCCAGATTTCTAAACCTCTTGGTCACTTACAGTTGTCTCTACCGGCCGTTGGAGTTTTTCCTTTGACATCTTGACTATTCAGGCTCTGCTGCAAATATATATATATATATGGGATTGCTATTTTTTTTATTAATTTTTACATTGATATATGTTAGTAAGCTATACTATTTTTATTTAAATAATAATATCTTTTTTTATTTTTAAAAATAAAATTTTAAAATATTTAATATATTTTATTAATTTATCTTGTTTTTTAATAGTTATTTATCTCTTACTCTCTTTTTTTAACTTATTATTTTTTTCAACTCACTTCTCTCTTTTTTAGTAAGTTGATAAAAAAGATGAAAAGAGATATAATGATTGAGAAAAAAAATGAGATAAATTAGTAAAATATTTTAAATGTTCTTAAATTTTTATTTTTAAAAATAAAAAAGATATTATTATCCAAATAAATAGACAGAACTTGTTAATATCCATAAATGTAAAAACCACTAAGAAAATGTTAACAATTCCCATATATATATATATATATAGATAAGACACATATTAAGAATTGAGAAATAAAATTTATTATCTTATATTAAATAATTTTAATTACTTAAAAAAAATATTAAATGTGTTTTACATTTTTAAGATATTAAATGTTTATATTTTTCATTTAATGATTTCTATTTTTGTAACAATGTACTCTTTTTTATGTGAAAATAATTATCTTTTTATCTTTTTTTATGTGAATCTTTTATCTTTTCTTTAAAAATTATAAAGTCTATTTTAATAATTAAAAATCATACAAATTTTATTTTTTAAAAAATAATAATTTTTTAATAAATTCTTTTTTTCTTTCATTATCAATTAAGATTGTTAGTCTGTTTCTAGGGAAATTTATGAAGATTGTAATTATTAAAATAGGTTTTATCATTTAAGTTAATTAAAAAAAACATAAGGATTATTGTATTCAATTAAAAATGTATACGAAAATAAGTTAGCATTAATTTTAACCATTTATCATTGATAAATTATTAAGATTAAAAGTTATTTAAAGTTACATGACAACATAAAAAAGTTACAATACTTTTTATTTTAACCTTAATTATCATATAAAATTTAATGATTAAAATTTACTCACTTTTTTTTCATAATAAACAATCCTCTCATTATATATATACCGCACAAGAAAAATAACTTTTTTTGAACTAAATTTAATTGTACAAAACAAAAAACACATTTTGGTATTACAATTAATTAAATAGTGTCTAAATTGTTACAAGTTTGTTACTCTAATTTTTTTATATAGTAGTAATTAGTTTGTTTTTACTTGGCTAATCTAATTTTAAAAAATTATTATTGTTAAATCACACATTCTTAAATTTTTTTATAATTATTTAAAATAAATATATTTAATATTAATATAATTTAAATAAAATTTTTATTTTCATATCTTATTCATTTAAATTCTTTTTTTAAAATAAATATAATAAATATTAACATAATTCATATTAAATTATATTTAACCCAAAAATGTCCTTTCGTGTCCCTTCGCCAAATCCAAATTCCAAAGAATGTTTAAAAGTCACCAATCTATATCATCTGTTAAGGTCGGAGAAATATGTAAAGAAAAATAATTCTTTTTGCATTATTTGTATTTTATATTTTTTCGTACATGAAAATCTTAAATAATAGTGAGGAATGAAATTGATAAGACAGTAGGTTTCCATTGC
Organism: Castanospermum australe; assembly: GCA_019955255.1. NCBI lineage: Eukaryota > Viridiplantae > Streptophyta > Magnoliopsida > Fabales > Fabaceae > Castanospermum > Castanospermum australe. The sequence continues at coordinate 1,201,480 of NSJW01000435.1, read as the reverse complement.
TCGAAAAGCTTAAATAGGAAAGAAAAAATTATTAATAATATAAATGAAGTCATCCATAAATAAATAAAATAAAATAAAATAAATAATTTTCTTTCCTCTCACTTTCATTCCATTTTCAAAGAGAATCATTTTCCACATCCGACCTCAGAAATTTTCTTCTCAAAATGATTTCCTTCATTATTTATTTTTTGTCCCAAACTGTGAAAAACTATATTCATATTTTATTTTTTCCTCACCCAAAATCATTCGTTTCAAACATACCTTGAATTAACAATTGCAAGTTGCTTTATTGTTCTTGGTCATATTGTCCTGCGCATATTCATTTAAAAATATACAAATGTTGCTTAAAGAAATCTTGATACAAATTTAAATTCAGAGACTTAGTATGAGGATAACAAATAGAAGGATTAAATGGATTTTAAATTATATCATTAATAGATAGATAAAAAATAAATTAATAAATATTTTGATTGGTTTATTAATTATTTATTAATTAAAATTAGTCAACTATATCTAATTAATTAAATTGATTATTATAATTAGATAGAATAAATTAAATTTACATTTATAAATTATAAATTTATAAATTTAATTACCACTCCTAATATCACTCAAGATAAAATTCTTCGGCAACAAATACCAATATTATTATTTTATTATGCTTTTTTGGTTTATGGCAAGTGTAAAGTGTAAAAACATTATTTTTATATTTCAATCATACATCTTTTTTTATACATTAATTCTAAATGATAATAAAAAAGATACAAATTTAATTTATTTTTATTTTTTTAACCATAAAAATAAAGTAAGGAAGGTGTAATATTGTGGAGGTAAAAATTGCATAGTTGGTGTGAAGTGTAACAAGCAGTCGCGACAAATGACAAATGAATCCCGTGCACCAGCGACTAGATTTCCTGAATTCAATAGTCAATAGCCAATAGCCAATGCTGGCACAAAACGACATCGTTTCGGACCTTGTTTGCTCTAATTTCTTTTGTTTTTTTTTGGTAAGACTGTTTGCTCTAATTTCGTCCACGCCTACCCATGTTTAATTTCTGAGATTTTTCCACGCCGCCACAAAGAAAGATTTGGCCTTTTCCACACACTAGCGAGTTGCGACCCTCGCAAGCATCACAGCCACCGACTCGACCCGTGGGTCCCCCTCCTGCCTCCATCACTGACGTCCATTTAAACCTCCATAATTCCAAGTCCATTTTTTCAACTTTTACACCAAAACCGTCGTCAAAAAGACCAATTTTGAGAAGAACGCAACGAAGCTCCCATGAACTATCACGGAAAGCGGAAGCACACCCTCCATAGTCCCCATTTCATGCCTCTGTGCCTCCACTATATACGAACCAACTTGCCCACATTCCAAAAGTCGATGAAGCCTGCAAATTGAAATGGCAAACCTACGAAGACCTTCTTCGAAGGAAAAGGGCACTGTGGGCCGGTTCAGGCCCGACGGTCGCTGTAAGAA